>UESW01001532.1:288791-332642 GCA_900491605.1 Calamus simplicifolius | reverse complement strand
GACGGGTAGAGGTAGATCTACCGACGACAGACGGAGTGAGCAGAGACGTAGCCCTGCTACATCAGATCACATGAGCATCGGAGATGGAGAGTTTGGATCTCCAGCAGAGGCACAGCCTTCGATCTCTCCAGCAGTATTACCATCCAGCCGATCGGCACAAACCTCCGAGAGTTCTTCCACCATCGGCCGCACTGTACTTCGATTTGATGCTCAGGGGATGTAAGTATATACTAATTAAAAATATGTTTATATTTTTAAGTCAATTACTTATAAACATGCATTTTTTTAACAGATTCATTGAGCAGCATCATGTATCCAGCCACATCAGCGCCGTATTTCAGAGGCGTGCAGATCCTAGTGGCTACGATTGGCGCCACGTATCTCTAGCCATGAGGGAGTTTTATTTTTCTGAGTTTCAGGTAAACTTATTAAATACAATTTATCAGTGATATAAAATTTCTTAAACTTAATAAATTCAGAAACTAACTGTTTATTTTAATGCATAAAAAGTTTACGTGGGATCCTGCCAGCCATGATGCCATTAGGGCAGCATGGGAGGCTCTGACGCAATGCCGATACTCCGACATGCTTCATCGTTGGAGGTCATCGGGTCAGCGTCCTGCGCACGTGCCAGAGGGTATTTGGCACGAGTGGCAGCAGGCCTGGGAGTCCGATGGCTGGCGCAGGAGGTCCGCATCAGCCAGCACGAACCGCCTATCTGAGAAGGGCGGTCCTGGCACGGGTCTCTCCCGCCATACTTTGGGCTCCATTTCGATTCAGGAGCACAGACGGCGTATGGTAAGAAAACATAAATATTTTAATTACTATTTTAGTTATTTACAAATATTTGTATTAATATCATTTTTTTTATTGTTATAGTCTGAGCAGGAGGGCGGAGATCCTGGTGAGTTTCGTCTATTCAGGGCGACACACACCAGGAGGGACGGTTCCTGGGTCGACACGCGATCACGGGAGGTTGCGGTAAGAAATTAGATTTATGTAGTATCTGTTTAATTTCTAAAATTTTATTTCAAGAAATTTTTTAACTCATTTATTGTTGATTTCATAATTTCAAGACACGAGTCGAGGAGCTTCGCTCCCAGGCATCGCAGGTCGACTCTACTGATGGGAGACGCCCATCGAACTCTCAGCAGAGGAGAGTCGGCATGTGTTTTTGGAGGCTGTTGGTGCATAGCCACGAGACCGCAGGGTCTATGGTCTGGGCACTAGAGCTTCTACATTTTTTCCCCATCAGGCCTCCAGCTCGTGAGTTCCTGGTGATCTTCCTCCCGAGCGTTTACAGGACCTTCGCAGATCTATTGCAGAGGAGATTCGCCAGGAGGTCGAGCAGGATTTTGAGGATCGTATGCGAGGCCGGGATCAGGAGGTTGCAGACATGCGAGATGAGATGCATTATTTGCGGGATATGGTTAGCCGCTTGTCGCAGAGTCTTCAGCCTCCACAGCCTCCACATGATCGCCCAGATTCTTGATGTATTTTTCTTTTCTTTTTTTATATTATAAAACTTCAAAATTTTAATATATAAATTATTTTTAGAAATTTATTATTGTTTGGATTGAGTGAAAAATGTTTGTATCAATATTTAGATTTAGCGAAATTGTATTAACCGTTTTAATTTTTAATCTTTTATATTTTTTTAAAAACAAAATTTGCGACGCATTAGCGACTGAAATTGCATCGCTAATATTTTCAAAATATTATTATTAAATATTGCGATGCAATGACCTGGCATCGCAATAATTTAAAAATAAATTTAATAGCGATGCATTAGCGACTAAAATTAAGTCGCTATTTTATCTTAAAAATTTTTAATAAATATTGCGACGCAATGACCCTGCGTCAAAATATTTTAAAATAATTTTATTTGCGATGCATTAGCGACTCAAATTGCGTCGCTAATATTTAATAATTTTTGTGTGTCGTAATATTTAATAATATTTTTTTTTTGTTTTAAAAATTAATTTTAAATTTAGCGACGCATTTGCATGCGTCGCAGTATTGCAATGCAATGTTGCGTCGCAGAGAGTCACAATATTGCGACGCAATTGCGACAAATGGGTATTGCGATGGACATTTGAGCGACGCCGTCATTGCGTCGCTATTGCGTCGCAATAGCATGTTTAGCGACGCAATTGCGACGTATTTGGGCGTCACAATATTTTATTTCTCTTGTAGTGGGGGGAGGAGTAGGAGGAGGAGGTGGTGGAGGGAGAGAGGTACATGGAAGAATTATTAAACATCATAAAACTACTGAGACATGAACCTGTTCTTTGCATGTAGCAATCCAAATCATGTGGCAGTTCATAAATGGACTCTCTCTCTCTCTATTTTTTTTTTTTTTCTTTTTTTCCTATCATACATTCATTCTTGCATGGCTAAAACTTAATTTATTTTTTGTGTAGCATTGAAGTATAGCTTACCTCATGCCTTTGAAGCTCTATAGATCGTGCTAGAGCTTTCCTTTTAGTTAATAAATTCTTAGGCCTCAAGGTAGGAGGTCGACGATAGTCCTTTCCTCGGTACACAATAATGGCATACCCTTTAGAGACCTTGTCCACTGACACCAAGACACCTCCACTCTCAGCTTCAAGTGATAAAGCAATGCTCTTAGCCTGTGCAAAAGTTCTTGCTTTCACAATGACCTTAACGAGTTCCCTGTACTTCCAATGCAAATGCATGTTTTCTACTGTACCAGCAAAGACTCCTCTCCTCCCTGAAACCATTAGCATAATTAGAACATAGGATAGTTTATGGAAAACAAAAACTTGCAGATGATAAAAATAAAATAACATGTATTGGGGGAAAATCCAGAAACTGTACAGTACTTGTGCGTGTGCATAGGAGGAATTAAAGATAAATGCATATTTAAAAAGAAAATATCACAAAATTTTCTGAATAATTTGTTAATTGTCATCAGAAGAAAGATAGATGCATAAAAACATGAATTGCTCATTATCCACCAAAAATTATTGATCAAGCAAAAAATTTTTCCTTTTTCTTTACATGAGAAGATCTGGAGTGTTAAAAACAAGGACCATCATGCAAACTTCAAGCTATTTGTTACATAAATGCATAGGCCAAAGAGAATTTAAGCTGTAGTTGGTGCCAAAGATACCAAGGAGCAAAAAAGCTTTCATCCTTGTCCCAAGCTTGCGAAACATAAATCTCTCCTCCTCAGTAATGCTTTCAGGATCTACAGTACATACAGCTGGCTTCAGGGATTCTTCCACTTTGGCTAAAGCTTTTTCAGCTTTCATTAACCTGCATTCAGCCTGTGTCAATCAAAATGCAAAAAATATTAGGTCATAAATACACAGAAAATGTAATGTCATGGTACACTATCAATTGCCATACCATACTGTACTTGTATTGAACCGAAATTGAGTACCGATGTGTATCAAGTATCGGTACATTGAACTAACATGGGCATCAAGCATACTGATATTGTACCAGTATGATGCAGGTATAAGATTTGGTACCAAGACAACGAACCTTATACAATGTGACTCAGAATTTGTACTAAGTAACTTATTATTTCACAAGACATATACAAATTGTTCTTAAAACATGTTTGTACAATAAAATCTCCATGTCCTTTAAATGTGCTCCCATAAGGAAGGGATACTGATTGCTGTTTTAAAACAGCCAAGGTAGCTTCGTATTTATAACATCAGAGAGAACATAAAAAAGTTCATGTACTCTTCTAGAGTGTTGCCTGATCTGAGAAACCAGCTTACGTTGCAACACCAAGAAAAAATGTAGCATTTAATATGGTCTATGTTTCATCCTCAAATTGATCAAGGACAGACCTAGCTATAAGTTTAATTTAGGGTGCCCTTCAAACCTAGGATTTAATATGGTCTATGCCCGTCTCACCAACACTATAACATGGAGGAAAGGAAGGGGGGAAGAACGGATACCTCAAAAGGCCTTCATACTTATTTATTTGTGATGGCAAGTTATGCATGTAGATTTTGAACAGTGATAGAAAAAAGTGTGTCCTTGTCACAGCAGTTATCAATATAATAAGATGACCTAATGACATTCATAAGAGAGTACAAGGCAACTTGTTTGGCTGGATGACCATGAAAAAAATAGGAGTACAATTCAATATCTAGTCACTTTTAGTTGGTGAATCAACAACAATCAGGTCCCATGCGATGTTACATAAAAGTATACTGCTAGGATAAATGTATACAATGGATGGATAAGTGTGTACATTGAGAATATAAGTGTATACAATGAACAAATAAGTATATACATTCATAGGAGAAGTGTGTATTATGGGCGGATAAGTGTATACATGAACTGGGAGTTATAGAACTAGTCAACAGAAACTAAAAGTTATAGTCCCATCTTCCCAAGAACCGCTTATCAAATACCCCAAGTTTATAATATACTCAACTCAACTAAGCCTTAATCCTAAACTAGCTGAAGTCAGCTAAAAAGTTAGAAATGTAAGATGCAATGATTCTAGTGGCGAAACAAGTAATACCATGAAGATCTAAAACCAAAGAGTTTGCAACCTTTTCCTAAAACAAGACAAATGAATCCATAAAATGGTGATGGGTTAGATCATAATATTACTTGCTTTAGTAAATAATGCAAGACCAACTAGGGATGGCTTGCATAGGCATAGGTGGACCTAAGAAAGGAATCTGATTAGAATTAAGGATGATCAGATTACTTTGCTGTCTTCAACGTGTATATGCAACCAGTGATCAATCATAGGTCAAGTAAAACTTTCCTTAGGGATTTTGCATTGCAAAAGGACAAGATGAATAAGGTTTTCAAGGGTTTAAAGCTAAAATAAAGGACTACAATCATTATGTGCCTAAAATTCAGGAAGCAGAGCAGGTAGAAATCAGAATAAATATAATATAAGAGTAAACATACTAGAAGAGAAATCACCAAGGGTAGGTTGGTAATAGGTCCTCTAACTATTATTTTGGTTACACTGAGAGAGGGGGGGGGGGGGGGGGGGGGGGGGGCGGAGAGAGAGAGAGAGAGAGAGAGAGAGAGAGAGAGAGAGAGAGACTTTGGAAGGGCAGGTTGGTAATAGATCCTATAACTATTATTTTGGTTACACCGAAACCAAAAATTTGGTCCTTCTAGGAAGTTCATCTACATTTGCTAAGTTCCTTGCAAGATTTTAGATAAACCAGAGCATCCTGGAAGTATTTGGGGTGTCTTACCCTTAATCACACATTTGAAAATGAAGATACTTACAATGGAAAGCCTTCTCTCTAGCTTCCTTGCAAGGTCAGCATTCCTTGCCATTTCTGCAGCTTTCATCATTTTCTCCACATGATCTTCATCCAGTCAATTCCCCCATATGGCATCGGCTTCCAGAGTCTCGCCAAGGGTACCAGCTGTCTCAGGTTCAACAGCTATTTCAAAATTTGAAACAACTTAAGAAGAGGCTCTTAATCGAGCTTGTTCTTCCTCATCTTGCAAGGTCTTATAGCTAATCTTTCCCTCTCAAGTAATGCTTCTGTCACTTCTGGGGCCAAGAAATCCTTCCCTCTATAAAAGACAAGGTAATCCTTGTTCACAGAAAGAATCGTTCCACGTGTTAATTTCTGCAATCGATAACAAGAAGAATTAATACATCTTTTTTTTCTTTTTTTTCTTTTACAATTTGCAAAAGTTCACAAAACATGTTGGTTGTGGCAGATGGTGGCTACCTAATTGATCAAACTGAGGCTAAAGTTATACTCTATGTCCTTAAGAC
This sequence comes from Calamus simplicifolius, assembly GCA_900491605.1. Classification (NCBI taxonomy): domain Eukaryota; kingdom Viridiplantae; phylum Streptophyta; class Magnoliopsida; order Arecales; family Arecaceae; genus Calamus; species Calamus simplicifolius. The sequence continues at coordinate 326,887 of UESW01001532.1, read as the reverse complement.
AATTTCGTCCCGCAATGGTGCTTACGATCAGTATGACGATTGTCTCCCAGGATACAACAGTCTTCTTTTGATGAAAGCAGCACTACAATTCACCAAAAATATCGAACCAAGAATGCTACTCTCTTTTAATGCACTATTGCTATACAACCCTTAGGAAAGTATGCAAATGCCTAAGAGAGAACTCAATTCGGAATGGAATTGGAATGAATGAAATGAAAGGGTCTTGGGTCCTATTTATAGGTTTTTAGGTGCCTCTTGGAAGCAACCCTACAAAATTGAATTTAATTTGAATTCTTTGATTGGATTTGATCAAAGAATGTGAGGGTTAAAGGCTTATCACCCTTGATATGCCCTTTAGACATCATGATCTTCAGATCAGGCGATCGGATAAGCCTTTTCATGGCTGTGATATGAAGATCAGCCGATCAGATAAGCCTATCCTCATCCTGATAAGTCTTTTCATCATCGTGATCTGATGATCACATTATCAGACAGGCGGTTTCACGTCTTTGATATTCCTTTTCATGATCAGACCGTTGATTTATCTCCAATCATACGATTGGACGGGTGCCTTATCACCAATCGACGATCGAACGGGTAACTTATCACCAACCGTCCTGTTGACTGGTCAACCGATAGGTGTGAGCCATTGGATCGTGATCACGATCATGATTTGATCACCACATCTCAACCCTTCATCCGATCGATCAATGATGAATTGATCTCAGTCCCTTATCTTGATCCGATCAGTCTCCACCGTCGGATCATCATGATCTAGAAAAAATTTAAAGCCCCTCAAGCTCCTCACGACGATCCGCACGTGCGAAGTGCAAAGTGCACCTACAAAGCGCCCATTGCACCCTTCGCACACGCGCGTGCTCGTGCGCGTGGTGAGCCTAAGGAACTTAAGCTTCAGGTGAATGAGAAATTGCTGGGACATTTAGTCCCACATCGAAAAAATCAAGAAAGGAAGGTGATGGGCTTTCAAGGCCCATTAGGGTATTCAAGGCCTATTTTGGCCCATTACCCAACAATCCTCCACATGAATGGAAATTGGACTTAAATCAAAGATCAGCAAAGGCAAACCCCCACATAAAAAGGATTTTAATGCAAATGAAATGCAAACACACTAAAGAGAGTATAATGGGATGAAGTTGTATCGGGATAGGTAGCTTGTGAGTTGTTATCGAGTTACTGGATAAAAGGTGAACATGATGTCTTGAACCTTTCAACATTTTATGTAAACTAAGATAATAACAATCACGCAACTTCTTCCCGAGCATTCTTTTGGTTCTCATGGTTGTGTTCATTTTGGCTCCGAACAACTCCTAGTCTCATGAGTGCTTCAGAGAATTAAACCTTAAAATTCTCATTGAATTAGCCTAGTTCACACTCACATAGGTGATTCTTATTAAAAATATCCTGCTATACCCCACATCATGTGCATGTCATAAGAATCATTAAAAGAAATGCTTATCCTAGTACCTTTAGCAGGTAGCACCAATTATCATAGGAATGAGTAGGATTGGACATCCTTAGTGCTATCAAGTCTCTTCATAATTTAGTTGTCCCTTTTGAACCTAGATATTGGGATCTCCAATCAGCTTGGTTGGATATCCACTATGAAGATTTTTTAGTTATAGGTTTTAAACCTATTCCCCTCGAGAAACAATTTACTTGATCTTTTGACAACCCTTTTGTTAATAGATCCGCTAGGTTTTCTTTGACTGAACATAGTCAATAGAAATTACACCAATTTTAAGTAACTTCTTAATGGTATTATGTCTGCGATGTATATGTCTAGACTTACCATTATACATCTTATTCTATGCTCTGCATATTGCCGATTGACTATCACAATGTATGCATATTGCAGACACAAGCTTTGGCCAATATGAAATTTCTTTTAAAAGATTTCAAAGCTATTCTGCTTCTTCAGCCGCCTTTTCTAAGGCAATAAACTCAGATTTCATAGTAGATCGAGCTATACATGTTTGTTTAGAAGATTTCCATGACACAACACCTCCTCCTAAGGTGAATACATATCCACTTATGGATTTTGTATCTTCTGTGTTAGATATCCAATTTGCATCACTGTATCCTTCTAGTACAGCTGGATATCTGAATAATGTAATCCATAACTTAGGGTATATCGTAGATATCTTAATACCCTTATTAAAGCTGTCCAATGATTTGGACCTGGATTACTTGTGAATCTACTCAACTTATTGACAGCATATGCTATGTTAGGACGAGTGCAATTCATGACATACATTAAACCGCCAATTATAAGTGAGTATTCCAATTGAGATATGGGTTCTCTAGTATACTTAGCCAAATATAGATTAACATCTACTGGTGTTTTCACCAGGCTAGTATCATACCTTTTATACTTATTTAATATTTTCTCAATATAATGAGATTGAGATAATATTATTTCTTAAGATGTTCTAGTGATTTGAATACCTAGTATAACATCTACAACACCCATATTTTTCATGTCAAAATGTTTGATCAATATTTTCTTTGTCTATTTAATCATTTCAGTATTACTATCAATGATTAACAGGTCATCTACATATAAGTAGATTATCACATACCCTTCAGGTAGGGTTTTGGCATATATACATTTGTCACATTCATTTATTTTGAATCCATTTGATAACATTACATTATCAAATTTATATGCCATTTCTTAGGTGTTTGCTTTAATCCATATAAGGATTTAACAAGTCTACACACCTTCTTTTCTTGTCCTGTAATAATAAATCCCTCAGGCTGTTCCATGTATATTTCTTCATCTAATTCACCATTCAGAAAAGCAGTTTTAACATCCATTTGATGAATTTCAAGATTGTTAATGGCTGCAAAAGTAATTAACATTCTTATAGATGTTATTCTACTTACTGGTGAATAGGTATCAAAGAAGTCTATGCCTTCTTTTTGTTTGAAGCCCTTAGCCACTAATCTGGCTTTATACTTATCAATTGATCCATCAGCCTTTAACTTTTTCTTAAAAATCCACTTGCACCCTAAAGGTTTCATACCAAATGGTAGGTCAACCAACTCCTAGGTATGATTATGCATGATGGACTCAATTTTACTATTAACAGCTTCTTTCCAAAAGGGTGCTTCTGGATTAGACATTGCCTCTTTGAATGTCTGAGGTTCATATCTTCAAAGAATGTTGCATACCTTGATTCCATGATTGTATTTATCTGTATATCAGTTATATCTGATTTATACATAAGAAAGCGATATGCACTACTATTATGTGCATAACCGATAAATATACAATCAACAGTTTTAGGTCCTATTTTGACCTTTTTGGGGTTCGAAATAGCTACTTTAGCTAGACACCCCCACACTCTTAAGTAATTGTAAGAAGGCTTCTTTCCTTTCCATAACTCATATGGAGTAACGTCCTTCTTCTTAAGAGGTATCTTATTAAGAATATGATTACTGAGAGGAATGCTTCTTCCCATAAATTCTGTGGTGTACCAAAATTTATTAACATAGCATTCATCATTTCTTTTAATGTATGGTTTTTACGTTCCGCAATTCCATTAGATTGAGGCAAATAAGGAGCAGTAGTTTGATGAATAATGCCATGCTCCTGACAAAATTCATCAAAAGGTGCATCGTATTCACCACCTCTATCACTCTTATGGCCTTAATCTTTTTTCCAAGTTGATTTTCAACTTCATTCTTATAACATTTAAACATTTCTAAAGCCTTATCTTTAGACTTTAGTAGATACACATAGCAATATCTTGTTGAATCATCTATAAATGTTATAAAATACTTTTTATCTCTTCTAGTTTGAATTGACTTTAAGTCACATAGATCACTGTGAATTAAGTCAAGAGGTTCAGTATTTCTTTCAACTGATGAAAATGTTATTTTGCTAATTTAGCTTCAACACACACTTCACACTTGTAATGTGGATCGATTTCATGATTAGGTAATAATTTTAATTTCATTAATTTTCGTAATGAATTAAAATTCACATGTCCTAATCTATCATGCCATAGACAAGAGGAGTCAATCATATAAGTAGAAGAAGAAGCACGAATTGTCTTAAGATTGTTGGATGTGGCATATGGTGGCTACCTAATTGATTAGACTAAGGCTAGAGTTATACTCTATGTTCTTAAGATAATTTTGTCCCGCAATGGTGCTTACGGTTAGTATGACGATTGTCTCCCAGGATACAACAGTCTCCTTTTGATGAAAGCAGCACTACAATTCACCAAAAATATCGAACCAAGAATGATACTCTCTTTTTAATGCACTATTGCTATACTACCCTTAAGAAAGTATGCAAATGCCTAAGAGAGAACTCAATTTGGAATGGAATTGGAATGAATAAAATGAAAGGATCTTGGGTCCTATTTATAGGTTTTTAGGTGCCCCTTGGAAGCAACCATACGAAATTAAATTTAATTTGAATTCTTTGATCGGATTTGATCAAAGGATGTGAGGGTTAAAGGTTTATCACCCTTGATATGCCCTTTAGACATCGTGATCTTTAGATCAGGCGATCAGATAAGCCTTTTCATGGCTACGATCTGAAGATCAGCCGATCAGATAAGTCTATCCTCATCCTGATAAGCCTTTTCATCATCGTGATATGATGATCATGTTATCAGATAGGCAGTTGCACATCTTTGATATGCCTTTTCATGATCAGACCGTTAACTTATCTCCAACTGTATGATCGGACGGGTGCCTTATCGCCAACCGATGATCGAATGGTGCCTTATCACCAACCATCATATTGACTGGTCAACCGACGGGTGTGAGCCGTTGGATCATGATCGCGATCATGATTTGATCACCACATCTCAACCCTTCATCCGATCGATCAACGATCAATTGATTTCAGCTCCTTATCTTAATCCGATCAGTCTTCACTGTCGGATCAACATGATCTAGAAAAAATTTAAAGCCCCTTAAACTCCTCACGATGATGCGCACGTGCGAAGTGCAAAGTGTGCCTACAAAGCGCCCATTGCGCCCTTTGCATGCCCGCATGCTCGTGCGCATGCGCGAGGGTGATATGTAAGCTCTCCACTTATGGTGAGCCTAAGGAACTTAAGCTTCAAGAAAGTTGTTTCCATATAAGTGAACCTTCCTTTCTTGATTTTTTCGATGTGAGACTAAATGTCTCCGCAATTTCTCATTCACACCCTAAAGGGAGGTGATGGGCTTTCAAGGCCCATTAGGATATTCAAGGCCTATTTTGGCCCATTACCCAACAAAACAAACCAATGAAAAGAGGGACAGACAAGGATAATGACAAAAGATTGAACCGTCAAAAGTAAGAGAAGAGGAGAGAGAGAGAGAGAGAGAGAGAGAGAGAGATAGAATCATTGATAAAGATACAAATGAAGACTATTTAATAAAAGTCAAAGGATATCCTCCAGAACATCCAGACCAAGTAATTAACCATTTTACCCTACGTCTTTCTCATGTTAGCCTAAACAGAGAGAAAACCACACGACTTGAGATGAAGGACTGAGCTCAAAGTTTAGATATACTCAAAATGGGAGAAGTTGGAACAGGGATATATCACAAGTTCTGTGAATTATGAATCTACAAGTAATATTTCTTAGACACCCAGTGCCCCACATGACTACAATAACACTGCACAATCATATCCAACAGAATGTCATTTGGTCATAGTAGCTAGGCATTTCCAACAATGATCATCTCAGACCCTAGATTTCCAAATCAAGTTCCAATTAACCCCTATTTCTATGATATCACTCAAAATTTAGAAGTCAATTATCGTATGCAAAATGCAAGAAGATCATGATAGCTCTTTTTTCTCCACGGCCAAAAATGTGTGCTTTCAGAAAAAAATCTAGATAAGGAGATTATAAAAAAAAAAAAATCATGAAATTTTAGTCATCATATCAACTTGCACTAAAAGGTTGGTTGTAGAAAAAATATGTCAACCATAATTATAGTTATAAATCTTATTAAAAAGGGCAACCAGAAAGACATCACTACAAGAAAATATTGAAATAGCGACGCAAATTTAGCGACGCATCATTGCGTCGCTAAATTGCAACCACTTGCGTGCCTCCGTGATAACAAAACATTACGACACAATTAGCGACGCATAGCGACTCATAAACCAAAAATAAAAAATAATTAAATTTTTTATTTAGCGACGCAAATAATGTGTCACAATATTTTTAAATTAATTTTTAAATATAAATATGGGAAAAAAATATTGTGACGCAACTCAGTGCATCGCAATGTTTTTAAAAAATTTAAATATGTTAAATAGCGACGCATTAGCGACGTAATAAACCAAAAAATTAAAAAATTTATTTTTAATTTAGCGACGCAACAATTGCATCACAAATAATTTAAATAAAATTATTTTATAAAATATAAATATGAGAAAAAAATATTGCGACGCAACTCAGTGTGTTGCAATATTTTTAAAAAAATTAATTATGTGAAATAGCAACTCATTAGTGACGCAATAAACCAGAAAATTAGAAAAATTATTTTTAATTTAGCGACGCATTAATTGCGTCGCAATTATTTTAAATAAAATTAGTTTAATAAAGTATAAATATGAGAAAAAATAATTGCGATGCAACTCAGTGCGTCGCAATATTTTTTAAAATTTTAATTATATTAAATAGCGACGCAATAAATCAAAAAATTAGAAAAATTATTTTTAATTTAGCGATGCACTTATTACGTCACAATTATTTTAAACAAATAAATTTTTATAAAATATAATTATGAGAAAAAAATATTGCGATGCAACTCAGTGCATCGCAATATTTTTAAAAAAATTAATTATGTTAAATAGCGACGCATTAGCGACGCAATAAACCTAAAAATTAGGAAAATTATGTTTAAAATTACGACGCACTTGTTGCGTTGCAATTATTTTAAATAAAATTAATTTTTATATAATATAATTATCAAATTAAAAAATTGCGACGCAAGCCTTTGCGTCGCAATGTTTTTAAAAAAATTAATTATGTTAAATAGCGATGCAATAAAATAGTAAATTAATAAAAATAATTTTTTATTTATTGACGTAAGTATTACGTCACAATATTTTTTTAAAACTAAATTTTATAAAAATATTAAAAAGAATTATGAAATAAAAATATTGTGATGCCGAACGGATCGATCGCGACGGTCCGATCCCGGTCGTCGCCGATCGGGATCGATCATGGCTTCGATCGATCTCAACCATCGGGTCGTCGCCGATCGGATCGATCGCAACGGTCCGAGATTGGTCGTCGCCGACCGGGATCGATTATGGCTTCGATCGATCGCAACCGTCGGATCGTCGCCGATCGGACCAATCGCAACGGTCCAAGATCGGTCGTGGCCAATCGGGATGGATCAGGGCTTGGATATCGATCGCAACCATCGGATCGTCGGCGATCGGACCGATTGCCACGGTCCGAGATTGGTCGTGGCCAATCAAGATCGTGGCTTGGATCGATCGCAACCATCGGATCATCGCTGATCGGACCGATCGCCGTGGTCCGAGATCGGTCGTGGCCGATCAGGATAGATCAGGCTTGGATCGATCGCAACCATCGGATCGTCGGCGATCTCGGACTGATCGCAAAGGTCCGGGATCGGTCCTGGCCGATCTGGATCACGGCTTGGATCGATGGCAACCGTCAGATCGTCGTCGATCGGTTCGATCGCTGTGGTCCGAGATCGGTCATGGAAGATCGGGATCACGGCTTGGATCGATGGCAACCGTCGGATCATCGCCGATCGGTCGATCGCCATGGTCCAAGATCGGTCGTGGATGATTGGGATCACAGCTTGGATCGATCGCAACCGTCAGATCATCGGCGATTGAACCGATAGCCATAGTCCAAGATCGGTCGTGGCTGATCGGGATCACGGCTTGGATCGATCGCAACCATCGGATCGTCGGCGATCGGACCGATCACCACGGTCCGAGATCGATCATGGCCGATTGGGATCAGGGCTTGGATCGATCGCAACCATCGGATCATATCTGATCGCCACAGTCCGAGATCGGTCGTGGCCGATCGGGATCACGGCTTGGATCGATCGCAACCGTCGAATCATCGGTGATCGAACCGATCGCCACGGTCCGAGATCGATCGTGGCCGATCGGGATCATGGCTTGGATCGATCGCAATCGTCAATTCATCGCTGATCTCGGACTGATCGCCACGGTCCGGGATCGGTCGTGGCCGATCGGGATTAGGGCTTGGATCGATCGCAACCATCGGATCGTTGGAGATCGGTCCGATCGGTTGATCCAATTTTTAGAAAATAAAAATAATTTTCCCAGATAAAATAATTTTTAATATTACAATGCATATATTGCGTCGTAATATTTTAAGAAAAATAATAGTAATTAAAAAATTTAAAAAAATATTGCGACGCAATATGTGCACAATTATTTTCAGAAAATATAATTTTTATCAGTTATACTTATTAAAAAAATATTGCGACGCATTAGCGACGCAGTTTCCTAAAAAATAATTTTTCTGGAGAACACAATTTTTAATATTGCGACGCATTTTTGCATCGCAATGTTTTTAGAAAAATAAATGTAATTAAAAAATTTTAAAAACAACATTGCGACGCATTATTTGCATCGCAATTATTTCAGAAAATATAAATTTTATGAGTTATAAATATTTAAAAAATATTGCAACGCATTTGCGACGTAATTTCCTAGAAAATAAAAATAATTTTCCAGAGAAAATAATTTTTAATATTGCGACGCATTTATTGTATCGCAATGTTTTTAAGAAAAATAAATGTAATAAAAAAATTAAAAAAACATTGCGATGCAATATATGCGTCAAAATTATTTTTAGAAAATATAATTTTTATAAGTTATAAATATTTAAAAAATATTGCGACGCATTTGCGATGCAGTTTCTTAGAAAATAAAAATAATTTTTTTGAAGAAAACAATTTTTAATATTGCGACGCATTTATTGCATTGCAATGTTTTTAAGAAAAATAAATGTAATAAAAATATTAAAAAAATATTGCGATGCAATATATGCATCGCAATTATTTTCAAAAAATATAATTTTTATCAGTTATAATTATTAAAAAAATATTACAACACATTAGCGACGCAGTTTCCTATAAAATAAAAATAATTTTTTGGAGAAAATAATTTTTAATATTGCGACGCATGTATTGCATCACATATTTTTGAGAAAAAGTAAATGTAATTAAAAAATTTTAAAAAAACATTGCGACGCAATATTTGCATCGCAATTATTTTTAGAAAATATAAATTTTATCAGTTAAAAATATTTAAAAAATATTGCGACGCATTTGCGATGCAATTTCCTAAAAAATAAAAATTATTTTTTCGTCGGACATTGGCGCCAAGTTAGCGACTCATTAGCGATGCAAGTAGTTGCATCGCTAAGTTTTGCATAAAATAATAAAAAAGCCAAAGTAGCGATGGATTAGCGACACATTGTTGCGTCGCTAATCCATAATAATAATAATAATAATAGCGAGTGATTAGCGAAGCATATATTGCGTCGCTAATCACCACTATTTAAGGCTTGGTCGGGCCGGCCCCCCCTTCCCTTCTCTTCTTCTTCCTATTTCTACCCTAGCCGCCGCCGTCCGTTCGCTCCTCCGGCTGCCCCCGTCCTCTCCCCCGGCGAAAGCTCCCCCCACTCCAGCGGAGTCCCCTTGCGACCGAGGTAAGCCCATCCTCCTTTTAAAAAAAAAAATAGGGTCCAGCCATGGCCGCTGCCGTGGCCGATTTCTCCGACCACGGCCGCAGCTGTGGCCTGGCCATGGTGGCCAGGCCACCAAATAAAAAAAATTTACAGTTGGGGGGGTTTTCCCCACCCCCCCTTCGTCATCTCCGGCCACGGCCGCTGCCGTGGCCGGCCGTGGCCTGGCCACGGTGGCTAGGCAACCAAAAAAAAAAAATACTGTTTGGGGGGGGTTTTCCCCACCCCCCTTGTCTTCTCCGGCCATGGCCGTCATCTCCAGCCACGGCCGCTGCCATGGCCGGCCGTGGCCTGGCCACGGTGGCTAGGCCACCAAAAAAAATTACTGTTGGGGGGGGGGGGGGTTCCCCACCCCCCCTTCGTCTTCTCCGGCCACAGCCACGGCCGTGGCCATCATCCCGCTGTCGTGGCCGTCTTCTCCGGCCACGGCCGCTGCCGTGGCCTAGCTACGGTGGCCAGGCCACCAAAAAAATTTTTACAGTTTTGGAGGGGGGTTTCCCCACCTCCCCCTTCGTCTTCTACGGCCACGGCCACGGCCGTGGCCGTCTTCTTCGGTCACGATCGCTGCCATGGCTGGCCATGGCCTGGCCACGGTGGCCAGGCCACCAAAAAAAAAACAGTTATGGGGGGGGGGGGTTTCCCCACCCCCCTCCCATTCGTCTTCTCCGGCCATGGCCGCTGCCGACCGTGGCCTGGCCACGATGGCCAGGCCAAATATATATATATATATATATATATATATATATATATATATATATATATATATATCAGCTAGGAGGCTTTCGCCACCCCAGCCCCTTCAATTAAAAAAAAATTAACACTCAAAAAAAAAACAAAAAAAATAGATTCTATCATATTTTATTGTTTTTAAAATTATTTTCAAATAATATGATGACAAATATAAAAAAATATAAATATATTTTAAAACATGAGCAACTTAATTTTTTTTAAAAAAAAGTAACAGCTAGGGGGGTTTTCCCCACCCCCCGGCCCCTTCAATAAAAAAAAATTAACACTCTTGAAAAAAAATTAACACAAAAAAATTAGATTCTATCATATTTTATTATTTTTAAAAATATTTTCAAGTAATTTGATGACAAATATAAAAAAATATAAATATATTTTAAAACATGGGCAACTTAATTTTTTTTTAAAAAAAGTAACAGCTAGGGGGGTTTTTCCCCACCCCCGGCCCCTTCAATAAAAAAAAACACTCTTGAAAAGAAATTAACACAAAAAAATTAGATTCTATCATATTTTATTATTTTAAAAATATTTTCAAATAATTTGATGACAAATATAAAAAAATATAAATATATTTTTAAAACATGGGTAACTTAATTTTTTTAAAAAAATATGATACTAATCTAATTTTTTATTAGATTAGTTATAAATTAATTAATTTATGTCATTAGTCGTAGCTTTTTGGATAGACTGATTTAGCTCATCAATCATGACTCTTTAAATCAACTGATTAAACTCATAAATCGTAGCTATTTAGGTCAATTAATTTAGCTTATCAGTTTTAACTTCTCAAGTAAGCTGATTTTAGACCATCAACCTTATCTATTTAGATCATCAATCAAAACTCTTTAGATAGGTCGAGCTAAATTAGCTTAGCTATTTAGGTCAACTAATTTAGCTCATTAACCATGACTCTTTAGATTAGCTAATTTCAAAATTGCAGTCGTAGCTTTTCATTTCTTTATAGCTATTTATGCAATAATATTTGTGCATTTGTAGTTATTTACAATTGTTATGTCTTGATTATTTACATTCTGCTTCAAATTGAATGATGCATTAAATTATGTAATGCTAGATAGAAAGTCTTGTTGTATTATTATTTAATTTTCAGCAACAAATTAGTAGTTTCAATGATTTATATTTTAGTCTTCACAAATATATATTCGACATAATAATCTTAAGAAGTCAGTGACTATATATAGAACACTATTCCTATATATGTATAATTGACAAGAAGTTAAGAATAACAAGCATAAGTTCGATTGTCTTCGGATTTCTATATTATTAATCACAGCACTATAACCTTTAGACCCGTTTGAGAATTTGTAAGACTTAGTCTTGCAAATTCTCAAATTGTCCTGGTGGACAGTTTGAGAATATTTTTTGCAATATGTTAGTCTGCTATTAATCATCGTTGGGTGAGATTGCGGTTTGCATTTGCTCATACGTTCTCCTAGTGTGGCATATATGCCACACATTTAGGAGAACATATGGGGAAATGCTGCTGAAATTTCAACGTAACCGATCGATGATAATTAATAGCAGAATAACATATCACAAAAAATATTCTTGAATGGGATAGGGCCTTACCTTTTAGACATGGAGTGAAGGTGGAATTAATTTAGGACACTTGAATGCTTGTGAAGTCTCATGATTAAACGGACCGCCTTGCGGCCCGACCCGAACTCAAGCCCTAGCATTAGCCTGGCATGAACCCGTGCCTCGGTCCTTGCTAGCACGCCAAGGATCGTAGCCGTGGCCCGGCCTTGCAGGGTAGGGACCTTAGTTGTCTAAAAAAAATTGGTTTAGTTATAAATTATTTAAATGGTTGTTATTAACCTTAGTTGTGTAAAAGAAATAATAAACTCATATATTTAGTAATGCTAATATAGTTTTATAATGTGGTTTCCTTTAATGGTTTACCAGAAATTGTATAAGTCGGTCAAAAATGAGCGGGGCTCGCTCGTGGATGTATGCAAGGATAAAAGATGGCTTGCTTAATCCAGATTTTCTGAATGGATTGGAAGAATTTATCGCATTTGCATGTAGCCAACCTGAATGGATGGATGGGCCTAGGATTAGGTGCCCATGCAACTATCACATGTGTCAGAATAAAGCCTACAGAGATGTCGAAACTGTTAAGGTGCATCTATGTAAAAAGGGGTTTGTTCCTGATTACGATGTTTGGTACTGTCATGGTGAACCAGAGAAAATTCCAGCAGTTGTTACAAGCCAACAAGTGTCAATTCCCGTTGATGAACCATTTGTGAATCTAAACACATATGAAGAAATGGTGATGAATGCATCGGGTAATGAATTCAATCAGAATACATTTATGGAAGAACCAAATCCAGATGCATAGCAATTTTATGATATGTTGCGTGCTGCAAATCAAGAATTGTATCCTGGTTGTGAGGGTCATTCCCAGTTGTCTACGGCTGCTCGGTTGTTGAATATTAAGGCAGAACATCGATTATCAGAAAAGGCATTAATTCTATAGCTGGGTTAATCAAGGAAATTTTGCCAAATGATAATGTTGTAGCAGACAGTTTTTACTCAACGAAGAAGTTGTTGCGTGGGCTTGGGCTCCGGTTAATAAGATCGATTGTTGCTTGAACAATTGTATGATATATTGGGGTGAAGACTCGGAGCTGAGATGGTGTAAGATTTGTGGGCAATCGAGGTACAAAAATGGCGAAGGGGGAGCTAGTACAAGTAGGAGGAAAAGTGTTCCTTACAAGAGGATGCATTACTTTCCTCTTACTCCATGCCTGCAGAGATTATACAGATCTGAGGCTACAGCTACTGATATGAGATGGCATGCCGAACATGAATCTAAAGAGGATGAAATGCGGCATCCATCAGATTCAAAAGCTTGGAAGCATTTCAATGAAAATCATCCTGATTTCGCTGAAGATATAAGGAATGTGAGATTAGGTCTTTGTACCGATGACTTCCAACCATTCGGTCAAGCGGGGCAACAGTATTCATGTTGGCCTGTGATACTGACTGTATATAACCTTCCTCCATGGAAGTGCATGAAAGATACTGCAATGTTTTTAACAGTTTTGGTTCCAGGACCATCAAATCCAAAGGAAAAGATTGATGTCTTCTTGCAACCGTTGGTGGCCGAATTAAAAATGTTGTGGGAAACAGGAGTCGTAGCCTATGACATTTCTATGAAACAGAATTTCATCATGAGAGTTGCTTTGATGTGGACAATAAGTGACTTCCCGGCATATCCAATGTTGTCTGGTTGGAGCACTGCTGGACGTCTGGCATGCCCTCATTGCATGTATGATTCGGATGCATTTACATTGCAGAAGAGTGGTAAGCAGTCATGGTTTGATAATCATAGGAAGTTCTTGCCCCCAAATCATCCTTACAGGCGTAACTTGATCGCCTTCCGGAAGAACAAAGCAGTCACAAAATTCGCCGAACCGGTTAGGTCGGCACGGATATATTTGATACTATAGAGCATTTGGGGTTGAGGTATGCTTGGGAACCAGATGCAGATAGAATAAATGGCCGTATATGTAAAGAACATAACTGGAAGAAGCGAGTATATTTTGGGATTTGCCTTATTGGAGCACAAATCTCATCCGGCACAACTTGGATGTTATGCATATCGAGAAAATTTTTTTGATAACATATTTAACACGGTGCTAAACATCCGGGAAAAAAAAAGACACTGCAAAGTCAAGAGAAGAACTTAATCAGTATTGCAGAAGAGGTGATTTGAGGAGGAGTCCCGACGGGACCTATCCTAAAGCCTGTTACACTCTTGACAGAAATTCACGAGAAGTTTTATGTAACTGGCTTAGAGGGTTAAAATTTCCAGATGGTTATGCCTCAAATATCGGTAGGTGTGTGGACATGCATAAGCTCAAGTTGTTCGGCATGAAGAGTCACGACTGTCATGTTTTCATGCAACGGTTATTGCCTATAGTTTTTCGTGAGTTGCTTCCGCAACATGTCTGGAAGGCATTGACAGAGCTCAGCTTGTTCTTCAAGGAGTTGTCTGCCACAGTCATTACTTCTGCATCCATGGCAAGGCTTAAGGAGGAAATTCCAATTATTTTATGCAAGCTGGAGCGAATATTTCCTCCCAGTTTTTTTGACTCAATGGAGCATTTACCGGTTCACTTGCCATACGAAGCGAGCATAGCTGGTCCCGTGCAGTATCGCTGGATGTATCCTTTCGAGATGTAAATATATACATCATTTAGACATATTGACATTTCAAATATTATTTCATTGCGAGAAAATTGGTTAATTTTTTGTCTCAACTTTACATATAGGTACCTTAAGAAGTTAAAAAATAATGTGCGTAATAAGGCAAGGGTTGAAGGTTCTATATGCAATGCACACTTGGTCGAAGAAGTTTTAGCTCGCATTACTTTGACGGTCACGTCCACACGAGGAGCCAAAATCTTGGTCGTAACGATGACGTATGTGTGGAAGAAGAGAACCTAATGACGGTAGAATATCAATTTTTAAAGGTATCGGCCGTTCATTTGGGGGGCAGAAGTCAAGAAATCTTAGCGATATGGAGTATAATGCAGCACATTATTATATCCTAATGAACTGTAGAGAAGTCGATCCATATATTGAGTAAGTGTATACTTCAATGCTTACTTGGAATTTCTAATTTAAATTATATACCATAATATTTAATTGCTAACATAAGTTTTAATCCTTATCATCCCATAAGGATGTATTGTGATAGACAACGATGAATCCCGACATCAGTCAAGTTGCAATTGGACAAAAGTTAGAAACGGAGTTCGCTTACTGGTTTTATGAATTTGTGAGTAGTATCACTCAATCAATTTCAATAATGGCTTTAATTTTTTGAATTGGTTGTGAATAGCTTATTAATTTATAGGTAAACGGTCCATGGTCCCCAACCGACAATATTTTCATTAAATGTCTATCGTAATGGCCATTGAAGACCGTAACAACCTCTACTGGCTATTTTGTTAATGGGTACAAATTTCAGATTGAATGATTAGCATCTTCAAGAGGCACGCAGAACTGGGGTGTGTGTTAAAGGAGAAAGTGTTGGAGCAAATATGCAGGATTATTACGGAAAATTAGTAGAGGTGGTTGAAGTTGAATATCCCGGTTGGCCTATGAAACGAACCGTATTGTTTCGTTGCGATTGGTTCGATCCGACAGTTCCTGTGGGCAAAAGGGTTCATAACGACTACAATTTGGTTGAAGTGAACCATCGATGAAGATTGCAGAAATATGACCCATTCATCCTTGCATCCCAAGCTCAGCAAGTGTTTTACTGCGGATATCCAAGTTTGCGCAACGACAAGCGAGATTGGTGGGCTGTTTCTAAAATCCCACGTTCAACAATCTTATTAGAGGAGAGTTCATCAAGTCAATCAGCCGAGTGCCCTGCATTTCAAGAGGATGAGATGGAAATGCATGCAATTGAGGACGACACAAGGGCTCCTGAAACATCACTTAGAGATCCAAATGGTGATGTCCAAGAAATTGCGATGCAAATGTTCGGTTTCCTTCCGATGATAATGAAACTGAATCGCAGTCCGATACGACATCGGATGTTGAACCGACATTTCACAAACAAATGACACCGATTAAACATAGAGGTTTTTTAAATTCAACTTTATTTTATAAGTGTTAAATTTTTACATAGTCAATCATTAATCGTAATTTAATTGCATGAATCTTTAGTATTTTCAGTATGACGGGCAGAGGTAGATCTACCAACGACATACGGAGTAAGTAGGGACGTAGCCCTGCTGCATCAGATCACATGAGCTTTGGAGATGGAGAGTTTGGATCTCCACACATCGCACAGCCTTCGATCTCTCCAGTAGTCGGCGGTGATCCTGCATTGGTATTACCATCCAGCCGATCGGCGCAACCTCCGAGAGTTCTTCCACCATCGGCCGCACCGTACTTCGACTTGATGCTCATGGGCTGTAAGTATATACTAATTAAAAATATATGTTTATGTTTTTAAGTCAATTACTTATAAACATATTTTTTTAATAGATTTATTGAGCAGCATCATGTATCCAGCCACATCAGCGCCGTATTTCAGAGGCATGCAGATCCCAGTGGCTACGATTGGCCCACGTATCTCCAGCCACGAGGGAGTTTTATTTTTCTGAGTTTCAGGTAAACTTATTAAATACAATTTATCACTGATATAAAATTTCTTAATCTTAATAAATTTTAAACTAACTATTTATTTTAATGCAAAAAAAGTTTACGTGGGACCCTGCCAGCCATGATGCCATTAGGGCAGCATGGGAGGCTCTTACGGGACGCCGATACTCCGACATGCTTCATCGTTGGAGGTCATCGGGTCAGCATCCTGCGCATGTGCCAGAGGGTATTTGGCATGAGTGGCAGCAGGCCTGGCAGTCCGATGGCTGGCGCAGGAGGTCCGCATCAGCCAGCATGAACTGCTGATCCGAGAAGGGCGGTCCTGGCATGGGTCTCTCCCGCCATACTTCGGGCTCTATTTCGATTCAGGAGCACAGACCGTATGGTAAGAAAACATAAATAATTTAATTAATCATTTAGTTATTTACAAATATTTGTATTAATATCAATTTTTTTATTGTTATAGTCTGAGCAGGAGGGCGGAGATCCTGGTGAGTTTCGTCTATTCAGGGCGACACACAGGAGGGATGGTTCCTGGGTCGACACGCGATCACGGAAGGTTGCGGTAAGAAATTAGTTTATGTAGTATCTGTTTAATTTCTAAAATTTTATTTCAAGAAATTTATTAACTCATTTATTATTGATTTTATAATTCAAAGACACGAGTCGAGGAGCTTCGCTCCCAGGCATCACAGGTCGACTCCACTGATGGGGAGACGCCCGTCGAACTCTCAGCAGAGGAGAGTCGGCGTGTGTTTTTGGAGGCTGTTGGTGCCAGCCGCGAGACCGCGGGGTCTATGGTCTGGGCACTAGAGCTTCCTCATATTTTCCCCATCAGGCCTCCAGCTCGCGATTTTCTGTGATATTCCTGCCGAGCGTTTAGACGACATTCGAGATCTATTGCGGAGGAGGTTCGGCAGGACGTTCGTCAGGAGGTTCGGCAGGAGGTCGAGCACGAGTTTGAGCAGCGTATGCGAGGCGGGATCAGGAGCTTGCAGACGTGCGAGATCAGATGCGTCATTTGCAGATATGGTTAGCCGCTTGTCGCAGGGTCTCCAGCCTCCACGTGATCGCTTAGATTCTTGATGTATTTTTTTTTCTTTTTATATGTTGTACATGAAAACTTCAAAATTTTAATATATGAATTATTTTTGGAAATGGAATGATTATTGTTTGGATCAATATGAGTGAAGAATGTTTCTATCAATATTTAAATGTAACGAAATTGTATTAACCGTTTTAATTTTTAATATTTATTTTTTAAAAAAAATTTAATTAGCGACGCATTAGCGACTGAAATTGCATCGCTAATATTTTTAAAATATTATTATTAAATATTGCGACGCAATGACCTGGCATCGCAATAATTTAAAAAAAAATTAATAGCGACGCATTAGCGACTCAAATTGCATCGCTATTATCTCTAAAATATTATTATTAAATATTGCGACGCAATGACCTTGCATCGCAATATTTTAAAAAAAATTTCTTAGCGACGCATTAGCGACTCAAATTACGTTGCTATTATATCTAAAATATTATTATTAAATATTGCAACGTAACTAAATGCGTCGCAATATGCGACGTAATTGAATGCGTCGCAATATTTACTAATAATTTTAAAATATTAAAAATTAGTTTTAAATTTAGCGATGCATCTGGATGCGTCGCAATATTGCGACGCATTGTTGCGTCGCAAAGAGTCGCAATATTGCGACGCAATTGTGATAAATTTATATTGCGATGAACATCTGAGCGACGCCGTCATTGCGTCGCTATTGCGTCGCATAGCAAGTTTAGCGACGCAATTGCGACGCATTTGGGCATCGCAATATTTTTTCCCCTTGTAGTGCATAAATGGCATGCATGTATTTAATCACTACGTTACTATAACATTATATTACAGTTGTTTATAATGGAAGTTAGCATCAATCGTTTGATTTAAAACTTATTTAATTAAAATGATATTTCAACAATAACTTTCTATGTCCGTTCTAATACAGTGTTTTTTAGCTAGCATGCAAGTAATATTATAATCAATAACACTGTTATTTCACCATCCATCAGTTCCCTTGCTATGGTCGCCATATGGCATATCAGCCATTATTTTATTTCCAAAAATTCAAGCTCTAGGCTGTATTTGGCAAGCAATTAGATTCAAAGGATTATAATCATTGAGTGATGTTATTTATTCGCTACTTTGACCATCTTCTCACTTGTTTCCTTCGATTTGCTAATGTCATCCCAAGTTACTAATGCACTAATTAATCTATGATTCCGTCTTCAGCGAGCATGGGCTTCAAAAGTCATGAAACAACTTGGTAGCCACGGAATGCTCCAAGGTGAACTCGGTGGCCGGCTGGTGTGGGAGCAAGATTTTAATGATTCCCAAGAATGAAACCCGTTTTGCAGGTCAACATCTCAATATAATATCGAGTCCTCCTGGCCCACCGTGATGAACGCCTGGTGTTAAGCTTTTGTCCACTCTTCCATCAAAAGAATCTTTAAAATAAAAATATTAGTGAAATGCAACTACATGAAAGCAAGTGAAATAATTTTCTCCATGGATCATCTCCAGACTGTTCGTTCTCTTAGTAAATCACAAGAAGAATTAGTTAAATATTCGGCTCTAAAGACTTCTTTAGGAAGAGAGAGAGATGAAAAGTATTTGGTCCACCCTGACTAGAAAAGTATTCGTTCTCTTTAGTTATTTTAGCCATTGACTGCCACTTGGATAGTTGCGATCAAATAGAAGATTTTAAATTGCATGTTCTGTGGGTCAGGTAAGATGCTATATAAATCGATAGATGAATAAAGTAGCGGCATCAGTTCTTCAAACTCTATCCTCCGAGTTTGATTTACTTTTGTTGAGAAATCGGCTTTACCGTCCTTGTTGTGAGGTTCTTGAACTCACCTTCTCTTCATCATTGTATTTTGTACATTATTACAACTTCTGTTTTGTTTCCCAGGAATAAATTAAATTGGGTGGTGGATGAATTACTGTTGCAATAAACTGGAATCCATGGCGGTTGCTTTATTTTTGCTGCTGCTCCTCCTATCCTTAGCACCGCTCATGTCCTCCTCACGGTTGGGAAATGAGACAGACCTGCAGGCCTTGCTTGCTATAAAGAATCAGATAACACGCGAGTCCCCTGGAGCTCTGAGCTCATGGAATGACACCGTCCATGTCTGTGCCTGGGAGGGGGTCTCGTGCATCCGCAAGCACGACACAGAGGATCTCAGCCTTGGAACTCGCATCTCAGAAGAATCAACTTATCAGACAACGGTCTCCATGGCGAGATCCCGCCAGAGATCGGCCGCCTGCACCGGCTGTTGCATCTTGATTTGACCTCCAACTCATTTGTAGGGCTAATCCCTGTGAATCTATCCTATTGTTTAGACCTTCAGCTGCTCAATCTAAGCTACAACCATCTCATGGGGAGGATACCTGATGAGATCAGCAACCTATCCAAGCTTAAATATCTGTCAATTCGCAATAACAACATCACAGGTGTCATCCCACCATGGCTTGGCAATCTTTCTTCCCTGATCGAGCTCTCTGTAGGGTGGAACAACCTGGAGGGAGGAATCCCAGAAGTTGGCCAACTTGGACGTCTAGAAATATTAAATGTGGAAGAAAATATGCTCTCAGGTATCATCCCTGCGTCCCTCTACAATCTCTCGTCCTTGCAAGTTTTGGCTGCTGCAGAACAGCAGCTGCAGGGAAGCCTCCCACCCGATTTGGCACCAGACTTCCAGATCTCCGACTACTTTTACTTGGTGCAAACCAAATTGGAGGACCAATTCCAGCATCACTTTCCAATGCCTCTAGACTTCGGATCATTGATCTCCTAGAGAACAATTTTACCGGTTTCATGCCCACTGATCTTGGAAGATTGAAATATCTCTCCCGGTTAAATATATATGCAAATAACATTGAATCAGACAATGTCCGTGGTTGGGAATTTCTTGCTTCTCTCAGGAATTGCAGTTATCTAACACATTTATATCTGGGTGCTAACAATCTAAGGGGTGCGTTACCTATTTCAATAGCAAACCTCTCCACACAGCTTGAAATTCTACATATGGATTCCAATCAAATATCGGGGAGTATTCCTTTTGAGATAGAAAACCTGGTCAACCTGACTGAACTTGCAATGCATGAAAATCTTCTAACAGGCACCATTCCAGAAAGTGTTGGAAAGCTTAGCAATTTACGTGGTTTATGGTTATCCCACAATAGATTTACAGGTTTTGTTCCATCCTCCCTTGGAAACCTAACTCAGTTGGTCCGTCTTGAGTTGTTTGACAATGGCTTGCAAGGACCCATACCTCCAAGCCTTGGGAAACTCCAGCAACTAGATGTACTGGACCTTTCTCGAAATAATCTCAGTGGAACAATACCTAAAGAAATTGTTAGTCTTCCTTTTCTGTCAGATTCCATCAACTTGTCTAACAATTCATTAGTTGGGCTACTCCCGGAAGAAGTCGGCAGTTTGAAAAATATCAAAATATTTGCCGTCTCTGGGAACAAGTTAACCGGTAAAATTTCGGATACAATTGGTGGATGTGAAGTCCTTGAGTTCCTACTTTTGAACAATAACTTTTTCAACGGAAGCATTCCGTCATCTCTCAGTAACATAAAGGGCCTTCGAGGTATAATTCTATCTTACAATTACTTGACAGGGACAATTCCTTCATCTTTGAGCACAATCAAGGGCCTTGAAGCACTGGATCTCTCACACAATTACCTCTCGGGGTCAATCCCACGTTCTCTTGAAGATTTGAACTTTTCAATCTACTGGAATTCTCTACCCTCCCTTGACATTGGTCTTCTATACATCAAGAATTATCCAGATGGTTTAAATCTCTCTTTCAACCATCTTGAGGGGGAAGTGCCAATGGAGGGAATATTTAAAAATGCTACTGCAATCTCGCTCGTTGGCAATGATGGACTCTGTGGGGGTATTCCAGAACTCAAGTTACCCAAGTGCCCTGTGAAACCATCGAAAAACAAACAGGGGTCTCATCTGCTAAAATTTGTGATTCCAATAGTTGTTATAGTCATCTTCATTTTCATACTCTCCAGCTTTGTTTCTCTTTATTGGAAACGCAAACCAAAACAACAAACTTCATCTGCTGATTTGTTGAAGAATCAAAATCTCAGAGTCTCATATGCAGAGCTGGTTAAAGCAACTAATGGATTCTCTTCTACCAACCTAATTGGCTCCGGAAGATATGGGTCCGTGTACAAAGGGATTATGGATCATGACAATTCAATTGTGGCTATTAAGGTTTTCAACCTTTTGCATCAAGGAGGTTCCAAGAGCTTCTTTGCTGAATGTGAAGCTTTGAGAAATATCCGTCATCGTAATCTCATCAAGATACTAACATCCTGTTCCAGCATAGATTTCCGAGGCAACGATTTCAAAGCTCTGATTTTTGAGTTCATGCCTAATGGGAGTTTGGATACATGGTTACATCCTAAGCCAGATAGGGATCATCTCGTGAATGCTCTAAGCTTGAGCCAAAGGTTGGGCATAGCTATCGACATTGCCGATGCATTAGATTATTTACATCACAATTGCCAACCACCAATTGTTCATGTGATCTAAAGCCGGCCAATGTTCTACTTGACAATGACATGTGTGCTTATATCGGGGACTTCGGGTTGGCAAGGTTTCTATGGGAAGATAAGAGCAATCATATTCAGTCTTCAAGCACTTCAATTGCAATAAAGGGTTCTATTGGATATGTCCCACCAGGTAACTACTTCTATTAACCCCCTTTACTATCTTTTTTTAAAGTAACTTTAAAGAATTAAAATCATATTTCTTTTCCATCATGAACCTTCTATCTATATAATATATGTTCAAGCTAAGATATCCATGGATTGCAGAGTATGGGGCAGGTCTTCATGTGTCCACCTTTGGGGATGTGTATAGCTATGGGATCCTTCTACTGGAGTTATTTATAGGTAAAAGTCCAGTTGATGAAATGTTTCAAAATGGCTTAACCCTTAACAAGTTTGTCGAGATGGCTTTTCCTGATAAAGTAATGGACATTGCTGATCCACAATTGATGTTACCAGAGCACATCAATATTGCTTATAGCCAGCAGAATGGAAGCGATGCAATGAGGAAAATCCAAGAATGCATGATTACTGTGGTGAGAGTTGGGCTATCATGTTCGAATCAATCATGGAGAGATAGAATGAGCATGAAGGATGTTGCAACTGAGATGCACAAAATTCAGGGTGCTATTAGGTTTCTTGAGGGATATGTGGTTGCGGGTTAGTAACCATGCATCATTCCACCTCAGATCAAGAGCCAGGACATGGACTGATCAAAAGTCATCAAGAATTTCTATCTTCCAAATGAGTGTAATTTTTAAACCAATGTTGTTCTTTCCTTCACCAGGTTTCCGATACATGATGTCTAGTAATTGTAAATGATACCATGAAGGCAAAGTTATATTTCTAGGTGTACTACATGTGAAATAAAAAAAATGATAAGAGAAGAATTTCTCAAATTATGTGAGCAATAGCATATGATATTGGGGCCTTTTTCCTTGTTTAGTTTTATTTTGCTATTGGAAAAAAAAAATTGCCANCAATGAAAATGATAAACTAAGGAAAGAGGTTGAAAAATAAGAACATAGTTGATAAGTTTTACCTTAAGCTCAACTAAATTGAACATGTTATTAAATAGTCAAAAAGCAGTTTTTGACAAAGCCGGATTAGGGTATAACACTTTAAGAAAACAAAAATCACTGAAAAATTTTTGTGCGTGCTGGCCAAAGTAATTTTACATGCTTTAAATGTAATCAAAAAGGACATAAATCTTATGAATGTAAATTCTAAAACCTAATAAAAACTTAAATATTAAAGGAAAGAAAATATGGGTTCCGAAAGGAACAATTTTATTGCTACTAACCATGAAGGACCCAAGAAAGCTTGGGTACCTAAACATAAAGTTGATCATCATTGCAGGAGTGTCTTGTGGCCAAGAGATCAAAGAGAAAGTGGTATCTTGATAGTGGCTGCTCAAGACATATGACGGGTGACAAAGAAGAATTCATCACCCTTGAAGAAAAGAGGAGGAGTTGTTACATTTGGCGACAATGGCAAAGGCCAAATCTTGGGGTTTGGTAACATTCAAATAACTCCCTCCACATATATTGAAAATGTACTTTATGTTGATGGTTTAAAGCATAACTTAATTAGTATAAGTCAATTATGTGACAAAGGTTTTAAAGTATCATTTGAATCTTCTATATGCACAGTAGCTAATCCCATTGATAATAGCATTGTTTTTATTGGAAATAGAAATGGCAATGTATACTTGATTGACTTAGACAATTTGTCTACTAATAATCATTGCTTAGTTGCTAATAATGCTAATATGAATGAGATTGGTTGGTTGTGGCATCGAAGATTAGGTCACGCAAGCACACACCTGATTTCAAAACTAATTAGAATGGATTTAGTAAAAGGTCTACCTAAAATAGATTTTGAAAATAACAAAATATGTGATGCATGTCAGTTTGGAAAACAAACGAGAAGTTCTTTTAAATCTAAAAATGTTGTTTCAACTTCTAGGCCATTAGAGCTACTTCACATGGACCTTTTTGGACCAACTAGAACCACAAGTCTAGGAGGAAAGAAATATGGTCTGTGATAGTAGATGATTACTCTAGATTCACTTGGGTAATGTTTTTAGCTCACAAAGATGAGACTTTCTCGATATTCCTGAAATTCTTCAAGAAAGTAACAAATGAGAAAAACACTACCATAGTGTCTCTAAGAAGTGATCATGGAACTGAATTTGAAAATCACTTATTTGAAAGTTTTTGCAATGAAAATGGTATTAATCATAATTTTTCTGCACCAAGAACCCCTCAACAAAATGGAGTAGTTGAAAGGAAAAATAGAACTCTAGAAGACATGGCCCGTACCATGCTATGTGAAAGTAAACTCCCGAAATACTTTTGGGCGGAAGCTATTAACACAGCATGTTACATCCTAAATAGAGCAATAAGACCTATTTTAAAGAAAACACCTTATGAATTATGGCATGATAGAAAACCCAACATTAAATATTTTCATGCATTTGGTTGTAAATGTTTTATTCATAATAATGGTAAAAATAACTTAGGTAAATTTGATGCAAAATCTGATGAAGGAATATTCTTAGGTTATTCAACAACTAGTAAAGCATATAGAGTATTCAATAAAGGAAGTTTAATTGTTGAAGAATCTATTCATGTAGTTTTTGATGAATCTTTAGCATCAAGTTCCAAAAGGATTGATGATGAGGAAGATACAAACATTCTGAAAACAATCTTGAAAAACTTAATATTGATGTATCTTCAGATCATGAACAAGAAGCTAAAGATAATGATTCGCCTAATGCTGATGTTATTAATACTAATCATAATGATGTAGATCTACCAAGAGATTGGAGATATGCTTATAGTCATCCCAAGGAATTGATTATAGGTGATCCATCTCAAGGAATAAGAACTAGATCATCTATGAGAAATATTAGTAATCACCTTGCATTTGTTTCTCAAATTGAACCTAAAACTATTGAAGAAGCTGAAAAAGATAATAATTGGATGTTAGCTATGCAAGAAGAATTAAACCAATTCACTAGAAATAATGTATGGACATTAGTGGAAAGACCTAAAGATCATTCTGTTATAGGATCAAAATGGGTTTTTAGAAATAAACTAGATGAAAATGGCATAGTAATTAGAAACAAAGCTAGATTAGTTGCAAAAGGATATAATCAAGAAGAAGGTATTGATTTTGATGAAACCTTTGCACCTGTAGCTAGATTAGAAGCCATTAGGCTATTACTTGCATTTGCATGTCACATGAATTTAATTTATTTCAAATGGATGTCAAAAGTGCATTTTTAAATGGATTAATAAATGAAGAAGTATTTGTTGAACAACCACCGGGTTTGAAGATCATGAATTTCCAAATCACGTTTTTAAATTGCACAAAGCTTTATATGGTTTGAAACAAGCACCTAGAGCTTGGTATGATAGACTAAGTAAATTTTTGATTGAAAATGATTTTACAAGAGGAAATGTTGATAAAACATTGTTTTTGAAAAGAAAAGATAAAGATTTACTTGTAGTTCAAATTTATGTTGATGACATTGTATTTGGTGCTACTAACAATCTTCTATGTCAAGAGTTTGCTAAGTTAATGCAGGGAGAATTTGAAATGAGCATGATGGGAGAACTCAATTTCTTCCTTGGACTCCAAATCAAACAAAGCAAAGAGGGAATCTTTATCAACCAAACAAAGTACACAAGAGAAATTCTAAAGAAGTTTGGTATGGAATCAATCAAACCCCTCGGAACACCAATGAGTCCTTCATGCAAGCTGGACAAAGATGAAGAAGGTAAGAAGGTTGATCAAAAATATTATCGAGGTATAATCGGATCCCTACTTTACTTAACTGCAAGTAGACCAGACATAATGTTTGCTGTTTGCTTATGTGCTAGATTTCAGTCTGAACCTAAAGAATCACATTTAATTGCTGTTAAAAGAATTCTTAGATACCTTAAGTGGAACAAAAAATGTAGGTTTATGGTATTCTAGAGACTCAACATTAAATCTGATTGCTTATTCTGATTCTGATTATGCTGGATGTAAGTTAGATAGAAAAAGCACAAGTGGTGCATGCCAATTTTTAGGAAGTAACTTAATCTCATGGTTTAGCAAAAAGCAAAATTCGGTTGCATTATCTACTGCTGAAGCAGAATATGTTGCAGCTGGAAGTTGCTGTGCTCAAATCCTATGGATTAAGAGACAACTTGAAGACTATGGTATCACACTTGATAAGACACCTATAAGATGTGATAATACAAGTGCAATCAATCTAACTAAAAATCCAATTCAACACTCAAGAACAAAGCATATTGAAATTAGATATCACTTTATAAGAGAACATGTTGCCAATAATGAAATTTGTCTTGATTATGTGAATACTGAAGAACAACTGGCAGATATATTTACAAAACCCTTAAGTGAAGAGAGATTTTGTTATCTTAGAGGAGAATTAGGAGTTTGTGATCCTTTGGAATAATTTTCTGAAACTCTTAAGAACAACTATCTAGATTTCATCAATTTCTTGAAAAATCTCGATATTCAATAAGGAAATCTATCTAGATCTTGATTCATTGTTTCCCCAATTGCTAAGGAACATTTATCTAGAGTTTGATGATTAATTTGAATAGTTTCAGATCCTTGAAACTTGATTTTTTATCTCTGAAACTGTTAGAGTCGACTCTAACAGTTTGTGGAGTCGACACCTTAGTTTTTGATGTTCTGTCTAAGCAATTAGAGCCGACTCCGGCTTCTGTAGAGCCGACTCTAATTCGAGCGCTGACAGACTTTCTGGTTCGGAGCCGACACCCAGTTTTCGGGAGTCGACTCTAGGTCGAACTAGGTCAAAAATAAAAAGGCGGAGTCGACCCCAAATCATTTTATCCGTCTCCCAAAACCCCTCCAAGGAGTTCCAAAGCCTTTCCAACCTCCCCAATCTTCTCAAAACCTTTGATTACACATTCCAATCAACTCAATGGCACCCAAGAGGCGCGGTTTCGTCGGAGGAGCGTCCGTTCCCACGAGGCGACGCACGATTCGGAGGCAACCCTCGCCATCCTCCTCTTCGGCCACTCAAGAAGATTCCCCTCCTTCACCCTCTTCACCCAAAGTAGATCAACTAGCCGGTAAGACTATCACAACTGGAAGGAAGGTCAACTTTGATTTCTTTGAGTCGGAGGGCTTCTCAATAGGAAGATGTTTAAAAGAAATGGGGTGGGAAAAGATTTGTTCATTAGATATCCCCACTTATCCTGCCCTAGTGAGAGAATTTTACAATGATTTGAGTAGAGGAGAAGGCGGTTTAGTCAGTATTGTAAGAGGAACTAGAGTTGTAATAACTGCTGAAATCCTTGGAAATCTGTTGGAAATGCCCACAATTGGTATTATGGAATATCAGCATGATGATAGAAGTGGTGCATTGTCAAGAATGTTAGGGAGGGATGTAACCGAGTTTGAGGAAATTCTTGCTAATCAATTAAATCTGGAGCTCAGGTTACTACACAACATATGTGGAAGAATTTTATTCCCCAAAATTGGTAGATTTGAGTACGTCTCGGAGCGAGACATTCTTTTGATGGATTGTATTATAACTGGAAGGCCAGTCAACCTAGCTGGCATGATGATTGGTTATATGGCAGAGGCTGCTACAAAGAAAAGATCTACACTGCCATATGGTATGGTTCTGACATTGATCTTTAGAAGCCAAGGTGTGCTAATTATGGATAATGAACCCCTAAGGAAATTAAGGCACACTGACTATTATAGTATTTCTACTATTCATCGGATGGGCTTCAAGAAGTTAAATGGTATCTGGATGAAAGGAGGACGAGAAGAAAGAGCTGAGAGAGATAGAACTGAAGAGGCCAGAGTAGAAGATATCCCTGGACCATCCACTGCGGGACCATCAGTCATCCATTTATTGCGGGACCATCTACAGCTGGACCTTCAGAAGCTGGACCGAGCACAGTTCCCTCTCCTCCACATCTGTCTGTTACTGCTTCTGGGAGATTCTCTGATGAGCAGATTGGTCAGTTGAGAGCCTTGCTTGCTGAATATGACAGTCAGAGATCTCATGAGATTAATCAATTAAAAGAAGACTTCAATCAGCTAAAAGAAGAACTTAACTCGAGACTTGACATGATTTCCTTTTCCATAAGCAATTCTGTTGAATCCTTTGGTGCTGAACTTCACAAAATCTTTGAAAGGATGGAAGGCATTGCTGATGGCTCGGGATCTTATGTTCATGCAACTGGTCAACTGAAGAAGGACATTGACCTTGCAGTCTCACAGATTGAAGCTTGTCTTGAAAATTTTAAGAAATCTCAAAAAGATGATGTAATGGAAATCATAGGTCACTTGAAGAAAATTGTATTCAAACATATCTGACTTTGATTTTGATTTTGATACTCTTTTGTATCTTAGGTTCTCCAGGTTTACTTTATCTTGATAGTTTGTATTTAGGAATTTTGAGTATCTAATGTATCTCACTTTGGAATGTACTTGAATCAACTTATGTAATGTTTCTTACTTATGTAATGCAATTACACATTTTCAAATCTGTCTATGATTGACTGCTTGAATCCCTATGTCTTATTGAACCAACAATTTTTCTCTAATAACTTTCTTTATCTAATACTCTCCTTATTGCTGATAACAAAAAAGGGGGAGAGATGGTTGAATATGCAAAAAAAAAAAGACTTGAAATTTTAATGAGAGATGGTTGAATATGCAAAAAGAAAGAAAGAAAGGGGGAGAAATGATTGTTTATGCAAAAAGAAAGAGACTTGAAATTTTAATCAGTTCAATTAAAATTCAATTTTTATATAGGGGGAGCTATTCAATGCAGGGGGAGCTTAACAACAAGCTTAATTGCAATTTTCTGTACATTTAGTTTAAATGTTCATAATTGATGGCTTATATAGAACTCATGCATAATTTTAAAAGTTCACTTTGAATATTGGCATCAAATCCTTCATTAAAAATGTTTTAAGCTTTAAAATGACTATAATCTTTAGTTCGAATGAATTTTTTGAATGCATATACTCAAAGTTTTTGTTATCATCAAAAAGGGGGAGATTGTTGACCCAATTGATGATTTTGATGATTAACAAAACTATTTGAGTATAACAATTGAAGGCTCTAATGATTTTGATTAAGTTTTTCAGATTATAAGTCGATTGAATGATCAAAATCAGGAGTTAAATCTTGTTCTGGATCGAATCTAATGTCTAGGTAAGATTGCAGACATTAGAGTCGACTCCGAGAATCACAGAGCCGACTCCAGTATCTGGCACGGAAGTTAGAGTCGACTCCGAGACTGTTAGAGCCGACTCCAACAGAAAAGACAGAACGTTGATTTTTCTGGCCCCGACTTAGAGTCGACTCCGGGTCTGTTAGAGTCGACTCCAGAAAAGTTTCTTGTCGACCCCAGAAAAGTCAGAGACGACTCCAGAATTAACGGATTAAAGTGTTTCGAGTTAGAGCCGACTCCAGAAAAGTTAGAGTCGACTCCAACCCACCTGGAACGAAAAATCAAATTGCCAGATCAGCTCTAACGGTAATATTTCTATTTTACTTTATTTCTAACGGATATATTTTGTTGCAAGGTACACTCCAACGGATAGTTTTCTTCCAAAAATGGTTTGAAAGAAATCTATAAAAAGGGAAGACTATCATTCAAAAACAAGAACGGAAAAACAAAGAAGAAAAACGGAAATAGAGAAATCCCAATTCAAAAATCCAAAAAGAGAGAGCCTGAATCTCAAGAGAAAAACCTTCTAGCTCAAATCCACTCCACTCCAAAAAGCTCAAGAGGAATCCAAGGCATTCAAATCAAAGTTTTGGTGGATTTCCCAAATTGGAGAAAGAGGATCAGTTTCTTGCTTTTCAATCCTTCTCAACTGCTTCAACTGTGAAGAATCGGAGCTGAGGCTTGATTCAATCTAGCAAGGAGAAGAAGAAAAGAAGAAAAGCTCAAAAGCCAACCAACTACAAATCAGGCTTTTCTAAACCTTGTTCATTTACTTGATTATTTGCTCATTGAGGAGCTGTGTACTTGAAAAACAATATTTCTTTTGTTTGTGTCTAGTTCAATCTGGGGGATTGAACTAGTGGAGGTAGTCTTACCTCGGTACAAGCTTGGTATAGCTTGTGTTAGGGTTTTTGTGCTGGTGAGCCCGGAAAACCGGCTGGGTTCGTTGTGATCCCGGGAAAACAACAAGTTTGAGTTGTGAGCTTGTAAAACAACTCGGCTGTAATCAAGGAAGATTATAGTGTGGACCCAAGTGAATCTTGGGAGTGGACGTAGGTGTTGGATACACCGAACCACTATAAAATCTTTGTGTTTGCCGTGTCTCCTTTATCTCTATCTCTATCTCTATCTTATTGATTGTATTTTGTTTTTGCATCTGCATTCACTTTCACTCACACTAAGCAAACAAATATTTCAAAAGGTTTAATTTTTTTTAAAGAACCCAATTCACCCCCCCTCTTGGGTTGTCATCTGGGCCAACACATTCTGACCCACAATACCCCAATAGTGGTGACAGAATAATGTGAGAACCCATCAGGCATGGGGATCTTATTATCAGCTCCAAGGTCCCATAAATCCAACCGAATGTCCTCTGCAGTAATTGGCCTGATAAGAAAGTCGTTCTCCGTAGCATAGACCCTGTTGGGGGTCAAAACAGGGTAGACAGGGAGCCCATCATTAGTTTGCTCAGTCCATCTAAACTGAAAGAAATGAAGAAGTTGATCCCTAATCACCTGGACATCCTCTTGGAAGTGTTCCTCATTATCTACTAAAAGCCTGATATGGTTCATCGCTCAATGTTTTAGTGTGGTCTGGTGAAAGAATCTAGTATTACAATCTCCTTCTTTAATCCACTGGATCCGGAACCTTTGCCTCCAAAAAGTCATCACTGCAACAAAAGGGAGTGGTGGAGCATCAAACTGAAACGAAGGGACAAAAGATCAGAATCAGTAAGAAATCCCTCCTGATCCTCTTTGGCTTGGAGAGTAGCAATAATAGATTCAACCTGCTCAACTTGCCTCACAATGTCCCCCACCTCCCTTCTATTCCATCTGGAGAGTCTGCATCTAGCAAGCACTAAATGCCTAGATAACCTATAGATAGTCTCCCTTTGACAGGTAATCGCCAAACCTAAGAAATGATGGTCCTAACAGAAGAATAAGATGTCCAGAACTTCTCAAATCTGAATTGCCTGCTCCACTGAAGAGCCATATCAGTAGATATAAGAATAGGATAGTGATCAGAGGCAATTCTGGACAAATGAGTGACAGTGGCAGAAGGGTAAAGCTAAAGCCAATTATAAGTGGCCATGACCCTATCCAGTCTTTTCTAAACTCTAGCAGATCCCTGTCGATTGTTGCACCAAGTGAATTGGGACCCCTAAAACCCCAGATCCAATAGGCCAACAGAAGATATGAATGTCATGAACTCAGCTCGGCCCATGGATCCAGCAAACTGCCTACTCCCTTTCTTCTCATAAGCCTCCACATGCAGTTGAAGTCACCTACAATAAGGGAGAAAAATTCCTGAACAAACAGTAAATAAATTTCATCCTAGAGCACGCAACGCTTCCGAAAGTCAGTACCGGCATAAACACCTGAAAGGAGCCAAGGGACAGAGGTTTCCTCAAAAATGACAAGAGAAACTTTCTATCCGCAGCAATAAAAGGCATCCACTCTAATTTTGACGTTTTTCCAAAGCACCAAATACTACCAGAAAGACCAACAGACTAAACTGCATAAGAAGCTCAAGATCTGAAAATTTATCTCTATAAGTGAGCCAAACTAGCCCCAAACAAACGAGTTTTCAATAGAACATAAATGTCAAAACTATAAAGCTGCAAAAGCCTCCCAAAAGAGGAGCGAAACGATGATTTCAGGGCTCCTCTCACATTCCAGATAAGTATCTTCATCCAAAGACTTGAGTGGGGGGGACCCGACCTTATCCCTAGTCATCTCCTCATCAAAATGATAGCTGGTTGGAGGGGTACCCTCCTCTGACCCCTTACCACTGCGATCCTCTGACTGGGAAGAATCTATCACCTTAACAGTATCAACTTGTTGAATGGCCTGCTTAAGCTGAAAGACAGCAGACCCATGGGTTCGTCCTGTTGCCCAGATGTAGCAACCCAAGAGGGGAGGTGAATTGGGTATTTTAAAAATTAATTACTTGCACAGATATGTGCTTATCACTAATCAAAATTTAATCGGCGGTGGTGTAGTGAAGTGAACACAATAATATTACAGAAATTATGCAAGCAATCACAAACACAAGAAAGTTTATAGTGGTTTGATGCCAAACCTAGCACCTATATCTACTCCCCAAAAATCCTTTGGGAATTTCACTCCAATCGTATTACAACGATTACAACCTCTAGCCTTCCCCGGCTAGCCCTCTTGTTTATACGGCACAAGGCAGCCAAACCCCTAGCCTTTCTCGGCTAGTCCTCTTATTTCATGGCACAAGGAAGCCAACCCCTAGTCTTACCCGACTAGTCCTCTTGTTTCACGGCACAAGGAAGCCAGCCCCTAGCCTTACCCGGCTAGTCCTCTTGTTTATGGCACAAGAAAGCCTTACAACAAAAATATCTAGGTTTAAGTACAAGAAGCTCCTAAAATGAGCAAATAAAATAATGAAAGATCACTTTATAGATTCGGAGCTTTTGGCTTCTTTTTTGGGATGAAGCTTTGAGGAATGAACAAAGCCTTCTTGTGGTTGTTAGAGATTTGGATGATGCCTTCAATAAATTTGAAACTCCTCTTTGTAAGCTCTTGAATGCATCGGATCTCTTCTTTAAATGTTATCAACCACTTGAATCAACACTCCAATAACTCTTGAAATGATTCACAAATGAAAGCTCAACACAAACTTCTCACAAAGATTTTCAACAAGATTTTCACACGATTTTCTCCTCTATTTTCTCCTCTTTTCAAATCTCTTTTCAATCCCCTCTTTTCCTTCTTGTAATCACAGCTATTTAAAGCATTCCAACATCAAAACTATATGTTAGACTCAATTGGAATAAATGGAAAGTAAAACGGGAAGAAATATAACCGTTGTAAAATGAGAGATCAAAAGTTAGTATAGCTGAAAATAGAAATAAAAGAGAAAGAGAGAGAGAGAGAGAGAGAGAGCTCGTCCAAATGCCAAGAGGTAGCTGGCTAGAATTAATTCCAGTTAGCTGCTTGTTGAAAATGCACGGCCATAGAGAGGAGCAAGACACCATAAGCTAGCTAAAAGGAAAATCCAGTTAGCTATTTTGAAATCCTCCACGGCTTTGAGGGAAAAGCATCAGCCACAACAAATAAAGTAGTTAGCTCTCTAGCTAACTAAGACAAAAGTCCACGGCTTGAATTTCATCCCATGAAAAGGTAGTTAGCTCTCTAGCTAACTAAGGCAAAAGCTAGTTAGCTCTCTAGCTAACTGACACAAGGAATCACATGCCAGGATAAAGTTTCATGAAGCACTAGTTGGCTCTCTAGCTAACTAATCCAAAAAGTAGTTAGCTCTCTAGCTAACTAAGCAAAGAATCATGCACCAGGAGAGAGAAAAAACTATAGAGTAGTTAGCTCTTTAGCTAAGGCTTGCATCCACATGGCTTAAAGAGAGAAGTAATTAGCTCCCAAGGCAAAGCAGTTAACTAACAGGGTATGCTAGCTAGCTAAGAGAATCATCGGCTAGCTCACCAATTAGCTAAATAAAAGAGACTTTCGGCCAAGCAAAGTAATAGGAAAAAGTAGTTAGCTAAGAAATCCATTCAGCTAGCTAGGAGAAGGAGAAAGCTAGCTAACTAGTTAGCTATTTCAAAATTCCATACGCACAGAAAAAATCTGCAGACTTCCTTAGCTAGCTGGACTGAAATCCAGTTAGCTAATACAAAATTCCACTCGGCCAATAAAAGATGCAGAAATCCCATTAACAGCTTTCAATGAGATTTACAAGAATGCCACTGACAGCCTTCAGTGGGATTTACAGAAATGCCACTGACAGCCTTCAGTAAGATTTACAGAAAAGCCACTGACTGCATTTAGTGGGATTTATAGGATTGCCATGCAATGCTTTGAGAAACAATTTTTTTCATGATAAATCATCAAATATAGATTTAGTATTTTGAGAAATGAATGATCAAACATTGAAGAACCATGATAAAACATTTGGGCTTGAGGAAAAACATTTGAAATACAAATCCCTTGGCTCTTTTGAAAATGTTTTTCATGCTATAAGAAGCAATATAAGAGTTCATGCAAATGTAGCTTTAGTCATTTATAAAACAAATATTTTGTGATACTTTTGAAGCAAAAGTCCA
This sequence comes from Calamus simplicifolius, assembly GCA_900491605.1. Taxonomy (NCBI): domain Eukaryota; kingdom Viridiplantae; phylum Streptophyta; class Magnoliopsida; order Arecales; family Arecaceae; genus Calamus; species Calamus simplicifolius. The sequence continues at coordinate 292,271 of UESW01001532.1, read as the reverse complement.
TTTGAAAAATTCATTTGTCCTTTTTAAAAACATTTGGACTTGCAAAAATACAATCAAATTACCTTCATTTTATCTTTGTAATACCTTTCTTTTGATATGTAGAGTAATCCAATTTGGAGTAACATCTTCTTGATGATTCACCTGAAATTTGTTTAACTTAACCACAAAATCATTAGTATCATACTTAATTGTTTTGTGATCATCAAAATCAATATGAGGTCAACACGTCCCTCCAACAGATCTTGTTGGGTGGTTCCTAAAACATTCCCCAGGTTGGGCCCTTTCTTGCAACGGGACTTCTTGGTCCCCGGACTAGACAGGGCATCAGGCCCTCGGGAAGAGTCTAAGGAAGCCAAAAAAGTGAAGGATGCTTGCGCAATTACTTTGACGGTGAGGGGGGCCTTTCCTTTTACTTTAATGGACTTAGAGACCACTCTCTGTGACATAGGCTTCATAGGTTGGGCCCTCTTAGATGGCCTAAGATTGGAGTTCTTGCGGGTCTTCGAGTGCACAACCCATTTTCTAGAACCCAAAATAAAAAAAGGATTGTGGTCACTGCTCTTGGACCACAATGTTTCAGGCTTCGGTTGCTCAGTCAAGTCTTATAGTATCAACCGGCATGCCCACAGCTGATCGGCACGCATGCTTTGTGAGCTCCGTTCCCTGATCCGTCAGCACCACCGAAGAAGAAGAAGTATGGCCATTAGGGGGAAGCCGGCCAAATTGTCGTTGAGCAATCTTCTTTGGAGATTGGCACCTGTCCATCGAAATAGAGGACGGCACAGGTTCCACCTGAGCCACCTTCCTGGGAGCCGAAGATTGTTCCTAGGAGGCCTTCGTCGCCGAAGAACGGCCATCCAGGGTCCAAATCTGGGGTCAATTGAGGAAGAAGCATGATCCGACAATGAAACTTAGGCATCGGCGAGGTGTAGGGAGCCACAAGAATCGCAGATTCATTCAATGTGCTTGTATGAGAACTGTTGCTAGAAGGGGGCTCTGCTCCCACGAACTCTCACCCCTGGCCGGAGGGGTTTACTCAAGTCGATGCAAACACAGGTGCAGGCAAATCCCCTCATTTTCTCTCTTTGGTTGAAGCATCCGAAAACAAGAACTCCCCTGCCACTGATAGAATTGAGGATAAGATCTCCTCAGTCCAGAATTCCATCGAGAGCTGAGGCAGACGGATCTAGAGCAGGGCCTTGAGGAGGGAGTCAGTCATCGGGATGAACTCAGATTGCCACTCTGCAACAACAATCGGTTGACCATTAGCCACCCAGGGCCTTTCCAGAACAAGATCTTTGGCTTGGAAATCAGAAGAGCAAAATATATAGTGCCAGTGAGCCAGAGTAATAGCTTCAACCTCACCGAAAACCTCAGTTCGATGAAATTCTCGAACAATCACCTCCGACGGAATCCAACAGGAGAGGCTCTAAGCAAGGATTGCTTGATTCACCCATCTGCTTGCTTCGTTCTCCAAAGACTGAGCTAGTGTTGGGATATGTGCCCATAAATAAATGACATTTATTATTTTACTGAGTATTTGAGAAATTTTTAATATTATACTTGCATGCATGTTATGATGCTTTATAAATATCAAAATTTTTGGATTATTTAAATGTGACTTTAAATATTATATATAAGTGTTATATACAAAGGATAATATTTAAAGTAAAATAATCTAAATTTATCCGTAATTATAAATTAAAGTTGTAAACGTGATCTTTAATTTAAAATTACTAGTGCGGTTCATTACATTCTGAATGAAACGATCTTATTCGGATTGTTGATAATGAGATTATCGGAATGAAAGCGCTTTATATAATTTGATTATATAGGACCGAAACATGGTTAATTATGAATCTCTAATAAATTTTGTTGTTAAAATAGAGAATTCAAAATTAATTAATGATGGTCATATGTGAATCGATCTTAATTCTGAGTAATTAATAGACTCCTATTTATTGTATTATATTTTTTAACTTACCGGGTAATGACACAGAAATATAGTATCAAATTCTTGGTATATTGGAAATATAATAACATAAGTAGCTGTGAATATTAATATACAAGATGAAATTCATTCCTTCGTATAGATCGGGACTTAATAAAAGCGATCAATTTATGATTGGATCATAAATATATTATTCATTATAGAATCAATGGTACTTATGGATAAAGATGTGATTAAAGAGGTTAACGAAAAATGCCTAGCTTTAATCATGAACCAAGGATTGATTTATATGTAGTGACTATATCAATTGATGATTCAAATCCTTTTAAATATAATTGATTTTATAATTTTAAGAGTACAGTTCCAAATTTAATATAGTTTTGATATTTTAATGAAGGTGTTAATTGAATGTCAAAATTATTAGAGCTTAGAATTATAATGTCCATAGTTTCTCTAGATGGCTCCATTAAATTATGTAAACTTTATGATATATTGGGTTGAGTTATTAATTTGGAATTGAGAATTCTAAATTATTTTTTATATAAAAATTAATTGGATTAATTTCTATTATACGGTGTGCTAGGGAACACATCGTAGGCATATTCCACAAGAAAAGTCTATGTAGAAATTATTTAGTTGTTGGAGAAATAAATATGGATCGTGAGAGAGTCTTTCTCTTTTTTGTCCCATGATAAATATATCTAACCAACAATTGGTTGTTGGATTGATTAAAGTAATTTCAGGAGTTGAAAGTGATCTTTAAATATTAATTAATTGATTAATTAATAAAGAGGTTGATAGTTGTTATTCTCTGAGAATATAAGATTCACGAGAGACAGAGAAGAACATGGGAGAACAATGATCAACCACAGAGAGTTCCTCCTTCAACTTCACTTTATCTCATGAGTTGAGAATACAAAGAGAATTAAACTCAGTTGTGTAATCTCAACCCAAATCAAAAGGAACGCCCACTCGTTCATGTTCATCATAATCTGGAGAACGTTTGGAAAGATCCATGGTGATCAAAAGGATTTGGTGATTCGAGGGTAGTGTTGGTGAAGAACGAAAGGTAAATTCTTAATCTCCTTATTGCTCTTGTTATTAAATTAATATGGGTATAGATCACGCTAACTCAATTTTTATGATATGTGTTTTGATCATTATCTTGTTTCCGCTAAGATATGTAATTTGATCCTTATCTCACTTCCGCAAACATCTCAAAGTCGTATTGAGATAACCATCAGCTGAACCTGGATGATATCCGAAAATAAACGTTCAAGCTCTGCTACTTCAGCTGATGAGGGCGATGGGGCAACCTATACAAACCGGCCTTCCAAAGCTCGATGCCAAGGCATTCCAGCACTCTTAGCCCTATCGAACGCAGCTGGACTTGGTGCCGGAGAGTTTGCCATAGGTCAGTCAAAGTTAATCGAAACCGACGTCAAAGATGACTGAAGATCAAAGAAAAAACTGTCGAAGCACAAATTTTAAAGCAGGAAGCCCGCAGCTCGCTACGATAGCTTTTTGCA
>UESW01001532.1:223791-283791 GCA_900491605.1 Calamus simplicifolius | reverse complement strand
TATTAAAAATTATATCTAAATTTAATCAAATCCAATAACAAATATGTATAATTCATTTGCGGTGCTTTTAATTCACAGAAGCTATAGACGGCATCCGCTTTGATACCTTTTTTATTATTTTTTTTAGTAACAACTAAGAATATTACCTCAAAAGATTAGCCAAAGAAACATTACATAGGTGTAATTCTATATGATCTTTATAACGTATAACTGATGCAAGATTAAATACTCATCAATATTGATATGCTTATTTTTCTTTTTTTTTTTTTTTTTTTGTTTTTTAGAACCATAAACAGTTCAGTGACCACTAAGACTAGAAACCACTAATTATCATAATCCCCATGAGATGCGAAATAATCTATAAGGTGCCCATCATATTCCACGCACTTATTCTCCACCAAATTCCTGTTGGGATATGCTAATAATTTCTTATCACAAGCTCGTAAAATTCCGGTCATCCACTCTTCTCCCATACGGCCACAGCCCTATATAAAGGCCAACTCCTCTCTCTCCCCTTCAACTCGATCGGTTTCCAACCACAGCCACCCCACTCCAATCCCTTTCTTCTCTCTCTCTCTCTCCAAGTTGTCTAAGGGAAAAAAAAAGGTTGGGGGGGGGGGGGACAGAGAGGAAAGAAATCAAAGAGGGAACGGGGCGAGGCGGGAAAGAGATGGCGGGAAACGAGTGGCTCAACGGCTACCTGGAGGCAATCTTAGAAGCCGGCGCCAAGGAGTCCGTTGGATCTCGGCAACGGACCCTCTCGTCGGCGTTGGAGAAAGAAGAACTCGGCAGCGGGAAAGAGTTAGGATACAGTCCAACCAAATACTTCGTCGAGGAAGTCGTCAACCGATTTGACGACGCTGACCTCCACAAGGCCTGGATCAAGGTGTTATTATAATTTATAACGTGGTCCTCCTCTAGTTATTCTGACCTTCTGATCTTGATTGCGATGAAGAGGAGCACTGATCAGAGGGTTGCTGTAATCATGCACAGGTGGTGGCAACCAGGAAGAGCCAGGACCGCAGCAGCAGGCTGGAGAACATGTGCTGGAGAATATGGCATCTGGCTCGCAAAAAGAAGCAGGTGGTGGAGATGATGATGAGCCTACTTTATTCTTCTTGTCTTTCTTCTTTTTTTTTTTTAATAAGAACTTTCATGGAAAAATAAAAGTATGAAGGAATTGTGTTTGGGTATAGCTAGCAATTAATATTACTCTATATAAATTCTTCGTGATATTGGAAATAATTTCAGATCGAGTGGGATGATGCACGACGACTGGCTAAAAGACGGGCAGAGCGAGAGCAAGGGAGCAAGGATGCGGCGAAGGATCTCTCGGAGTTGTCGGAGGAGGAAGCGAGACAAGGGACGACGTCGGAGATCTCCAAGGACCCTGCTGTGATGTCGCGTATCAACTCAGAAATAAAGATGTGGGAAGAGGAGGAGGAGGAGGAGGGCGGAAGGAGCAACCGTCTCTATATTGTGCTCATCAGGTGATCATCAACCCAACACCATCGCTAAAACTCATTGGCAATCTAAATCACAAACACATGTTAATTAGGATCGATGAGGTAATTACCAAGGTAAAAATTAGGATCCTTTTCAAATATCTTCGATAAAAGTCTTCTATACACATAGCTGCATAACTTTCAGCTCAGATGGTGCGTTAAAGAAGCAAGCTATATAGCATGATTGAGTATCACTAATGTTGCTTGTATGGAATAATTCTCACTTGAGGACCAATGCAGTGTCACACGCTAAGAGTATATATGACCATATATATATGTATTTTAAAGAACAACTTGATATTCTTCAATCCTTTGATGAAACAGACTTTAATGATTCTGTCTCTCTGAACATACTTTATCTTGTTATAGACTGGGTATCAACTGGATGCTCAATAGGACGTCAAATTCCACTGTCTCAGAAGTACAAGCATTTTGCTATGGGTTCTGTTAGGTCTTCCAGTGCAGCAGAATATGCCACTGTTGTAGTGGCTACTGCTATATATACTCGAGATATCTTGGGCTGATCATGCACTTGATGCTCAAGTCAAGCTCCATAGCTTTCTTATTTACTGAAGGACCTAATGGATTAAGAACCTAACAGAAGTTAATTACACGCCCAAATTGGCAATATAAGGCTAATTTCTTTAGATCTTGTTGTTAAAAAAGGTGGCAACGTATATATGCTTTGTTGTAGTTTGCATGGACTGGTACGTGGAGAGAACATGGAGCTGGGAAGAGATTCGGACACAGGAGGGCAGGTGTACCATCAAAAACACCTACATATATGAATTCTAAAATCAAAATACATGCTCCCATTCTAACGTCCTCAAGGTGATGACCAGGTGAAATATGTGGTGGAGTTAGCCCGGGCCTTGGCTGCCACCAAGGGAATCTACCGTGTGGACCTCCTTACTCGCCAAATCTTGGCCCCAAAAGTTGACCGGACCTACGGTGAGCCTGTCGAGATGCTGACCCGTCCGTCCGATGCCGATCCAAGCGCTAATGGTGACTCTTGTGGGGCCTACATTATTCGGCTGCCATGTGGACCCCGAGATAGGTAAAATATTGCACTCGTTAAAACTAGGGGAATTGTTTTTTTAAAAAAGGATAGAACGCATTCCCCACTTAGCCTAAGAAAAACCTTTAAAAATAGCTTATTAAACACTGCTGGAGTCCTTCTGGCATTGGTTAATTTGTATATCATTTAATGATTAGGCTTGTTGAATGAGGACTTTATTTCTCATTCCTTATTTTGATCTTATTTAATTTTTGCTTTTAAACAGATTCAAATGTTGAGGAGTAAAAGGACAATCGAAAGGAGTCAACATAATAATCGAGATAATTAAATAAAATAATTCGAACTCACAAATCTAACAAGCTTCATTTATGATATCATATTGATCCTAATGGAACAACTATGCAGATCAATCTTAACACATTTTTAATGTGAGTAGAATCAAGGAATTGAGAGGAAGCTAGGAATAAATGTGATTAATGTTCCTAAGATTAAACTCAAGATTCTATTTGGCGCATGTAAAAGAAAAAACTTTGCTCTAGATATCATTTTTTTCATCTAAAATTATATTTGTATTTTTAAAATCCATTGATCGACCAACAATTAATGTACCACCATCAAAAGAAAAAAAATGCAAGTAAATCATGGTTTATTCTAATGTAACCATGGGTATAGCTGGACCCTATCAAAGCAATGTTTGAACGTTTGATAGTTTAGTAATACCATATCAAGCAATTTGATGATATCTAACTTCTTGGTGAATAAGACTATAATATTTAGTCCTTGTTAACAGGCCAGATAACATTTGATATATCATATCAATTCTTTTTAATTTTTGATTCTTATTGTGTGTAGTAAAAAAGATAAATGCATGCAGGCATGTACATAATTATTTCTCATTATATACAGTTATTTTTATGTTACATATAATTATTATTTTACTAAATAGAATAAACATAAATATGCACATAATTGTCCAGCGAAGAGAATTAAAATTAAAGAGAATTGGTATGGCAAACTACGTCAAATTACTATGCAGCCTATATTTTTACAATGAACAAATCTCTAATTTAGTGAGGTTATCACTTAAATCACTTTCGCTTTTCCGATGTAGGGGTAGTACAGTCTAGCACCTGTCTCATCTTAACCCATAACAATGGCTGCGGCCATGGACCTCTCATGTAGGTACCTGCCCAAGGAGTCCCTGTGGCCCCACGTCCCTGAGTTCGTGGACCGGGCCGTGGTCCACATCACAAACGTTGCTCGGGCCCTGAGTGACGAGTGGGCCGAGGATGGCAGCGCCAAGCCGGCATGGCCTTACGTGATCCACGGCCACTATGCAGACGCCGGCGAGGTGGCGGCCCGCCTCTCCGGCGCCCTCGGCGTGCCCATGGTGATGACGGGCCACTCACTGGGGCGGAACAAACTAGAGCAGCTCCTCAAGCAAGGCAGGCTGAGCAGAGAAGATATCAACTCCACGTACAGGATCATGAGAAGGATCGAGGCCGAGGAGGTGGCGCTCGATGCCACCGAGCTGGTTGTCACCAGCACTCGCCAGGAGATCGACGAGCAGTGGGGGCTTTACGATGGCTTTGATATACGACTGGAGAGGAAGCTAAGGGTGAGGAGGAGGAGGGGTGTGAGTTGCCTTGGCCGCTACATGCCTCGGATGGTGGTACGTAAGCAACCAATTCCAATCTAAACTTTCTTTTTTATCACCGCGGGCAATATATGATCATGTTCTTCTATGAAACTATTTGATTTGCTCGATTAATAGGCAATACCACCGGGGATGGATTTCAGCCATGTGAACACCAAAGAGTTGGAAGGGGATGGTGATGTCTCATCGTTGATCAGGTCGGATAGAACTCAGAGCAAGAGAGATTTACCTCCCATATGGTCTGAGGTTATAAGATAAGCTTAAACTTATATCGTCCATTAGTCTCATCTTCTCTTGCTTGTTATTAAGTACAGTATATGATGGCCTTGGGCAGATAATGAGGTTCTTCACAAACCCTCACAAGCCTATGATCCTTGCCCTCTCGCCCAGACCCAAAGAAGAATGTGATGACACTGCTCAAGGCGTTTGGCGAGTGCCGCCCCCTCCGGGAGCTTGCAAACTTGGTAATTAGTTTATGATGTCTTAGTGCCAGTGAGTAGTGAATTTTAAGGAGTGGGACTAAGTAGACTTTGAAGCATTATCGCAGACACTGATATTAGGCAACAGAGAAGATATCGAAGAGATGTCCGGCAGTGCGGCGGCGGTGCTAACGACGGTCCTCAAGCTCATCGACAGGTATGATCTCTATGGTCAGGTGGCATACCCCAAGCACCACAAGCAGAGTGATGTTCCTCGCATATATCGTCTTGCAGCGAAGACTAAGGTATTGGAGAGAATGGCTTCTATCAGTGGGCTGAGCTGCAGATATGAACTGGTTTTGGCATGAGTTGTATTCATTGTTGTTAAATTTTGGCAGGGAGTCTTCATCAACCCGGCCCTGGTCGAACCTTTTGGCCTCACTCTTATAGAGGTAAGAAGTACTGCTTCCATTGATTTCTTTTATGTAAACGTAGTGTCGTTTAGGTTTACGTAAGCTGTTTGAAAATTTTGCAGGCGGCTGCCTATGGCTTGCCAGTTGTTGCAACCAAGAATGGAGGACCTGTAGACATAATCAAGGTAAAACTTTCTCATTTTTCCTCCCATAAGAAGGTAAAACCTTTACTTTGGTTAACTTATAGCTACTGATTTATCCCTCGAGTAACTTGCAAAGCAGAGCTTTTTAATTCTCACTCCGCATAGATATATCTTTTAGGACAAATTGATGCCACAAGACTTTAATATTTAGTTCCTGTTAATTAGCCGCATAACACTCCATCGTACCAATTTTTTTTAATTTTCAGTTCTTCACTTCTTCTTCTTGCTGTGTGCATCAAAACAATAATACATATATAACTATTTTCTTATCGCAGATGATTATCTTTATGTTGCACATAATTATTTTCTTACGATATAAAATAAACATAAGCATGAATATAACTATAGTTTTAATGTACATAATAAATATAAGTGTACATAGGTTATTATATAATAAGAAAGATTGTAAATTAAAGATAATTAGTATTATGAATAAACGTTAAAGTTTAGTTCATTGAAAGATTGAACATCAATTACTCCATGCCAATAATTCCCCTTCCTTGATGGTCTCTAGTGGGTCTGTGCTTAACCAACTCACATATTTTAGTTGGAGAGGGATCCAGCCTTCCTTTCCACCAGAGCTTTGAGCTTTGATTTGAACTTCTCCAAAGGTGCGTTTGGTCATCCATTAATGGGTTCTAATCTCAGGCGCTGAACAATGGCCTCCTGGTGGACCCCCATGACCACAACGCCATATCCAATGCATTGCTGAAGCTGGTGTCCAACAAGGCCCTCTGGCTCGACTGCCGCCTCAACGGCCTCAGGAACATCCACCGCTTCTCCTGGCCGGAGCACTGCCGCCACTACCTCTCCCAAGTCGCCCACTGCCGCACCCTCCACCCCGCCACCGGCCTCGACGTCGCCCCCCGCGCCCCCGACGAGCCCCTCAGCGACTCCTCCGCGACGTCGCCGACGACGACCTCTCCCTCCGCTTCTCCCTCGACGCCGCCGCCCGCCGACCTCAAATCCAACGGCTCCGACGTCGCCGCCCTCCTCGAAGCCCTCCATCGCCACGGACCGGACCGCACCCACGCCGTATCCCACTCACCGGGACGGAGACACCAGCTCTTCGTCATCGCGGCTGATTGCTACGACGAAAACGGACGGCTGGTGATCGATGATCTGGAGAGGACCATTAGGAAGGCCATGGCCTTAGGTGGTCCTGGAACTGGATACGTGTTCTCCACGGCGTCTACCATTGAGGAGACGGCAGAGGCGTTGAGATGCTGCCACTTGGATCCTGGAGAGTTTGATGCGTTGATTTGCAGCAGCGGGAGCCAGGTGTGCTATCCCTGAGAGACCTGGCTGCTGACGTGGATTATAATACACATGTGGAGTACAGGTGGCCTGCGGCGCACGTGAAGTCCGCTGTGCTGCGACTCGCACCGATGGATGGGGCCGAAGGGGACGATCTTACCGTTGATGAGCAGGCTTGCAGCACGCACTGCTATTCTTACTCTCTCAAGCCTGGAGCTAAGGCGAGTTTTTATATTTATTATTAAATAAAAAATATAGTCTTTATTTTTTTTCAATTAAATATTATAAATTTAAATTTTAAAATAATTACTTTTAAATTTAAAAATAACGATAAAAATAAAATATACATAATGTATAAAAAATATTTATTAATTTTAAAAGAATTTAACTGAAACTATAGATTAAAAAATAATGACTTTTAAAAAATAATTTAATCATAGATTTTTTAAAAATAAAATAAAATCTAAATAAAATAAAACTTGTTAAGGTAGAAACTGATGATTATGATGACGATGAGAATAGCTTCTCTATTTCTTATAGATAAATATGTTTTTTATTAGGAGTGTTCTTACAATTTATTTCTATATCTAAATAACATTTAAAAGTAATCTAACATATTTGTACATGTAGGATAAAAATTAAGTAATTAATTTTTTTAATTTAAACCATTTCAACTTTATATATAGAGAGAGAGAGGGAGGGAGAGAGAGAGAGGGTAGACACAACTACATTCGAATATAGCTAAGTTTAGGATTGGATCATCTATCTCATTCTTTAATTTACACGATCTTGAAGCTATCCTTTTTTTTTTTTTTTCAAATCCATGAATTATCTGAATTCAAAAGCAGGAAAAGGTGATCGGATTAAGAGTTGATTATATTCGAGGCAAGTTGAGAATTCGATCATTTTCTCCATCCTTCGATATACATGAATTTTAAGCTTTTTATTTTTTTATTTTTTAGATTTATATTTATATTAATAATATGTTTTTTATTAGGAGTGTTCTTACAATTTATTTCTATATCTAAATAACATTAAAAGTAATCTAACATATTTGTACATGTAGGATAAAAATTAAGTAATTAATTTTTTTAATTTAAACCATTTCAACTTTATATATATAAAGAGAGAGAGAGAGAGAGAGAGAGGGGGGGGGGAGAGGAGAGAGGAGGGGTAGACACAATTACATTCGAATATAGCCAAGTTTAGGATTGGATCATCTATCTCATTCTTTAATTTACACGATCTTGAAGCTATCCTTTTTTTTATTATTTTTAAGATCCATGAATTATCTGAATTTGAAAGCAGGAAAAGGTGATCGGATTAAGAGTTGATTATATTCGAGCCAAGTTGAGAATTCGATCATTTTCTTCATCCTTTGATATACATGAATTTTAAAGCTTTTTTATTTTTTTTTTTTTTAGATTTATGAAATGTGTAGATTTTAAAATAGGGAAGATAATCAAATATATGCTTCACTATATTTGAATGCAACCAAATCTATTCCTTTTCTCTCTTTATATATATATATTCAAATTTTATTTTAATTCTCAAGCTTTTTGTTGTTATAATTTAGCCTCTTACCTTCAGAAAATTCTGCATTCTCGATGTTCAATCACATGGCTTCTTTAAATTAATGGAATAGTTAATATGTCATTTCAACGTAAATATGATATATAGAGGCTGCCTTTCTTTCTCTTGATATATTAGCTTATCAACTTTAATTTGTCCCATGTAATAAAACATTAAGAATCCAACATTCCTTAGAAATGAGGGACTAAAGTATAACAACCGTAACTTTGAGAATTAAAATAAATTTTAACAAAAATTTTGATCATGAAAAGCATATTTTATTTTTATTTGGCTTAAAATGCTTAATGTAAACCTTGTCTGGGAAATTAATGCAAGGATATAAGATATTATTGCCTTCAGGTTTGGAAGACTGATGGTTTCCGTCAAAGACTCCGGATGCGAGGCTTCCGATGTAACCTGGTGTATACGAAGGCATGCACGCGCTTAAATGTCATTCCTCTGTTCGCATCCAGGTCTCTTGCATTAAGGTTAGCACCATGCTCTGTTTCTTGGCATTTTAACGCTGCAATCAAGAACACCTTCTTCCGTTTCAAAGATGTTAAAAAACTATCATCATATTTTTTTTTTTTTCCTTTTCTTTTCTTGGGTATGTTTTGAAGGTATTTGTCAATAAGATGGGACACTGATCTCTCCAAAGTGGTGGTGTTTGTGGGAGAGCAAGGAGATACGGATCATGAAGAGCTCCTTCCTGGTCTCCACAAGACTTTAATACTCGAAGGCTTGGTGAAACATGGGAGTGAGAAGCTTCTACGTGATGTGGATGGTTACAAGAGAGAAGATGTGGTACCCCAGGAGAGCCCCAACATCGTCTCTCTAGCCGAAGGTTGCGACGTTTCAGAGATTAAAGCGAGTATTGAGAAAATTGGGGGGAGATAAACTAATTTTTCATACGCTTATAGAGATACGTAGTGTGGTTACGGATGTGTAATTAAGTGTGGCCATAGACTCTAGCTGCAAGGGCCAAGGAGGAGCAATCCTGTGGACAGTTACAACAGGGTAAAAAGTAATTTGAAATCTTATTTTCCATAACAAATAAATGAATGAATAAAGCCTCTTACAAAGCATGTACATCATTAATCCAAAATGAAGGGTGATATTATGCTTCCCTCCCACCAAAAAAAATTAAAAAAGTAAAGAAGTGCGACATTATGCGCCATTTGATGATAAGACATTAGGCCCGGGCGTTTAGAAGAAGCTAGCGTTGTGAACTTAGCTGCTAATGGTATCTTTTTCTTATTAATTTTATGCTTTTTTTTCACAATCTAAAATATCACTAAAATATTATTTAAAAATATTATTAGACTTCTTAATTTTATAAAGTACTCATAAATTTTTCAGTACAGTCATGCCAACGTGAATACGATCATAGATATGTAGAGCCTACGTATAGCGTTCTTTAATTTACATCATCTTATGTTGTATGTATTTTGATATTATTTATCATTATCAAGAATTCTGCTTCAAAAAATTAAGTAAAAAGTATTATTTAAACTTTTTAATTTTATAAAAGTATTTAAAATTTTCTTTCATATATAATTAATACGATATTAAATACTTGTCAGAAGTATATCCTATAGCTTCATAAACAAGGAAATTTACAGCGAAAAACATCATTGAAACTTTCATTAGAAATTTTTGCTGGACCAAACTACTAATTAATCTCACCAGAAAATTAGTGTGATACATGCACACCATCTAACTACTCTTTAAGGTAGCCTTCTTTACATTAAGATGATAAAATATTATGAGAAGTAAAGTATAAAATAGAAGCAGCATTTTTTCTTGTCCATACAAATAAGTAAACATTTTAGGAACAAATTGTTCCCTTTAAAATTATTATTATTATTATTATTATTATTATTATTATTATTATTATTATTATTTATGAGAGAGATTAAAAAGAAAAGAATTTAAGATTGATATTAACATACTAATCTGATTTTTTTAAAAAAAAAGCTGGAAATCCGAATGGATATGAAGTAAATATCAGGCGGAATACAACTAATATCACTAACTTTTTTGTGAACCCAACCTCTAAATTTATTTAAATAATTTTTATTTATTAGATCTTTTAAGAATGCTGCAATAATCCTTGCGCATGCCGAGATTACCTAGCCTGAACTACGAAAGCTTGTAAAGATTCGACACGGTTTTATTGCGGCGTCCATTTTCGATCAGGAGGACGAAAATGGGAGGAGGGCCGTTCCTTTCTTGGATGAAGGCAAAGACGTCCACGGCTCGCTCGCTTCCAAGAAAATCCCTGCCTCGCCCTCAACCATCCCATTTGTTTTTTTTGCTCCCTTCTTGGATGGAGGCATAGCTCTCAGGGCTCGCTCGCTTCCAAGAGACTCCCTTCCTCTTCTCAACCCTCCCATTTGTTTTTTTTTTTTTCCCCATTTCCGCCTCCGCCGATTTCACCTTGCCTTTCCGCCGATTTGGTCCCGGAAAAATTCTATTTGGCTCGCGTCGTCTCAGATGCGATCGCGAAGTGCGGCTGGTTGAGAGATCCTCCTTTCATCTGCGCCCATGACAGCGATTCGAGCAAGGCCGCTTCCAGTACTGTGAGAATTTGATCTTTAAAGAATAATGGATATGGAAAAGGGAAGAAGGAATGGGTGAAATCATTGTTAGGAATCGATCCTTGTTTCCTTCTTACCCCAAGGCTAACTTTGGTTATAGCATTTATCAAATCATTGCTAAGGTATTCTTTTATTACATAGTTTTTATAATTTCACTTCCTATCTAGCTTGATAGATGTCCTGCATCGCAATTTCGCATGTAATGTTGTGAGAAAAACCAAATAATTTAATCGTTCTTCTGCAACTAACGATTAGAGTTTAATCTTCGATTATAATTAAACGAACACGTCAAATTTTAGGTTTTTTTTTAAAAAAATGTGTCTAGACACTTGTACACCTAGTTGCTTCAAATCAATAAGACATGATATCATCATAGTTACATGCAAATCTGAGGACTTATACCTAGAATTTTACAAGTTGAGTATAACATCTAATATAAGTTTTCTAGGTTCTGTCAACTTAGTAAGTGATCCAACTGATTTTCATTGCATACATGCATCTATATATTTGCAAACACATCAATCTGCTCTGATTTGTTGATGGTTCCCATAATCCCATGTTTAACACTTCCGGACATTGACATAAGTGTTGCATGTCCAGGTAAAACATTGATCATGATACCATTGCAAGAGAGTCAAACCTGTTCGAGTTTATTACAGTGCATTCCTTAGCTTTATTGAGAAAGATTTTTTTTTTTAATGTGATAAGGAGCATAATGGCTTTATTCAACAAATGAGAATAATAATTGTTTGTGTCAATTTATATGTAATCTTATCATCTGTGGTTGTTCACTTTGCTGAATGTTGTTTGCTGTTAAAATCTCTGACTCTGCTGCATTAGCTTATTGACTTTGGTCAGTAATCTGGAAGTTCTATTTCCTAGATTGCTTTGGAATTATATTTTAGAATACTCTGGGGACCTAATTTTCACATGACACAAGCAGGGATTTGCAGAGAATGCCTGGTGATAGCAGTGCAAAATTGGCTACATGGGCAAAAATGAGGTGAGACCTTCCTTTTTGATTTAGCCAATTGAATTAATGACCATTGGGTTGTTAGTCTACCATAACGTTACTGAGCAAAACTCATTTGGTTGGCCAACCATGGTATAATGGTGTATTGGTTTCAATACTTTTACTTATTGTAAGTAATAAACATTAAAAGCTTAACTTGTATGTTCTCATTTTTTATGTAACATTGCATACTTTCTACATTGCTTCCTCATCCTTATCTGTAGCTGTAACTCTTACTTAGGAGAAAGGAGGGGGAAGGAAAAAGGAGTCATTAAGGGATGGATTAGAGATACACCGTGGTTGATGATCTCTTTCTCTCTGTGTGTGTGACTAAAAAGCAAGCAGATGATGAGCGACTGAGGGATTTATTGGTTGGGGAGTGGGGGTTTGGGTGGGGAAGAGGGGTGGGAGGTTTGATCGGTTAGCAATTGGATCACATTGAACCCCTATTTGAATCTGTTCTGATAAGTATTAGGTTAGTCAAATCCAGCTCGCAATTGAATAATCAGATGTGGAAACAATTCCACCAGATTATTCCTTTGAAACCAGTTTACAATCCGATCCTTCAGCAAATCTAGCTTTTGGTTATCAATATAATTATCCAATTCATTTTTTGAGAATAATATTGATTATTTGGCCGCATGGTTCTGCATCTTTTCACTGTCTTGCTGAAATATTGATTTCAGAAACCATGCTGAGGCACAACATTTTCCATTGGAGAATTGAATTGGAAAATTTGAGAGATTAGTTTATTGGAAGATTTTTTTTCCCTCTCTTTTTGTGTTTAAATTCAAGAAATCGTTTATAAGATTATCTTTAGCTTGTTATGTAGATAAAGGGACTGGATGCAGGCTCTCAGTTATCTCAAGAATTTCACAAACAAAAAGTTCCAACAGTTGAGGATGTTTTAGTGGTATAGTTCTTTTATCTTTTGCTGAATTGTTGTGTCTTTGCATTTTTGCATATTATAGGTACCACAACCATCCAGCTTTACCATAACTATCTAGGGTCAGCTTTGCTTTTGGTAAGGTATATTCTGTTTGTTGTGGGACAACCAAATGACATGGCAAAATTTAGAACTTGCCTATCTGCACTTTACATTTTTAATCAACCACTATTTTGTGTCACCAAGTCTAATTATGGTTTTATTGACTTTTGCGGTTGATATGAAGCTGTAACGACTCGGGCCCGCAATCCGCAAACCCGTTTCATTACAAAAAAGCAAGACGGACAAGGTCCACACCAATTTGGGCCACCATAGCCCAAAAAGGATCCAATTTGTACTTGTCCATCTTATTTAACTTGGTTATAAACCGTTCCACACTTCTTGCCTGATGTGGGACTAATTGGGAGGGGCATCACAATCTACCTCCCTTAAAGAGGTGACATTCCCATCGCCATAGGCACATGATCATATTCACCAGGTAGGCAGAACTCTAAAGGTGCTCCTCCTATAGGCTCAAGAGGTGGCTCCCATCAATGTAGCACTTTGTCCTGTGTGGCACTTAGCTCCTGCACAGGTGGACTCTAAAGGTGCTTCCCCCACAGGCTCAAGAGGTGGCTCTTTATTGATGTAACACTTTGCCCTATGTGGCACTTAGCTCTTGCACTTTCGGCTGGTACGAGGCTTTGATACCATAATGTAACGATTCGGGCCTGCAATCAGCAAGCCCGTTTCATTACAAGAAAGCAAGACGGACAAGGTCCATACCAACTTGAGCCACCACAGTCCAAAAAGGATCCAATTGGTACTTGTCAATCTTACTTAACTTGGCTATAAACCATTCCATCCCTCCTTAATTATCCAATGTAGGACTAATTGGGAGGGGCACAGAAACTCAGTTAGGCATGATTCTAGATGCCAAAGTTGGGCAGCACTTGGGCCTCCATCATGCGAGAAAGGCTTAACGGAATACATATTGTCCGTTGTAAGTTCCATGTTGTTCCTCTCATCTTATATTTGCCATGGGTAGGGGTAGGGAAGTTAGAAGAGAAGCAGTGTCCTCTTGGGTCAGTGTAGTCTAGGATCACAAGGTAGTAGAAGAAAGAATAATTCTTTCAGTTCCTCCAATTTTACAATTGCTGCAACTATTAATAGGGGCATTGATGAAGCACAGTTCTGTAAGCCTGGGTTTGCACTTTGCAGCTTCAGCTGAGAATATTATATAGCATGGCTTATCTGGGTTGATTGTTGTTGGGCCAACAGAAGCCACTAATTGTTAGGATAATAAAAAAATGACTTAAAGCAATTTAAGGGTTATGACGTTTGTTCATGTATCTAACTTAAGCCAATATAGGTTACTTGAGCGGACTGAGCCCATTCTTGGGTCTGCTTATAAGATTATAATCCTAGGATAAGATGTTTCATTATTTCTTTTCTTATTTAAAACTTGAGAATCTGGACCATATTTTTATATAAACTATATGCCAGTCTAGTTACATGTCTATGAGAGCAGTCCTTTTCTTAAAATATATGTTCCTATGGTCAAAATATTTATGAAAAATTGAGTTGCTAAGGTACATTCTCTATGATTTGTGTTGCATTTTCTACATCATTTCATATCGGTTAGGTTTCTTTCATCCCAAATTTTTGTCTCTTTGTCTTCCCTTCTGTTCTTTTAGGGGTACATTCCATCTGTTGCGGTTCATTTATTCCATCTGCTAGGCTAACTTAGTTATATAACCATCATGGCTCTATTGT
Source organism: Calamus simplicifolius (assembly GCA_900491605.1). Classification (NCBI taxonomy): domain Eukaryota; kingdom Viridiplantae; phylum Streptophyta; class Magnoliopsida; order Arecales; family Arecaceae; genus Calamus; species Calamus simplicifolius. Next base: position 269,434 of record UESW01001532.1, on the reverse strand, counting down.
CTTTTTGACAGGAAATAGGGGAAGAATTTCCCAAATTTATTGAGAGATTATTTATCATGACGGTATTGTCATTTGAGAATGTTGGCAGGTCAACAAAACTCGCTGCAAAAAACATCTTATCTGGGCAAAAGGTGACATTGTTGGAAGGGATATTCAAGCTATCACAAGATGTGATAGTAGAACCTTCCTCTTCATGATAAGTATTTTCTCTGGTGAAGTGATTTGATTGGGAAAATTGAAGACTTAAAAAATAGCTGAGATCATTACCTTAGAGTTACTGTGTGACGCTGTGACCATCTATTCTACTATTTCCAAAGCTTGTGCAGCACGCATGGCAATTTTCATTTCTATATGTTTATTCCTTACTACGGTTTTACAAGGAAATTTGATGATTATTGACATGTATCAAATATTACGTCCCTCTTCGTCCATACGTCCATGTCCCATGTCCAGAAATTCTTCTCCTGTTATATGTTGGTGACATTGTCACGAAGTATCAACTGGTGCCACAACTTATTGAGGATGAAAGGTGCTGCAGTTGTTGGTGTCTACGACCCTTTAATTGATCGGAAATAACGATGATCTTGCATGAGTAAGAGCACACTAAGACTCATCCACCTGTTTTGAATTTTGGCAAGCCTTAAATCCGTCAGCTGCAATGTAATTGTTGCTTCTAACATGTTAGAACCCTCACCCACGGTATTTGGCACCGCTAACATGTGGACACTGATGTAGATTATGACAGGAGGGCCAAGAAAATTTTACCCGGAATTTTCTCCCATTACTGTTTATTCTGATTGGATGATAACCCATTCAACTGTTTTAGCCCACAGTGACAATGAAATGAAACTTGTGTGCAAATTGCTAAAAGGATTATTTTAATGAGACTTTTCCTTGGAGACTTTGCATGCGGTTCATTGTCAACATCTAGACTTGGTGCCAGTACTTGTGAATGAAAAGTGGTGTGAAAACCTGAGAGAGAGAGAGAGAAGCAGGTAGATTGTCCTTGGCTGGAGGATGCGTAGGAGAGGGGGCATGGCTTTGCAGGCAAACCTTAGCCAAAGACTACCAACTTCTGGCAAAGACAAACTTCACCTACTGTAGGAGAAGACCTTGATGCTCTTTGCGATGTCACGCAGGGAATACAAGTTAAACAGGACCGGCTCCATGAACTTGCCAAGCTTGGGCCAGTGAGATCCAGCTGTTTTGGTCAAAGACCCCAAAATCAATGCTATAATTAAGCAATCAACAAGAGTAGAACCATCAGGCATTAATGAACACATTCTTTACGAGCAATACATTCATCAAATTCAAAGTAGTTTCAATCATTGTAATTTTTCATAAGGATATTGAATAGTTATAGGTAAATGGTTTGTGTGGGATAGAGTAATTACGAGGCTTTAACCAATATATCTTGCAACTGGTATGTTTGTTGACTATAATTCATGAACCTGATCACAATAGAGATATAATACCTCCCAAGGTGACATATATCATGTCTTCTCATTTTCTTCTTCAGAACCTTCCGATTAATCAAAATTCCTAGCATCTAAGATGCTACACATTAAAGCTTCAAGTTATGCAATCCCTTGATTTTAGAGAGAGACTTGAAAGCCTCTTTGATCCTAAAATCTAAAACTACATATCAACACGCATTGGCATATGAGTTAGAAGGAAAAAAAAATTAAGTCAGGGACTTGATCAGCTTTTGAAAGTTACAGACCAGAAAACTTTATATCTTTTTAACTTGAAAAACCATCTTGCCCTTCCCTAAGAAGCAGCCCATTGACCCAATGGTGTTCAAAACATAACAAGACGAAGGGGTCATTAGCATTAAAGATATTAAAAAAAAATATTTCTGAGATCCTATTTTAAATTACGAAATGTCCGGGAGGAATCTGGAATTAAGAAAATTATAAAGACAAGATTACAAACAAACCCGTATCATTAATAAGTAAGCCTACTATATTTTATCTTTATATAATTATTTCTAATGTCTGCTTCTCATGCATGTATGACATGCGCAGAACTCCTTTCAACTCTAAATAACTATGCGGTTTGAGTAACCTATTTCCCACAAAAACTCACTAATTACTGATGCAGGATAACTCAAATGCTCTTCAATTAATTAAGGATGCATCCAAGTAATAACATAAATAGTAAGATTAAAAAAGAAATGCAAAAAAATATTACTATAGCATGATATATATGTATCATTTTACACCAAACACATATCATATTAGTATGGCATAGCATGTAGATGTGTATCATTTTATATTAAAGATATAGTGTACCATTTTATACCAAGCATATATATCGTATCGATATTGTATTAAGTTTTGATATTATTTAATGGCTTGAATGCAACTTTACCGTTTAATTTACTGTTTAATTTACTATACATTGAGTAGGGGTAGCCATATAAATTCACATCACAACCTTTTTTCATCCAATCGGTTTCTACAACAACACATGATGTGGCATGCATCACGTCTGCGGTCCGAGGCTTTTCTTCGGTTGTTCCGGCTGGTCTCCCCCCTCTTGCTTCCTCGCTGGAGTTTTCCCCTCCCTCTCTCTCTCTCTCTCTCTCTCTCTCCCCTTTTCCTTTTTTTTTTCCTCGACTCATTTTTGACCTCCTCCATGACGTCCTGGCTCCTATCTCCATCCCTTTACTCAGCCCTTAAGAATTAAAATTTGCTGACCTGGTCCGTTTAACTAAAAATATCTAAACAGACACTTAAAACGTAAAGAAACCTCCAGCGTTATTCTTGTTTATCTTCCTCTTTTCTCTCTCTCTTATGTGATGAGATTTCACGCGGATGGCAGCAGTCTGTTAGTGTTGTTTGTTTTCTAATGAAAAATCTTGTTTTCTACCACCCCATGCTTTCCTTTCTATCATCCCATCCATAGCCCAAGAAGGTGACCGACTGAGGATGTGCGTTTGGTGAGTCATTCATGTCTTTCTTTTCTTTTTCCTGCTTTTTGATCGTTTGTATTAAAGATCTTGGTGAATGGAAACGAGTTTTGTGAGCTGTTTATGGATTTCTGGGAAGAAAAAAAACTCAGCTGTTTCTTTTCCATTTCGTTTTAAAGAATCATTGGTAAGAAAACTCAACAAGATTCTGAATTTTCTGAATTGCTTTCTTTTTTCTTTCTTTCTAACAGTTAATATCTGAGAATTTTGATTCAAAGATTTATTTGATGAGCTTAGACATCAATAAATTATACATAAACAAATTGATATTAATGGCAATAAATATGGATGCGAGCTTTTTAAAGAATTAATTTGATTTCAAAGGCTCTGAAAGAGCAGATGTTTTTGATACCAAATACAATGGGACTGTAGTTTATTAGCATTAAAACAAAGTTATTGTTCCCAGAAAATATTAAAATAAACAAATTGAAAGTTAAACCTTTGTAGTAGGATTGTGAGAAATTTCCAATGCTAAAATATCTTTTCGCCTGTGGTTTATACTATTTCATTCTGGTTGATGGTGAATGATAGACAGAGCTATATATATCATCAGACAAATGAACATCTCATTTCCAAGTTTTGTTTGCTAATTTGTTCTATTCTATTTGATGCTGAGATGTGGATGTGGGTTATCAATCTACTGTCTAATTTCCCTAATGTCACTGGATTTCTTCTCTCTCTCTTTCTGTGGCTTGATATTGTTTTAATGTTTTTTGAAATTTTAAAATCATCTCTCATTATTTTATTTAACCAGTGGATCTTCCATCTAGAGGAGCCATTATCATGGCCTTGGGTCTAACAAAGCTGCTGGCCTCCTCCATTTGACTGCTTTCTTCTCTTATTCTTGGATCCAACCTTGTTGAATTGGATGCAAAACGGAGTCAAGATACGTTCACCAAAGCTATACAAAAGAAAATTAAAAGGGGGGTTACCATCAGAGCCTTCTGTTGAAATGCTTTGGAGTTCACATTGCTTTAACCGAATGATGTGACTTTGGTTTTTATATTGGAAGGAATTGGGCTTGCGTCCTCCTCTCAAATGCATCATCTTGCCTCTTTTCCAAATCCAAAACTTCCATAAGGTTTCGGTTGCGAGGTATGATGATTGATTCGGTGCCTGCCGCGTCTCCCACGGAGAGCACATGTTTCCATGAAGGCCTTCAGAAACGTTCCGGAAATCTCCTCATCTCCCTGCTTTCACCTCTTTAAAAGAAGCCACCTCAGGCTATTCTTTTCGACCAATCTTGAATGCAAAACTATGTTGGCATTTAGAGTCTTAGCTTCAAACATGTCAGCTTAATTTTTTTCTCAAAGAACAAGCGGGTATATTTCTTTTTGTGTTTTAATTGTGTTGTCTTCTGAACAATCTTTAGGCTTGGTAGCAAGCTAGGGGCACCTCCTTAATCTTCTTTATGATACGAAACAAAAATTTACACCAATAACTCTTAAGGATATCTCATGCTATCTTCTGGAACGCAGGTGGGAATGCGATACATATATATTGTCTCTTAATTAAAGAAGGTTGGAAAGAAATAATGGCTTGAGAAGCTGGAGGTATTGGCTTTGTGGCAAGCTAGTGGAGGTAAAGATTTTAAGTTTTATGCAAATTTCTTCCTTTGCTCTCGTTTTAACTTGTTAGGCTACTAGCTTATGAATGAAAGATTCCATGAGATCTCTCTCTCTCTCTCTCTCTCTCTTTTCATCATATGCCTTGTCATGTGCTTTTTAAGGATCTTTGCTTCAATAAGAATACTTTTGTCTTTCCAATAGTTCATGCTAAAGTTGAGGTTGAAATATAAATGAAAGCAAATACCATCATTTGCAAGTTAATATCTAGGATGTTTCTAGTGTTAGCAAACTCTAATTACCCTTTCAATTTATCAACTCTCAAGTCATAGATCCTTCATGGAACAATCAATATCTTTATCAGACATTGGCTGACAAGTATACAGTGGAACCCTTGGGAAACACCAAAATATCACATTGCTCTAGGATAAGATCCATGGTATATAATGTTGAAATGAAATCACATCATCCGATGCCTAATATTAGGGCCCCTATTAGATCATGACTGGATTCCATGAGCCTGACAAGAACTTCTCATAGCTGTCAATGTTCCAGAATCTCTCTCTCTCTCTCTCTCTAACTTTTTTTTAAAAATTTGGTTGTGTGTTTGCTTGAAACAGACGATTCACACCCATTGCTTCACGCAACAAACTTAGATGGAGAAGCTACAAGGCTTGGGCCCGCAAGCCCCCGCCCCTTCCACCACCTTTGTCCAGGCCGACGCCACCACCTTCAAAGAGCTGGTCCAGCGCCTGACCGGTCCGCACGACGAGCCGAGCCGCCCGACCGCCCTGGTCCAGCCCATCGACCCCAACCACTACCCGGCCCAACTCCCTAAGGGCCTGCCCGGCGTCAAGCGGCCCACCTTTAAACTCCATGAACGACGCCAAGGCTCCCGGTCCAAACTCACTATTACCAAACCCGGCTCGCACCTCCAACCGGCCGATCTCGGCCTCCCAATGGGACCAGCAATCATATCTCCTTCCTCGTCGACCTCCACCTTCTCTTTAAGCCCACTGATCTCCCGTCGTCGAGTTTTGCTAATCTTAATATTGGCGAGGAGGGAACCGAACCGGCTGAGTTGGATCGGGAGGCAGAGGAGAGGGCGATCAAGGAGCGGCGGTTCTATTTGCACCCGTCGCCCCGGTCCAGACCGGGGAATGCTGAACCGGAGTTGCTGCCTTTGTTTCCAGTAACGTCTCCAAAGATAGATGGTCCTTAAGGATATGGTTTTTTTGAGGAGATTCGAAACACTTTTATTATTCCTTGTGTAAATTCTTACAATACATTGTTGATAAATAATAATTGTACGCTTGAACATATAAAAACTTAGATAAATAATAACAATATTATGGAATTTGTTGTAAGTTTGGAGATTGTTTCACCATCCAACAAAATAAAAGCAATGGATTATGTATAATGGATAGAAAGGTAGCATGTGTATTCCTAGAATTGAAGTCTAGTATTTAAGTTTACTTATTATTTAGGTAAAACAACTTGGATACTTGGTGTTAAAATGAACAACTATGCCACAGTAATACTAGGATGCCATTATTTGGCTGGCCACAGCTTTATGATTTACATATATATAATATTTGCATTTTCTAGGTATTGACATTTCAGGTGTAAATATATAGCCAAAATTTGTCTAGCACTCCCTTTAAAAAAAAAAACAATTAAAGGGAGGTGCTCTAATTTTTAAAGTTATTATGTATTATTTGTATCTCAATGAATCCTATCCACTATCAGTACATAGATATTCTTTGATGCAAGTCAAATTTATTAAATCATAAATAAAAATAAAATTTCTCATCTTATTTGACTATGCTCAATTCATGAAGAATATAAAATTATGTATCCGAACTTTAGCGATACGAACCTTCGAATCAAAGAAATATGGATGAGATATCACGGATAGTAACTTACATAGCAATCAGAAAATATATTTTGAATTTAAGCAAACATATAAACATTCATATCATTTATGTATCAGATTTCTTTAAAAAGGTTGACACTCGAGTTTGGAACATTTTTATTCACAACATTTGTTTTTTTTTAATGAATGAAAGTTCCTATATTTGGGAGATGTATACTTATTGCTGCTTTTTTTTTTTATTCTCTGTTAACGGGGTTATTTTGATCCTTAATTCTGTGAATATCTAAAATCTAAACTAATGGTTTCTTCTTTACCTTAACAAAGAGAGTCATGGCAGAGCTAATGAGCAGCTGAATTATGAATACCAGTCATATCTATGTTTTGAGATATGAGTTTGATGCATTAGTTTTAATGTTAGACATCAATTTTTTTTAATATAGCTTCTCTTCTTTATATATTTTTAGTTCTACAGTTGGATTTGATAGGTAGGAGCAGGAAAATTGATCTCAGGTTTAGGATGTCTAAAGCATTATGATGTGAAGCCATTTTGTGTGTGTGTGTGTGTGTGTGTAGGATTTGTATTTTTTTGACACTTCTACTCTACAGATACTGGAACTTCCTAAACTGAATCAGGTTAATGTTGGACACTGCAAAGGTGGGAGTTTTGAAATTAGACATGGATGGAGCACTGTCAAGGGATTTGGATGCTCAATAACAAGAATAGGTGAAAGATTGCTAGAGTTTGGGGACCACCAATTTAGTTTGGTAGTCTTTTCTGGTGTCAAAAGAGTATCTGCCATGAGAGAATCTCTAGACCTGCAAAGAAATTTTGTTAAATGGTCAGTTGGAGGCTTATAAACAAAAAAGCATGGCTTGAGGCCCTCCCCATGCTTGCATGGTGATAGGCCCGCATGGGGGGCCACAAGTTACAGGTAGGATCATTCTCCATCGAGGCTAATTCCCCAGGAGCATGAGCATTGCTGCATTGGGTGGTTCACAGAATTCTGGCCACAGAAAAACATCCTTATAAGTTATAAATTAGCAATCCATCATATTAAGAGAATGCTGTACAACTTCAGATGTTTTCTTCCAACTTTAATGCTGATAACTCCTTTAGTATTGGATGAGATTTCTAGGATTTTGTGGGGATCTATTACAAAAAATCATGCTATCAACTAGATTGTAGCCTAACCAAATCCATTCACGCATAATATTTTCATGGCCTTGGCCAATTTCTATGTCCTCAACTACTTTGCTAGTCTATTTCGATCTGTATCTTTGTGTTTTTATATCTAGATGGTGATTTGAGAGGAACTAACTGCAAAAAAAAAAAAAAAGATTGATGTAACTAGTTGGATTTTTTTTTTCCCCTTCATACGGTGCTGTCCTCCCTGCTTAAAAGTATAATTGTGACTCTCAAATCTCAACCTCACTCTTCTTGACAGAGATTAACCTATTAGCACCGAAGTCGCACTAATTTTGCCTTAGAAAGAGGTTTTCAAAATGTTATGAAATTTTATCATTGAGCCAGGCTCATTGGTTATTAAGAAATTAAGTATTTGCTCATTGATGCCATATTATCATCATCATTGATTCATCTCAGAAGAATTTGTCTCTTTGACAGCATCAGAAGGTAGCATATCTTCTGTTCTGAAAGTTTTTATTTTACACACTAAAAGAAAGTGATATTGATGTGTCGAATCATATGGCGTACGAGTTTTTCATCATTTTTTTTCCAGCTATGCTTTCCTAGATTCCATTTGTGTGGGAGGATTAGACAGCAACCAACCATGTCAACATCTACAGAGCGAGCCAATTATAAGGAATATGTTGCACTTTTGAAGCTGAAAAAGAGGAGCGATTCATGACGACCTTTCTCCCCTTGATCAATGCTTCAGTCTCGTGACTGTCCTTGCTCAAGTATATTCTATTGTCAAAGCCTCAAAGGTGGTGGAGTTTACACCAAACTATTCAAAAATACCCGACCATATTCCTCAGAATTCTTTGTCGGAAATGGAGAATCCAAAGCAAGCAGATTCCATAACAACCAGGATGACTGACTGCCCGTTCTTGACGACTCGGATGCCAAGGCCTGTCAACGGACAGCTCGCCAAGAGCCCAAGACCAAAATATTTGGTGGCAGACCTGCACCACCTCGTAGATTAATGATACAATTTTGCTGGGTTTACTTACACCTTGATCCGGAGACATAAAGAAGAAACCTTGATTCAAGTTAAATTACCTCAATAATTAGTCCTAAAATATATCGTTATTTGGATATCGAGGAGTTTTGTTGATGTCTTCTCCCTCTTGTTTTTTTTTTCAATCATGCAACACTTTAAAATAGTTTTATATTGGATGAAAAAAAAATGCTTATAATTCAAGTCCATGTATTACCAATTAATTTCTACTTGAATTTTTAGGATCATATGGTTTCAACTTGTTAAAAGATTAATTGAACCAGAAAGTAAGCTTAAAATATTACAAATGATATCAGAGCATGATCTAGGTATACATAAAATATGAGAAAAGTATTATAAATGAGACGATAGTAGAATTTCGTCATGGTATGAAGCGACTTTTGCAGCACTAATAATCCAGCTTAGAATAAATTTTTCATCTTTGCGGTATCAACATTCCATTTGGGGGTAATTCTAGTTAGCATGTGACAAGGATATCGCATTATAAGGAAGAACGATTGTAAATGTAGGAACAAAAAGTATAATGCACTTATAACTCACTGTTATATGCTTATAACTCAAGTTTATCTGTTATCAATTAACTTTCATTTGAGTTTTTAAACCACATGGTTTCAACTTGCTAACAGGGTTAATTAGGCCAATAAATGAGCTTAGAGCGTTACAAGCATCAGTGTATTCTCTAATTTCTCATTGCTCATCTAAACCAACTTTTGTTTATTAACAAAATCACAAAGCCCATTTGTTTGGATTTCAAGAAAAAAAAAATGTTGCAGAAATTTAGGGAGCTAAACCAGTTGAAATATCCCTTTCAAACTTTTGAGCGGTGGTTATATTTGAGCTGGTCAATGTTTACACATAACCAACCTCATTTTAATAGGAAAAGGTTATTCATGGATCTTGTACTAATGTGTTGTTTTCTTTGCGTTATCTCCTGCAGTTATTCTAATGGATGGTTGGATTAAAATCATTCCCTAGGTTCCTGGTCAATTGGAAGATGGAGATCAAAAGTTGTCAGCATCAACCGAAAGAAGAGGAGAAGCTATCAAAGCAGCAGAAAGAGGTTCTGAGAACCAACTACCATGAGTAAAAGATGATAGAGACCATAATCCTCGCCGTTTTGGCATCAATCTAAATGATTACTCTGATGGCTCCCAAAAAGGCATCTGCTGGTGGATGAGGGTCCCTTTTCTGTTCACCATGAGTTGCTGTAGATTTTGACAAAATTTAGTTTCTCCCATCTTTCATGAGTTTTAAAAGACATGCATGCTTTAAGTGTAGGATGAGCGTATTATTTTTGTGCAGTGTAGAGTATGTCATATTGATGCAATGCAGTCATCCAACAAACCTCTGTTACCTTGAAAGGCAAGAAGTGGACTGCTGTGTGACTCACAGTCAACCAGGCCAGAGATGGCAAACACCTTGTTAGAAAAATCTAATAAATTGTACATAACATGCTTTGAAGTCTTCAGAGATATCCTCCACAGGAGAGCAAGTTGCATGAGTTTGAAGGGGTTCAAAGTCTGGAGCCATTGGATGCCACAGGGCTTCAGAAAAAAAAAAATTTTCAGAGAGCATTCCAGTAGGCTGGCATGGCATCCCTCAGGAGCAGAGAGGACCAAGATTGAAATCCTAGTGGTAGAATCTCTATTTCATAAATATATATATATATATATTCTTGATAGTAAACGGGTTGAAATTATTTTAATTTTATTAGAAATTAGGTACTTGATATACTCTTATAATTATCCAAATATATAGAATTGAATATCATCTTAAATTCATCAATTGTATGGTAGCCAGTAAGGTGATAGGAGGGCATGGTAGACTAATATTATATAGATAGAGAAAGAAGTGGGGTGTAGAGATTGATGCCTATAATTATTTATATCTAAATAATTGATTATTATCTTTAATTTCATTTATAGGTGGTAAATTAAGATATACTTAAAATATAAGGGAGAAAGGTTGAAATACTTTATCCAAATCTCTAAATAAAATAAAAACATGACTGCTGAAAAATAAAAATTGTTATACAAAGTTATAGATCATCTCTGACACGGTGACCTCTCGATGATTAACCACAACGAACGATGACGGACTCATTGACCATCCTGTTGACCCAACTGTCCCAGTGGTCAATCGCCCCTTTGTCTTTTATTATTATTATTTTATTTTTAAACGAGGGAAACCGCCCCCGTTTAATTTTATCCTCAAGGCAATGAAATCGAATCTCTCTACACGCTATTTGAGAAGGACAGGCATGAAATTATAAAAAAAACTGTATACGAGTATTATCAGACGTGTGCGGTGTGCCGTAGAAAGCATGGCCAGACTTTTCGAGTGGTTTTGCGTCTTCGTTTGGGGCTGCCCAAACTGCCTCCAAAGTGTGGAGAGAGATTGCAAGAAACCCTGCCCCAATCTCCGACAACTTCCATCTGAAACCCTAAAGGTGGAATCTTTCCGACATTTGGATTCTTTCTTGCCGCTCTGATGCCTTCTGGGAAGAGGCGTTTGATGGAGTAATCCAAAAAGAAGGATTTCTTTGGATTGAAGGATTTGTATTCTTCCCCAATAACGCAATCGCAATCCCATAGCCCTAGCCCTACTCCAACCTCGAAGTTTTCTACTTGGAGTCAACAAAGATTTTTTCCTTTTCTACTTCGATTTGATACTTCTGGTCTGGAAGAGTTCTGGGGAAGAGAAGGGGTGGCTTTTGCTCTCCTTGCTCCTTGAAGCTCCGTAGGGCACAAAGATTGTGCTTGGAGATCTTAGCAGAAGAATAAAGAGAAAAAGGAGGAGATTTTACTGAAAAGGGGATTCTGTCAAGATGCCGATTGGAAGGCTTGGCCTGGTTTCCTGGTTCAACAAGAAAATTGCTGATCCTCTGATGAAAATAATCAGAAGGTATTTGTTTGGACCACCTTGTTTTCACCTTGAGACTTTTTTATTTTTTTAAAAAAAAGAAATATTTAGTGATTAGATCTATTCCCTCTTCCAAATTATGTTTTTACCTTTTATTTTATTTCTCATACTTGAATTAAAGTGTCAATAACCTATCATACTATTGGTACTTTTTCCTGATTTTATTTTCTTTTTAGATTTTATTTATTGTTTAATGCGTTTTACTGTGGTGATACCACCTTTTAAGATAACCATCCTGATTTTTTACAACTCCAAGAACTTCCCGTGGCACTTTGTACAAAGGGAATCTTGATGTTTTGGAATGTCGAATCCTCCTAGCTGTAAATAAATTTATAATTTTAAAAATAGATTATCTTTGTTATTTTCCCTTTTTCGCTTCCAACCTTACTGAGTTTAAATTCTTTGTAATTATCATTCAGATGTTGATCTTAATTTCATTATAATAGTGTGAACATTGGCGATAATTTTCATTTATGCTCTTCTGTAGGGGCGTAGAACCAAAACAATTGGCATTTTCCACTGCTCTTGGTCTGACATTGGGAGTGTTTCCCATATGCGGTAAGAAGTTTACAAGTGAATTTTTATCTTTATAGTTGAGATTGAATAATGACATTGTATGAAACTGTCTTTTTTTCATGGCTTTCCAAGTTGAGGATGATGAAATTGTCCTTGATATTGTTAGATGCTTAGTGGATAATTTTACCTGCATGATAACCTGAAATTCCTGTTATGTGACACTGCTGAAGTGACTTAAGTAGACTTGATGCCTCTTTAGCTGCTTCTTCCGATAGACTAACTAAATCAATCCCATTGACAATGACTGAACCAAATTTCATGGAAGATTATCTGTTTATCACAGTCAATGATCACTGTAGCTGAGCAAGCAACTTCACATCTGTGCATGGCACCTTCAGTTAGGCCATTATGACAAAGCAACATGATACATCTGTTCATAACTTCAAACATCTATAGTTTATCAGTCTGATCCCCAATTACTATCTCTTACACTTCCTTATACAAAGATTTCTTTGTCCTACAGAGGTGCACAGCTTTGAAGTTATCTGTTAGATTTGCAACCATATAATGTATGATTATATTTCAATAGTATGATTATTGCATGATGCAAACTGAAATCTATTTTCTAGAAGATGTTCTGATACTGAAGGATTTCGTTTATGATGGGGTTTCTCGCTACATATCAAAAGATAGTTTAAGGACATTTATTAGGAGTTGTTATGGAGTTGCAGGTTGTTGACAGAAATCCATGGACATACTGCATGCTAATGCGAGAGAGAAAGAAATTGTCTCCCAGATCAATTTTAATTAGGAACTCATTAAATTGCAATATGATGTTGCCAAATCTGTCCTTCATGGATTGTGAGAAAGGGATCCAGTTCTATTGAGCATATGTGGACCTGCAGCATGGCCACATCAATAATTATATTCTTGTAGCTCTTATGGATCATGTGAAACATGCACATGTCAGTTAATTGTAATAAGAGATTAAAATAAATTGTAGACTGAAGTGCAATGATCCAATCTCAATGCAGAATTTTGGCGAGCAATTGGACCCTTGAACAAATATGGTGTTCCAAGTCCTATTCTTTGAAGATAAATTACTCATCGTTTCAGTAAGGGCTTTTTCAAGGATTTTGGTGAACATATTCAGTGTACATTTGGGAAGACGAGACATATTGTTGGCTGAGTATAGGTTACAAAATGATTCCTAAGAAACATGGATGCTTCTCAGGATGCTTCTTTTGCTACTATTAGCCGTCTGTTTTGTCTCTAATATAAATTTAGAGGTTACTCCATATGTCTAGTTCTCCATTTGCTTGAATCTGTAATACTTAACAATACCACAGTAAGTGACAAACCTTAAAACAGAAGTAGGCATATGATCATTTAAATAAATCAATTCAATCCACAGAGTTTGCTTCCTCTGTATTTACTCCAATTAGGAGGATTCTTTCCTCAGAAAAGAACAATACAACCATGAAATTTTATTCTAGTTCAAAATAGTAATCGTTTGCACTCCTTGGTAACAGTATTTATATTCCTAATCAGGTCCTCTGACTATATGTTGAATATAGCTTTTATCCAGCAGATGCTATTTGTGAACATCGTGTTGTAACCAAAGGACAACGCATGACATCTCATTCTCACTTGTTTCATGTTTTCGAACCCCAGTAAATTCTCTGTAATTTATTCATTAAAACTTCCGATTTGATCTGCAAATGAATATGCTTCTTGAGATATTAGCTTTGTGTAATCTGAGATCCTGTCTACCAGAAACACTGAGGGAATTTAAATTGGTATGCAATTATAAATGACTAGACTTTGTGAAGGACTAGATGCTTATTCTGTTGTTTCGTCACTTCATTCTATGATGATGTAATTGTCAATTACATTGTTTTCTTCTCTTCTTTATGCATGCAATGCAATTATAAATGACTGGGCTTCATGAAGGACTAGATGCTTATTCTGTTGTTTCGTCACTTCATTCTATGATGATATAATTGTCAATAACATTTTTTCTCTCTCTTTGTGCATGCAATAAACTATGTATACAGATGGGAATAAAAGATAGCTTCAACATAATCAGCATCTGCATCCCTGCATGTACATGTATATGCATATATCTACATGATATTTTCATATTTGAAAGTGTTGTTTGTGAAGATGCTCATTTCTTCTGCTGTTAACAGGGACCACTGTCTTCCTCTGTGGGATGGCTATTGCATTGTTTGGAAATCATTGCCATGCTCCAAGTATGATGCTTGCTAACTTTGTAGCTACTCCAATTGAGTTGAGGTAATCGACTTTGATCCAGGTCCAGATTAAAAATTTTCTGAAACATCAGTTCTGTTTCTGCCTACATCACCTAAATTGCAAATTTAGCTGATTGCAATATCATCTTTTTGTTTCATGGTTTTTGATTAACTTTTATTTTTCTATTGATGTTCTGTCTACTCTTGGACAGTGCCACAGTTGGTATGTTATGAAACACAATGCCTTGTGCTTCCTTTTGTTTATCTGACCTGCTGTCATATTGAGAAGATGCATTTTTTGCATGGCCACATTTTTAATATATTGCTTGGTTAATTATTACATAACCAACAAGTTTTGTCCCCTGTACCTGTAATTACCTTGTAGATCAGCTTGACCATTCATTTGTCTCTAGGACCATACTCTTCATTAGTTCCAGGTTTTCATCTTTTTTGCCCACAAATTCTATTCAGTTTGTATTGGCACATGCGCTTCGTCTTTATTCTTTATTTACTATCCTTGCCTGTTATTACCATACAGCCTTAACATCCTTGTCTGTGTACACACCCTCATTATAAGCTGGCATTCTCATTAATTCAGCATGATAGGTCTTTTGGTGGTAATTAAAAATTGTTGAAGTTTTGTTCGACATAAAAAGATTTATCTAGGCAAGTTAAAAAATTTCTTGACATTTAATTTATGCATCAATGAATTCTGGCTGCCACTGTTGATTTAGAAAATTCTCAATCCTTGTCATTTTGATGCAATTGCTGATCATCAGGAATCCAGGATCTTCAAACTGATTGGCTAATTCCTGATTAATATATTATGAGCCAGATTTGCAGGCAAGAGCAATGCTCAACATATTATGATATTTTATACTGATTTGTATTTCTTACATATATCAGCTTATAAGATGGCAACTATGACTGGTATATCTTGCTGACTAGTTAATAAAGTTATCTATGATCTCAGTCGGTATTTTGGGACAGACATCTTCCAGGAATACTTCCATTATTTAATATCATTGGCATGTCATGTAAAATTCATTTCTTTCGTGCTTTATTTATAATGATTAACTCTCAGTGTCAGTGTGAGTAGCTTTTTTTTTTCGCTGATTGCATGTAAGTTATTGAATGGACTGCATGAGTTCTGATTGTTTTTTAGTCTGATTACATGTAAGTCATGGGATTGACTGCCATCAATTCTGATTGCCTTTTAGCCTGGTGATACCCTTCTTGCGCCTCGGTGAACTCATCTCTGGTGGCCCCCCTTTCCCATTAACATCTGATGCACTGAAAAAGGTGTTGACAGGCCAAGCCTCACAAGAAGTACTACTAAGTGTACTCCATGCGGTATGTAGAAATCACCATGGTAGTTTGAGAAACATAATCCTTCTGAACAGTGGGATTTTTATCTCACTAATTTAGTCCTAAATCACCACAAACTCTTTGTCACAGTTGTTGGGCTGGATCATTGCTGCACCATTTATTCTTGGCGCGCTCTATACCGCCTTTCTTCCTTGTTTCAAGTTGCTGATTCACAAGTTCAGCAGAGTTCCCTCGAGCCCAAAGACGGACGTGGTCGAGCTCAAGGAGAGGGATGTCTAGTTTTACAGATTATGGATGAGACAATTCCCTGAAGACATCTATGTATATATTCTTCTGTTCTAACAATCTTGTTATTTCCTTGCATTCCGCCCTCAAAACAGGGCATATCAATTTATGTAAAAAGAACTGCATTGTGTCTTCACTTACTGATATAATTTATATTCATGTGTTCTTATCATTTTAATTGAGCCAAGCTATGGTAAGNTCAAACCACTTGGGACACCTATGAGTCCTTCGTGCAAATTGGACAAAGATGAAGATGGTAAGAAAGTAGATCAAAAACATTACAGAGGTATGATTGGATCTCTTCTTTACTTAACTGCTAGTAGACCAGATATTATGTTTGCAGTATGTCTATGTGCTAGATTTCAATCTGAACCTAAAGAATCTCACTTAATTGCTGTAAAAAGAATTTTAAGATATTTAAGTGGAACTAAAAATGTAGGTTTATGGTACTCTAGAGACTCAACCTTAAATTTAATTGCATATTCTGATTCTGACTATGCTGGATGTAAATTGGATAGAAAAAGCACAAGTGGTGCATGTCAATTCTTAGGATGTAACTTAATCTCTTGGTTTAGCAAAAAGCAAAATTCGGTTGCATTATCTACTGCTGAAGCAGAATATGTTGCAGCTGGAAGTTGCTGTGCTCAAATCCTTTGGATTAAGAGACAACTTGAAGATTATGGCATAACCCCCGACAAAACACCAATTAGATGTGATAACACGAGTGCAATAAATCTAACTAAAAATCCAATTCAACATTCAAGAACAAAACACATTGAAATTAGATATCATTTCATAAGAGAACATGTAGCTAATAATGAAATTTGTCTTGAATATGTTAATACAGAGGAACAATTAGCTGACATATTTACAAAACCTTTGAGTGAAGAAAGATTTTGTTATCTTAGAGGTGAATTAGGGATATGTGACCCTATGGATTGATTTTGATACATTAAGGAATGAGAATCTAAAATTTCTATCAATTTCTTGATATTCCCTTCACTATTTTAAGGACAAATTATCTAGTCATTTGAGCTATTTGATCCTTAATACTCCATAATTTTATCAAAATTTTATAAAATTTATTTTGACGAGTTTCAGTCATTTGTATCTCATATATTTTTGCTGAATTTGTCTCTGGAGTCGACACCTCAGAATGAGGAGTCGACACCTCTGACTGTGTCGCTCTCGGTCCCTGACCTTGGAGCCGACACCTGTAAATTCGGAGCCGACTCCAGTTCGAGCGCTGACTGTGTTAGCGATTTGGAGTCGACACCCGACTTTGCGGGAGTCGACACCTGGGAGTCAAATGTTGATTTATTAGGGCAGAGTCGACACCTCGTCACTTCATCACTTTCTCAAATCCTAACCAAACTCTTCCAAAATTTCTCCAAAACTTCCCCATCTCTAATTCCATCCAAATCGAACCTTTCCAAAGATCAAATGGCACCCAAAAGGAGAGAATCAGTGGTTGGAGCGCCGGTAACTACGGGAAAGCGGTCCGCACGTCGTCCCGTTCGTGAGCCGACTCCAAGCAGCGATTCGTCCACAGATTCTGACAATCCCAACACATCTTCCACAAAGGTAGATACCCTAGCTGATAGAGTCATCACAATGGGTAGAAAAGTCGATTTTGACCTATTTGAATCCGAAGGTTTTTCAATCGGGAGACAATTGAAGGAAATGGGCTGGGATATGCTGTGTTCTCTTGATGTTCCTACCTATCCAGCCCTAGTAAAAGAATTCTATTTCAATTTGGCTAGAGGGGATGGAGGTTTAGTAAGCAATGTTAAAGGGAAAAGGATTCATCTCACCTTTCAAAAGCTCGGAAACCTCCTCAGCATCCCGATCACTGGTTTAGCCGCTGACATGCATAGTGATAGGTCAGCAGCCCTTTCAAGGATGTTAGGAAGGGATGTAACTGAGTTTGAAGAAATTAGAGCCAATCAACTACCCCTAGAATTGAGATTATTACACAATATATGCAGTAGGATCTTGTTTCCAAAAACTGGTCGTTTGAGTATGTCTCGGAGCGAGACATTGTGGTTATGGACAGTGTTCTAACTGGCAGCCGATCAATCTGGCAGCAATGATGATTTTTTATATGGCAGAAGCTGGAGGGAAAAGGAGATCATCCCTACCGTATGGAATGGTACTAACTATGGTATTCAAGAGCCAAGGGGTTACAATTCAAGAGAATGAACTTTCCAAGAACCTAAGGCACACAGATTACTATAGCTTAGCTACATTGCATCGGATGGGTTTTGTCAAGGTGAATGGTCAATGGGATAGGAAAGGACACCTAGATGAAAGAGCCCCTATGCCGAGAGTTTCTGAGCCTTGCGAGGCTGGACCATCATTTAGGGTTCCTTCTCCACAGCCTAGGAGTCCCATTTCTGCTCCTGTTCCTGCTCCTGCACCTGCACAAGTTTATGATCAACCATCCACTTCTTCGACTGGATTCTCAGACCTTCAAATGGAGCAATTAAAAAGTTTGTTTGCAGCTCAGAAGGATGAGTTTGACAGTAAATTTATGAATATAAAAGAATCACTTTACTCCCTTGATGATCGGATTGCAAAGATTGAATCAACTCTCAACTCCTCCGCAGAATCTTTAAATGGTGATTTGAAGAACATCTTTGAAGAGCTTAAAGAGATTTGTGGAGATGGTGAAACTTATTCAAAGTGCAACGCCGAACTTCAAGACAAAATCACAACAGCTTGCACATTTGTGGATGAGAGACTAAAAGATTATGTTAGACTTCAATGTGATGGAATGAAAAATATAGTAGACCATTTAACAAGAATAGTTAGAAAGAACTTTTGATGTTGTTTATGTTCAATCTTGTTGAAATGTTGTTTACATTTTGATGTAATGAAGTTAATATAATGAAGTAAAGAGGGAGAGAATTATGTAATACTTGACAATATGTTGATGTAGTGAAGCTTAAATGAATGAAAAGTTTTTTTTAATATTTGACTTTTGATTATCTTTTTGATGCAATTATCCTTTGATGCAGTAAAATATTCTTTACCTTTTTGTTGATTACAAAAAAGGGGGAGAGAATTAGGATTGTATATGCATTAAGAGGGAGAAAATTATATGGAAAGAATTATAGTTGAGAATGTTAATTGATTAATATGATATTGAGTTATTGATATGGATTGATAATCAAATTGAATTGTCTATGCACAAAGAAATCTTAAGTATCAAAGAGGAAGAATAATTTGAATTTGAACTTCATAAGAGAAGCTACCTTATTCAGGGGGAGCTTACTCGTAAAGATCACTTCCTTGATATTCTCTTTAATTTAAGAATTCTATGCATATACTCAATGTTTTTATAATCATCAAAAAGGGGGAGATTGTTGATCCATTCATTGATTTTGATGATTAATAAAGGAATTGAGTATATTTATTTGATTACTAATGGATTTTATAAGTGTTTCAGGACTTAAATTTATTTGATCAATTTAAAGGAATTAAGAAATGAATTTTGAATCAAATACAAATCAGAGATTTCAAAGTTTCAGAGCTTGGAGTCGACACCTAGAAAGTCTGGAGCCGACCCCATGGCCAATTCAATTTTAATCTGATTTTTGATACAACCTGGAGCCGACACCTAGAGTTTCGGAGCCGACACCTAAGGTTTCGGAGTCGACACTTTACTGTGTCTGGAGCCGACTCCGATGCTGGAACAGAGCGTTGATTTTCTGAGCATCCTGGAGCCGACACCTACAGTTTTCGGGAGCCGACACCTGACGACGGCGAGCCGACACTTACTTTTGCGGAGCCGACTCCACGACGAACTCAGATTTTACTATTTATGGAAAAACGATTCGGAGCCGACACCTGAAAAGCTGGAGCCGACTCCAACCCACCTGGACGAAAAATCAAAAATGCCAGATCAGCTCTAACGGTAATATTTTTGATTTCTGACATCTAACGGCTATTTTTTATGAATGGAAAATCCTTCCAGGTACACTCCAACGGCTAGATTTCCACCCAAAAATGAATCAAAGGAAAATCTATAAAAAGGGGAAAAACAACCGTTTGAAAATATAGAAAGAGAGATAGAAACGGATAGACAAAAATCAAAAATCAAAATCCGAGAAGTCTTGAGCCTTATATCCAAGAGAGGAGCTTTCAAGTTCAAAACCTTCCACTCCACAAAGCTCAAAGAAGAATCCAAGCCGTTCAAATAGAGAAAATCGGAGGATTCTCAACTAGAAGAAAGAGACCAACTTTTCAATCTTCTCAACTGCATCTACTGTGAAGAATCGGAGCTGAGGCTTGATTCAACCCAGCAAGGAGAAGAGGAAAAGAAGAAAAGAAGAAAAGCTCAAAGCCAAACAACTTCAAACCAGGCTTTTCTAAACCTATTTACTTTTCTTTGAATATTTGCTCATTAAGGAGCTGTGAAAATTTGTAAAACATTCTTATACTTGTTTGTGCCTAGTTCAATCAAAGGGGATTGAACTAGTGGAGGTTGTTAACCTCGGGTCAAGCTAGTTTTGCTTGAGTCTTGGGTTTTGTGCTGGTGAGCCCGAAAAACCGGCTGGGTTCGTTGTGATCCCGGGTAAAACAACAAGTTTGAGTTGTGAACTTGTAAAACAACTCGGCTGTAATCGAGGTGATTATAGTGTGGACCCAAGTAGGATCTTGGGAGTGGACGTAGGTGTTGGATACACCGAACCACTATAAAATCTTTGTGTTTGCCGTGCTTCCATTGACTCTATCTCTATCTCTGTTTTATTCACTGTACTTCATTTACATTGCATTTGTTTTCATTCATCTTAAGCAAACAATTTTTCAAGAGGCTAAATTTTTAAAGAACCCAATTCACCCCCCCCTCTTGGGTTATCATCTGGGCCAACACCTTTGATATAAGAGTATCCACGGGTTTGCAACTACTCATATTAAAATGTTTTAGAATCTCTTGGATATAATTCTCTTGTGACAGAGCCAAACGTTTTTTAAAATGATTTCTTTTAATTTTTACTCTCAGTATGTAATTTGCTTCACCCATGTCTTTCATGTCAAAATTCATGGACAACCATCCTTTAATGGTCATGACATACTCCTTATCATTTCCAGCTATCAAAATATCATCAACATAAAGAGATAGAATTGCAAATTTATCATTCATCTTTCTATTATAAGCACAATGGTCCTCATCAATTATTTTAAAATTATATATAAAATTACTTTATAAAATCTGAGGTACCATTGTCTAGATGACTGTTTCAAGCCATAAATTGACCTTTTAAGCTTGCAAACTTTGCGCTTTTGATCTTTAACTAGAAAACCTACAGGCCATTTCATGTAGATTTTCTCATCTAACTCTCCATGTAAGAAAGCTATTTCACATCCATTTGATACAATTCTAAATCTAGATGCGCTATTATAGCTAGAATTAAGCGAATAGAGGTAAACCTAACAGCAGATAAAAAGTTTTCTCATAGTTTATATCCTCCTGTTGGGTATAACATTTCGCTACCAGATGAGCTTTATATCTATCAACAGAACCATCCGCCTTACGTTTTATTTTGAGAATCAATTTGTTTCTAATAGCTTTGCGGCGTGGCGGTAAATCAATCAAGTTCCAAACTTGATTTAGTCTCATAGATTCCATCTCCTCTTCTAATGCTACTTTTACTTTTCTTTAGTAGAACACTCAAGTGCCTCTGTGATAGTTGTAGGTTCATCATCATCTTGAGGAGTAACTATATAAGCCTCATTTTCAATTTGAAACGTTTTCTAGGAGTTTTGGAACGAATACTCCTTCGTAATTGAGGGTCATTGCTTCTACCTATCAAAATTAGTTCTAATTCAGTCTTAACTCTCCCACTCAATTGAGATGGTTGAAGCAAATCCTTTGTCTTCTTACTATCAAGAACATGATTAAGTACAACTTCTTGAGTGTCATCCATCGGACGACTTGTACCAACCTCTTTTTGCTCATGCATCTCATATAAATGAGAACCTTTGTCCATATCATCCTTTTTAAGAAATTGATCTTCAAGAAAAGTGACATCTCGGAACTCAATTTTAGTAAACCTTCCATCAGAATCTTCACCAATAAATACATATCCTTTTAAGTTTTCAGAGTATCATATAAAAATGTTTCCTTCCCCTAGATCCTATTTTACCATATTTGTGGGAAGTGTCAAGAATGTAAGCTGCATATCCCCAAGGATGCAACTGACTCAAATCAAGTGTCCTATCTGTCCATAGCTCATAAGGTATAGAGGATACTGACTTAAAAGGTACACGATTAAGTATGTATACTACAGTTAATAAAGCATCTTCCCAATATTGTATTGGAAGATTAGCTTGTGCCATTATAGACCTGACCATGTCTAGTAATGTCCTATCTCTTCATTCAGCAACACCATTTTGTTACGAAGTTCTGGGCATGGTCAATTGTCTCATAATTCCTTTATCATTACACAGTTCCTTGAACTGTTCAGATAGATACTCTCTTCCTTGATCGATCCTTAAAGCTTTCATATTTTTGTCTAATTAATTTTTTACCTCATTTAAATATCGTATAAAGCAATCCAATGCTTTCGATTTATGGGAGATCAAATAGACATGACCATACAGAGTATAATCATCTATGAAAGTAATGAAATTGAGGCTCCATGCCTTACTCTAGTACTCATTGGTCCATAAATATCAGAATGTACAAGTTGCAAAGGGTAATAAGCCCTGTAGGTTATTCCAAATGGTTTTCTATTCATTTTTTCTTTTAAGCAATATTCCCAAGTGGGCAGATTAAATTTCATGTTTGATCGCTGTTGGTCCAGATGGCAACCCAAGAGGGGGGGTGAATTGGGTTCTTTAAAAATTTAATACCTTAAAACTTAAAATCAAATTTCATAAAGATTAAGTGTGCTAGTGAAGTGAAGCAATAATTTAAAGCACAATAAGAGAGAGAGATAGAGACAAGAGCACGATAAACACACAAAGATTTATAGTGGTTCGGTGTATCCCACACCTACGTCCACTCCCAAGCAACTCTTGGGTCCACACTATAATCCACTGATTACAGTTGAGTTATTTTACAAGCTCACAACTCCAACTTTTATTTTACACGGGGTCATAACGAACCCAGCCGATTTTTACGGGTTCACCAGCACAAAACCCAAACCCAAGCTAAACTAGCTTGTTTTCGAGGTAAACTACCTCAACTAATTTAATCCCCCTGATTGAATTAGTAAACACAAAATCAAATTAATGTTTACAATAATGAAAAGCCCCTTAAATGAGCAAATAAGCAATATAAGTAAACAAGGTAAGAAAAGCCTGATTGAAGCGATGTGGATTTGAGCTTTTCTTCTTTTCCTCTTCTCTTTTGAATGGTTGATCAAGGATTGAATTGTTGAATCTTTGACACAGCTCGTTGAGGAAATAGGGCTTTTTCTCTTCTTCTTTTCCTTTTGAAAATCCTTCTAATTTGAACCTTTAGGGCTTTGGATTTCTCTTGAATCTCTCTTGGATTGATAGGCTTGAACTCAGAGATTTTTCTCTTTCTTTTTTACTGGGGATTTCTCTCGATTTTTCTCTCTTTTTCTCAATATTTTTTGTTCTCTTCCGTTCTACTTTTCAAACGAACGAATCCCATTTTTATAGAGTCTTAATCCAAGATTAGGTGAGAAATAGCCGTTACAAAGTACCTTGGATGCTTTCTTATGCAAAAAAAAGTATCCGTTGAGAGTTAGGTGAGAAAACATATCCGTTAGAGTCTGATCTGGCACTTTTAAAAAACATCATTGATAGGTTGGAGTTGGCTCCAACTTTTCATATGTCGGCTCCAGATCATGTTTCCATAAATAGCAAAAATTGATTTGATGTAGAGTCGGCTCCGACTTTGCAAAGTGTCGACTCCCTGCTTACTGGAGTCGGCTCACGATTTCTGATGTGTCGGCTCCGAGGATTACTCCGAAAAATACAGTCTCTGTAACCAGGATATAGTTGGCTCCCAAAATCCATGTGTCGGCTCCGGCTTCTGAAGCAGAAAACAGTTTCTCTATATCTCAGGTTGGACTCGGCTCACCTTTTCATGTGTCGGCCCCAAAACCTCAGGTGTCGGCTCCAAAACTCTAGGTGTTGACTCCGAACCGTGCCAAAAATATACAACTGCTCTGATACACTCTGGAGTCGGCTCGAATGGTTCTAAGTGTCGGCTCCAAGTTCTGAACTTAAATAAATTCCATTGAAACTTGGTTCAAAACTGATTTCTAAGTGTCATTTGAATAAATAACCAATCTTAATTCCTGAAACACTTATCAAATCTATCAGAAACATAATGAATATGTTAGGAATTATGCATACTAGATATGAATCAAATTCATGAAAACATTGCAGAAGATGTAATAGAAAATTCCTAGATGCCCATGATCCTTAGGAACAAATTCATTAAATCTCAAATAAAATCTAATTTTATTCATACCTGAGTCCTTTATCGATGTAGATAAGGATGAACTGTTAATCCTTTGCCACTAGCCATCCATGTGTCTGGCCTCTAACGGTAATCCACATGGAGAAGAAGGGATGAAGACCTCCAAGGTATGAAGATAACACCACGGGAGAGAGAGAGGGGTGCTAGCGCCTCTTAAATCCCCTTGCAGAAGATATCTTTGAAGAAAAGTCTAATCTTTTCTTTTCATGCTCTCCTTTATTGGTAGGAAGGAACTATATTTATAGGTTGAAAATGAGACGTTCCAAAGGAAGAGACCTCTCTTCATGGTAAGAAACTCCCATCATTATGGTAAGAAACTCCTATCTTCATGGTAAGAAACTCCTTCCATCTTCATGTAAGAAACTCTCATCTTTATGGTAAAACTCCTCCCATCTTCATGGTAAGAAACTCCTATCTTTATGGTAAGAGTAATCCACGTGTCAAATCTCAGCCTTTAAAATTAGGAGTTAGTTATCCCATAACTACATGCCCTAATTTGTACGTGTTCATCATCGAACCGTAGAGATTCATCATGCTCATCCCATGGGCATGATTCCATCTTCACATGGCTGAGATTGGCCATCCATACCCAATAATTAGAGCCATCCATCACATGGATCAAGTCACATATCGGTATCCAATTATTTGTTCATCATATGTACAAATAATTTCTCCTTAACATTCCTTCTATTACAATGGATCATATCCATTATAATTATATCTTCTTTAAATTGGGTCTCACCCAATTATTTAATTGATCATCTTATCTGAATTAAATCTAATTTAATTCTCATTTTAATTCATCTAATATTCTCCTTAATGCGTGTAACCCATTAGGCCCTTTAACATGTTGGCAATAATCATGTCCTAATCATAGACCCTAGGAATGATTGGACAACTCTTTGTCTAAGTCACCAACATGATTATAGATCATGAGAGGCCTCTAACAAAGCATCATGACCATCCAACTGCCAAAGGTTTTGTTGACATGACCATCAATACCTGTCCATGAACGGTTACCGTATGATTAAATCCTTTCGTCACATATCTCAATCAATCAGTGGTATGGAATGTGTCAACCCTGTAATTGATCTTTGTTTACTTGATCCAGGAAAAATTGAATCATATAAATTAGAACTCGAAAGCATTTCGAATTCCAACTCAACCTTGCAAGGATTTAATAATCAATTTAATCCATCAAGTGGTGTGGGATATAACCCTTTCTATCAAGGGAGACGAATCCTATCTTGATCAAACATCTCTTCATGTGCTTCATGTCATACCCAACCGACACCATATTTGCCACCCATGGCTAGAGCGACGTTTGGATGCCGTCAAAGCATAATATTCCACACATGAGATGCAATGAAGATCTCAAGTCAAAGGATCACTCACACCACCGTCATTAGAGATCAACCATCGATACTATATAGAATATCCATATGGATCTCTGTACGGGTCATCCAATGCATCGTTACAATAACGAGCATACACACACCTATCCAAGTATCTTCATACTTTAGCTTGTGAAATCAGCTGCTCACCCCAAGGGTGAGGATATGCAATGTGTGCTAGTTTCACGATGTTCGATGGTGTCCAATCCCATCTACACATCGACTAGGAAGTTTAAAGAATCGAACCATAACATGCAATTTGAATCTACAATTTGTAATCTCTATTACAAATTCCATATGAACGGTTCACATTCTTTTGGACTTTATACAGACATATATATCAAATATTATAAAAATATTTGGATAATAAAGAAACCATTTTATTTGTATTCATAGAATGTGTACAACATTTAATCCAATTGGATCTAGGGCATACACTAACAATCTCCCACTTGCACTAAAGCCATTCACCCATGTATTTAATACCGAGTGACTTAACATGATTATCATGCTTCTGCTGCGGCAGGGCTTTAGTGAGCGGATCAGCTACATTATCCTCAGTGGGGACTCATTCTATTTTTACATCATTTCTACCAATAATCTCTCTAATTACATGGTATCTCCTGAGTACATGTTTGGACCTCTGATGAGACCTTGGCTCCTTAGCTTGCGCAATAGCTCATTGTTGTCACAATAGAAGTGTACTGGATCAGCAATGCTTGGAACCACACTAAGTTCAGTGATGAAACTTTTTGATCCAAACCACTTCTTTGGCTGCATCTGATACTGTGATGTACTCGGCTTCGATCGTAGAGTCGGCAGTCGTCTCTGCTTAAAACTTTTCCAGCTGACTGCACTGCCATTGAGTGTAAAGACATAGCCTGATTGAGATTTATAATCATCTTTATCAGACTAAAAACTAGAATCCATATAACCCTGAACTATGAGTTTGGATCCTCCATAAACCAAGAACATATCATTAGTCCTTCATAAGCACTTAAGGATATTCTTGACGGCCATCCAATGTTTCTCACCAGGGTTTGCATGGTATCTACTAGTGATACTCAATGCATAAGAAACATCAGGTCTCGTACATAGCATCGCATACATAATGGATCCGATTGCTGAGGCATATGGAATCCTATTCATGTGCTCTCTCTCCATTTGGGTCTTAGGACTCATGTCCTTGGAGAGATGTATCCCATGCGATACCAGCAAAATCCCTTCTTGGATTCCTCCATGCTAAACCGTTTTAGCACTTTATCTATGTACGTTGATTGGGACAATCCAAGCAACCTCCTAAATCTATCTCTATAGATCTTAATACCCAGTATGTAGGCTGCTTCTCCCAAATCTTATATGGAGAACTTGCTGGACAACCATTCCTCACTTTTGCAGCAAGGATACATTGTTTCCTATCAATAATATGTCATCTACATATAATATCAGAAAACAATAACACTCCCACTAACCTTCTTGTACACACATGGATCATCCTCATTTTTAATAAAATCAAACTTTTTGATTGTTTCATCAAAATGGATGTTCCAACTTCTAGAGGCTTGCTTAAGTCCATAAATGGACCTTTGCAGCTTGCATACCTTTTGAGAATCAATGGACTCAAACCCTCAGGTTGTGTCATATATACATCCTCACTAAATCACCATTTAGGAAGGCGGTCTTGACATCCATTTGCCATATCTCATAATCGTAATAGGCTGCAATCGCAAGCAAAATCCTTATGGACTTAAGCATGTCTACGGGCAAAAAGGTTTCATCAAAGTCAACACCTTGCCTTTGCTTGTAACCTTTTGCAACTAGCCTCGCCTTATAGGTAATCACATTACTATCCATGTTTGCCTTCTTCTTGAAGACCCATTTGCACCTAATGGGTTTTATTTCTTCAGGTGGATCAACCAAAGTCCATACTTGGTTGTCGTACATGGAGTTCATTTCAGACTTCATGGCTTCAAGCCATCTCTTGGAGTTAATGTCACATATTGCTTTCTCGTAGTTAGTAGGCTTATCATCTTCTATAAAAAATCCATATCTCTCAGGAATATGATGTGTTCTACTAGACCTACGTAGCTGATGTGTACTTGGAGCTACCTGTGGCTCCACCATTTCTATAAGGCTCACGTAAATGTTGCTGAATGTGAGTTGAGTCTCCTGCTCAACTCCCACTGCATTTGACATTTGCTCCATGTCATGTAATCGGTCTGTGTCAATTTGTGGTTCTTGAGTTTCACTAATATCAATATTTCTTCCACTGCCATTTCTTAGAAAAATCTCATTCTCTAGGAATATGGCATGCCTTGAGACAAAAACCTTTTGCTCGAGTGGATGGTAGAAGTAGCATCCTTTTGTTTCTTTAGGATATCCCACAAAATTACACTTGTTGGATCTAGCTCCCAGCTTGTCTGACTCATGACGCTTTACATAAGCGTAACAACCCCAAATCCTTAGATGACTAAGGGTTGGTTTCTTTCCACACCATATCTCATAGGGAGTGGAACTGACCGACTTAGATGGAACTCAGTTTAGAGTGTATTCGGCTGTGTGTAGGGCATAACCCCAAAACATTTTTGGAAGATTTGCAAGGCTCATCATCGATGGCACCATATCTAATAATGTGCGATTTTCTTTCTGATACACCATTATGCTGTGGCGTACCAGGAGGAGTCCACTGAGAGAGAATCTCATTCTCTTTCAAATATTCTAAGAACTCATGGCTTAAGTATTCCCCACCTCGATCTGATCAAAGTATCTTAATACTTTTGCACTTTGTTTTTCTATCTCGGATCTGAATTCTTTGAACTTTTCAAAGGCTTCAGATTTGTGCTTCATCAGATATACATAACCATACTTGCTATGGCATCTATAAATGTGATGAAGTAAGAAAAACCTTCTATTACCTGAATATTGATAGGACCATATACATCCGAATGTACTAGTCCTAAACATTCAGTTGCTCGCTCACCCCTTTTAGTAAAGGATGACTTAGTCATTTTACCACGTAAGCATGACTCACATTCCTCAAACAATTCTCAATCGAATGAGCCCAAGTAGCCATCCTTATGTAACTTGGTTAAACATGTTTTATTTACATGGCCTAAACGATAGTGCCATAGGAATGAGTTCTTAGAATTATTTGATTTTAATTTCTTAGTTTCTCTATTGAGAATAGGACATTAAAATTTAAAACATAAATCCCGTTGAACATTTCAGCAGAACTAAAGAACATTTCATTTTTTAAAATTAAAATTCCTTTAATTTCAATTTCAAAAGTATATCCATCATTTACAAGACATGAAACGGAAATAATGTTCTTTGTTATGTTTGGAACATAGTAATAATTATTAAGCTCCATTACAAGCCCAGTGGACAAAGACAAAGAACAAGATCTATAGCTAAAGCAGCAACCTTTGCTCCATTTCCCATGCGCAGGATCACTTCATCTTTTTCCTGCTTTATACTGCTTCTTATCATCTGCATATTAATACAAATATGAGATCCACAACCGGTATCGAATACCCAAGTGGAATAAGAAGTAACAGAAGAAAATATCTCAATCATAAATATACATGATGTAGAAGCATCTGTATGTTTCTTTTCTTTCAGGCTAGCCAGATAAGCCTGCAGTTTCGCTTCTAGTGCCCTTCCTTGCCACAAAGTGACACTTTCCTTTGGCTACTTTTTTTTTTCTTAATACCCTTATTTGGTTTAGTCGTCTTGGCCTTTTGGACCTTATTCTTCTTTGGCTACTTTTTACGAGCGCCAGAAGACTCCACGACCATAACCTGCTCCTTTTCTTTCTTAATGTTGGGCTTGATATTTGTCAACATATTCGCGAGCTCAGGTAGAGATGTCTCTAGCTTGTTCATGTTGAAATTAAGAACAAACTGCAAATAGCTGGGAGGTAATGACTATAGAACCAAGTCAACACTTTGTTCATGATCCATCACAAAACCCAATCATGCCAACTTTTCAATCAAATTGATCATTTTCAGTACGTGGGCACCCACTGATGAATCCTCAGTCAATTTGCATTGAAACATCTATTTAGAAGTTTGAAACCTCTCATATCGAGACTGTGCACCAAACAACTCTTGCAAGTGCATCAAAATCTCCTGAGCATTCATATGCTCATGCTGTTTTGAAGATCAGGTGACATTGAGGCCAACATCAAACATATGGCCATGTCTTTAGCATCTTTATACCGGTTGTATGCCACATGAACCTTAGTCGGAGCATCCGCTGGTGGAACCTCCAGTGCAACCTCATCTAGGACAAAAAGAATTTTCTCAGATCGAAGAACGATCCTTACATTCCTTAGCCAATCAGGGAAGTTGAGTCCAGTCAATTTGTTGGATTCTAAAATATTCCTTAGGTTGATGTTTATACTCATGGTTTCTCTGATAACCTACATAAAATTAGAACGAGTCAATTACTATGAATACTAATCACCAACTTAATATGGTAATTCTAGATTTTTAATTAAGTTGGTTTCTCCCATTATTTTATCAAGGTTAATAGCCCTCTCTATTAATCTCGAGAAATTGGCATTCAATTTCCTTAGTGGGCTAGGATCCTTATTTGAATTACCTTGACCTGGCTTTGGCACAACAAATCTCGGTAAGCCAAATTTGGTAGATTATTATCAATCACATCTAATGTGACTCCTAAATCATGTAGGGGACATTGCTTTGTCAATTACATCCATATGTGATCACCCTAAAGTTTGCCTCTAGATTAGACTGATCCTGACTTTGGCCAATTATGCCAGCTAATCTAGTTAAGTCAACCCATTGTTCCACAATCAACTCCTCATAGGTACACTCGACCTCGGCTTTGGCATGACAAATCTCATGACCTAATGATTTTGTATCATGTGAACAATGGAAGGCTTATGACTTAATATTCGTGGAGGGATTTAGCGCATATAGGTCCCATCTACATCTACAACATTTGTACTATGCTAGGTTACATATCCTATATGTATATTTTAGATTAATCTCAATAACCTTAATATAATAAGATCCAATCTATGATTGGGACTCCTAATCAAATTAGGATCCTGATCACTTTCTAATTTAGAAACCCTAATCATGTGACTAAATCAATTGCTACCATCCTGAACAACCTTAATTGATTTAATCAATTAAGAGCTTTCCCTAACAATGGCCAGATCAACATCAATGGGGTCCTATTTAGCATACCCTTCGATCCCATTGAATGGGTTTTCCCAGGCAGCGAACGGAGCAATTAAAAACCATGATCAAACCTTTCTAGACACCAATATAGTTAAGCCCAATTGATTAGATCAATTATGGGATCATAGGATCAAACAATGACATGGTTAATTCTAAGTTTCCTAAATATTTATCATCTATTAAATTTTATGATAACTATAGATAGTGATCTAGCTAGGGTATTATGATAAGAGTTCTTAATTCAAAATTTAAATTTTCTTATCATTTAATTACATGTTATGACATGTCGGTTTCACATTCCATGTAAATCCTAATATCTCTAACAAACCCTAAAGTTTTCAATGTTCATTATCATAAAAATATCAGATCTTAATCATATCAATCATCATGCTAAAATTAAATCCTAAACATGATTTCTAAGATTTCAGTATATAGTATCTATCATGCATAAATAATAATTACTATTTTAACATGACACATATATGATTAATTATTGTTTATTATCATATAATAAACCTTTTCCTCTATATTTCAAAGTACTCTATTTGAGCATGATAATGAATATGCATAAATATAAATAATATTGTTTATCATCAAATAATAAACATTTTATTATATTTTAGATTTATTATCAACATATGAAAACTCATCATGATTTTAAGCATAAATAATCATATTATCAATCATATTGACTCAAGTATCCTATCAGATTAATGAATCTGTAGCCTAAGGGGGCTTGATACCACTGTTGGGAATTATGTATACTAGATATGAATCAAATTCATGAAAACATTACGGAAGATGTAATACAAAATTTCCAGATGCCCAGGATCCTTAGGAACAAATTCATTAAATCTCAAATAAAATCTAATTTTATTCATACATGAGTCCTTTATCGATATATGAGTATGAAGCCGGTTAATCCTTTGCCACTAGCCGTCCATGTGATCGGCCTCTAACGGTGATCTATGCGGAAAAGAGGTGATGAAGACCTCCAAGGTATGAAGATGATACCATGGGAGAGAGAGAGGGGTGCTAGCGCCTCTTGAATCCCCTTACAGAAGATATCTTTGAAGAAAAGTCTAATCTTTTCTTCTCATGCTCTCCTTTCTTGGTAGGAAGGAACTATATTTATAGGTTATCTTTAAAGAAAAGTCTAATCTTTCTTCTCATGCTCTCCTTTCTTGGTAGGAAGGAATTATATTTATAGGTTGAAAATGAGATGTTCCAAAGAGGAAGAGACCTCTCTTCATGGTAAGAAACTCCCATCATTATGGTAAGAAACTCCAATCTTAATGGTAAGAAACTCCTTCCATCTTCATGGTAAGAAACTCCCATCTTGGTAAGAAACTTTCATCTTCATGGTAAGATTAATCCACGTGTCATAATCTCAGCCTTTGAATTTAGGAGTTAGTTATCCCATAACTACATGCCCTAATTTGTACGCATTCATCATCGAATCGTAGAGATTCATCATGCCTTATCCCATGGGCATGATTCCATCTTCACATGGCTGAGATTGACCATCCATACCGAATAATCAGAGCCATCCATCACATGGATCAAGTCACATATCGGTATCCAATTATTTATTCATCATATGTACAAATAATTTCTCCTTAACATTCCTTCTATTATAATGGATCATATCCATTATAATTATATCTTCTTTAAATTGGGTCTCACCCAATTATTTAATTGATCATCTTATCTGAATTAAATCTAATTTAATTCTCATTTTAATTCATCCAATATTCTCCTTAATGCGTGTGACCCATTAGGCCCTTTAACATGTTGGCAATAATCATGTCCTAATCATAGACCCTAATAATGATTGGACAACTCTTTGTCCAAGTCACCAACATGATTATAGATCATGAGAGGCCTCTAGCAAAGCATCATGACCACCCAACTGCCAAAGGTTTTGTTGACATGACCATCAACACCTGTCCATGAACGGTTACCGTATGATCAAATCCTTTCGTCACATATCCCAGATCAATCAGTGGTATGGAATGTGTCAACCCTGTAATTGATCTTTGTTTACTTGATCTCAGGAAAAATTGACTCATATAAATTAGAACTTTAAAACCATTTCGAATTTCAACTCAACCTTACAAGGATTTAATAATCAATTTAATCCATCAAGTGGCCGTGGGATATAACCCTTTCTATCAAGGGAGACGAATCCTTTCTTGATCAAACATCATCTTCATATGCTTTATATCATACCCAACCGATACCATATTTGCCACCCATGGCTAGAGCGACGTTTGAATATCGTCAAAGCAGAACATTCCGCACATGAGATGCAATGAAGATCTCAAGTCAAAGGATCACTCACACCACCGTCATTAGAGATCAACCATCGACACTATATAGAATATCCATATGGGATCTCTGTACGGGTCATCCAATGCATCGTTACAATAACGAGCATACACACTCCTATCCAAGTATCTTCATACTTCAGCTTGTGAAATTAGCTGCTCATCCCAAGGGTGAGGATATGCAATGTGTGCTAGTCTCACGGTGTTCGATGGTGTCCAATCCCATCTACACATCGACTAGGGAGTTTAAAGAATCGTACCATAACGTGCAATTTGAATCTCATAATTTGTAATCTCTATTACAAATTCCATATGCACGGTTCACATTCTTTTGGACTTTATCTCATAGACATATATATCAAATATATAAAAGATATCTGGATAGATAAAGAAACCATTTTATTTGTATTCATAGAATGTATACAGCATTTAATCCAAATGGATCTATGGCATACACTAACAATATCCCACTTGCACTAGAGCCATTCACCCATGTATTTAATACCGAGTGACTTAACATGATTATCATGCTTCTGCTGCGGCAGGGCTTTAGTAAGCGGATCAGCTACATTATCCTCAGTGGGGACTCGTTCTATTTTTACATCATTTCTACCAATAATCTCTCTAATTACATGGTATCTCCTGAGCACATGTTTGGACCTCTGATGAGACCTTGGCTCCTTAGTTTGCGCAATAGCTCCATTGTTGTCACAATACAAGTGTACTGGATCAGCAATGCTTGGAACCACACCAAGTTCAGTGATGAACTTTTTGATCCAAACCGCTTCTTTGGCTACATCTGATGCTGCGATGTACTCGGCTTTGGTTGTAGAGTCGGCAGTCGTCTCCTGCTTAGACTTTTCCAGCTAACTGCATCGCCATTGAGTGTAAAGACATAGCCTGATTGAGATTTATAATCATCTTTATCAGACTGAAAACTAGAATCTGTATAACCCTGAACTATGATTTTGGATCCTCCATAAACCAAGAACATATCTTAGTCCTTCGTAAGTACTTAAGGATATTCTTGACGGCCATCCAATGTTTCTCACCATGGTTTGCCTGGTATCTACTAGTGATACTCAATGCATAAGAAACATCAGGTCTCGTACATAGCATCGCATACATGATGGATCCGATTGCTGAGGCATATGGAATCCTATTCATGTGCTCTCTCTCCATTTGGGTCTTAGGACTCATGTCCTTGGAGAGATGTATCACATGCGATACCAGCAAGAATCCCTTCTTGGATTCCTCCATGCTAAACCGTTTTAACACTTTATCTATGTACGTTGATTGGGACAATCCAAGCAACCTCCTAAATCTATTTCTATAGATCTTAATACTCAGTATGTAGGCTGCTTCTCCCAAATCTTATATGGAGAACTTGCTGGACAACCATTCCCTCACTTTTTGTAGCAAGGATACATTGTTTCCTATCAATAATATGTCATCTACATATAATATCAGGAAAATAATAACACTCCCACTAACCTTCTTGTACACACATGGATCATCCTCATTTTTAATAAAATCAAACTTTTTGATTGTTTCATCAAAATGGATGTTCTAACTTCTAGAGGCTTGCTTAAGTCCATAAATGGACATATGCAACTTGCATACCTTTTGAGAATCAATGGACTCAAAACCCTTAGGTTGTGTCATATATACATCCTCCACTAAATCACCATTTAGGGAGGCGGTCTTGACATCCATTTGCAATATCTTATAATCGTAATAGGCTGCAATCACAAGCAAAATCCTTATGGACTTAAGCATGGCTATGGGTGAAAAGGTTTCATCAAAGTCAACACCTTGCCTTTGCTTGTAACCTTTTGCAACTAGCCTCGCCTTATAGGTAATCACATTACCATTCATGTCTGTCTTCTTCTTGAAGACCCATTTGCACCCAATGAGTTTTATTCCTTCAGGTGGATCAACCAAAGTCCATACTTGGTTGTCATATATGGAGTCCATTTCAGACTTCATGGATTCAAGCCATCTCTTGGAGTTAATATCACATATTGCTTCCTCGTAGTTCGTAGGCTCATCATCTACTATAAGAAATCAATATCTCTCAGTAATATGATGTGTTCTATTAGACCTACGTAGCTAATGTATACTTGGAGCTACCTGTGGCTCCACCATTTCTGATAGAGGCTCACGTAAATGTTGCTTGAATGTGAGTTGAGTCTCCTGCTCAACTCTCACTGCATTTGACATTTGCTCCATATCATCTAATAAGTCTGTGTCAATTTATGGTTCTTGAGTTTCACTAATATCAATATTTCTTCCACTACCGTTTCTTAGAAAATTCTCATTCTCTAGGAATATGGCATGCCTTGAGACAAAAACCTTTTGTTCGAGTGGATGATAGAAGTAGCATCCTTTTGTTTCTTTAGGATATCCCACAAAATTACACTTGTTGGATCTAGCTCCCAGCTTGTCTGACTCATTATGCTTTACATAAGCGTAGCAACCCCAAATCCTTAGTGACTAAGGGTTGGTTTCTTTCCACTCCATATCTCATAGGGAGTGGAACTGACCAGCTTAGATGGAACTCGGTTTAGAGTGTATTCGGCTGTGTGTAGGGCATAACCCCAAAACATTTTTGGAAGATTTGCAAGGCTCATCATTGATCGCACCATATCTAATAATGTGCGATTTCTCCTTTCTAATACACCATTATGCTATGGCGTACCAGGAGGAGTCCACTGAGAGAGAATCCCACTCTCTTTCAAATATTCTAACAACTCATGGCTTAAGTATTCCCCACCTCGATCTGATCGAAGTATCTTAATACTTTGCCACTTTATTTTTCTACCTCGAATCTGAATTCTTTGAACTTTTCAAAGGCTTTAGATTTGTGCTTCATCAGATATACATAACCATACCTGCTATGGTCATCTATAAATGTATTGAAGTAAGAAAAACCTCCTATTGCCTGAATATTGATAGGACCATATACATCTGAATGTACTAGTCCTAAACATTCAGTTGCTCGCTCACCCCTTTTAGTAAAGGATGACTTAGTCATTTTGCCACGTAAGCATGACTCACATTCTTCAAACGATTCCCAATCGAATGAGCCCAAGTAGCCATCCTTATATAACTTGGTTAAACGTATTTCATTTACATGGCCTAAACGACAATGCCATAGGAATGAGTTCTTAGAATTATTTTATTTTAATTTCTTAGTTTCTATATTGAGAATAGGGCATTGTAAATTTAAAACATAAATCCCGTTGAACATTTCAGCAGAACCAAAGAACATTTCATTTTTAAAAATTAAAATTCCTTTAATTCTAATTTCAAATGTATATCGATCATTTACAAGACATGAAATGGAAATAATGTTCTTTGTTATGTTTGGAACATAGTAACAATTATTAAGCTCCATTACAAGCCCAGTGGGCAAAGACAAAGAACAAGATCCTATAGCTAAAGCAGCAATCTTTGCTCCATTTCCCATGCGTAGGATCACTTCATCTTTTTTTAGCTTTCTACTGCTTCTTATCATCTGCATATTAATACAAATATGAGATCCATAACCGGTATCCAATACCCAAGTGGAATAAGAAGTAACATAAGAAAATATCTCAATCATAAATATACCTGATGTAGAAGCATCTGTATGTTTCTTTTCTTTCAGGCTAGCCAGATAAGCCTTGCAGTTTCGCTTCCAGTGCCCTTCCTTGCCACAGAAGTGACACTTCCCCTTGGCTACTTTTTTTTTCTTAATGCTCTTATTTGGTTTAGTCGTCTTGGCCTTTTTGGACCTTATTCTTCTTTGGCCGCTTCTTACGAGCGCCAGAAGACTCTACGACCATAACCTGCCCCTTTTCTTTCTTAATGTTGGGCTCGGCATTTGTCAGCATATTCGCGAGCTCAGGTAGAGATGTCTCTAGCTTGTTCATGTTGAAATTAAGAACAAACTGCGAATAGCTAGGAGGTAATGACTGTAGAACCAAGTCAACACTCAGTTCATGATCCATCACAAAACCCAATCGTGCCATCTTTTCAATCAAATTGATTATTTTCAGTACGTGGGCACCCACTGATGAATCCTCAGTCATTTTGCATTGAAACAACTCTTTAGAAGGTTGAAATCTCTCATATCGAGACTGCGCACCAAACAACTCTTGCAAGTGCATCAAAATCTCCTGAGCATTCATATGCTCATGCTGTTTCTGAAGATCAGGTGACATTGAGGCCAACATCAAACATGTGGCCATGTCTTCAGCATCTTTATACCGGTTGTATGCCACATGAACCTCAGTCGGAGCATCCGCTGGTGGAACCTCCGGTGCAACCTCATCTAGGATAAAAAAAAATTTCTCAGATCGAAGAATGATCCTTACATTCCTTAGCCAATCAAGGAAGTTGAGTCTAGTCAATTTGTTGGATTCTAAAATATTCCTTAGGTTGATGTTTACACTCATGGTTTCTCTGATAACCTACATAAAATTAGAACGAGTCAATTACTATGAATACTAATCACCAACTTAATATGGCAATTCTAGATTTTTAATTAAGTTAGTTTCTCCCACTATTTTATCAAGGTTAATAGCCCTCTTTATTAATCTCGAGAAATTGGCATTCAATTTCCTTAGTGGGCTAGGATCCTCTTTTGAATTACCTTGATCTTGGCTTTGGCACAACAAATCTTGGTAAGCCAAATTTGGTAGATTATTATCAATCATATCTAATGTGACTCCTAAATTATTTAGGGGACATTACTTTGTCAATTACATCCATATGTGATCACCCTAAAGTTTGCCTCTAGATTAGACTGATCCTGACTTTGACCAATTATGCCAGCTAATCTAGTTAAGTCAACCCATTGTTCCATAATCAACTCCTTGTAGGTGCACTCGACCTCGGATTTGGCATGACAAATCTCATGACCTAATGATTTTGTATCATGTGAACAATGGAAGGCTTATGACTTAATATTCGTAGAGGGATTTAGCACATATAGGTCCCATCTACATCTACAACATTTGTACTATGCTAGGTTACATATCCTATATGTATATTTTATATTAATCTCAATTAACCTTAAAGCTATGACACCCCTGATGTGTCGTTAATAGCCTGAGTCGGTGCTGTCGTCGTTCGCGACACCCCAGTTGAAACTTTACGACACCCTAGCTCTCATCTGACGGCACCCGTGGTTATAACTGACCACAGCGGGAAGGCCCGCGATACCCCGTATGGAGAACAATCCCCGCGACACCCCGCTTTAACAGTCACATCATCGGTGTCGTCGCCTTAAAGCTAGGGTATCGTCAGATGAGAACTGGGGTGTCGTTAATAGCTTGAGTCGGTGCTGTCGTCATTTGCGATACCCCAGTTGAAACTTCACGACACCCTAGCTCTCATCTGACGACACCCGTGGTTATAACTGACCACAGCGAGAAGGCCCACGATACCCAAGTTACAAAAATTTATTTTTATTCATCACAAAAATAAAGAGAAGACGAAAAGAAAAGAAAAAAGTACATGAGCCCTCACTGGGGCTTATCATCTGCTTCGGTCGCTGCCGAGCTCCCCCCATGCTGTGGGGCTAACTCGGCGATCTGGCGCTGGAGGGACTCTACTTGCCCCTCCAGCCGACTGTTAGCCCAACGCAGGACCTCGATCTGTCTCATTGAAACGGCCATGTATTGCTCGGCTGCCCTATGGAGTTGCTCGCTGTTTGCGAGCGACTCTGCAAAGACCTCCAAATCGATGCTTACTGTTCTGCAGCGGCTCCCAGGGGGGCCAGTCGATCGCCCCTCGCCTCTAGAAGTCATATCAGTATACAAAAATTTTGGAAGATCACCTGAAAAGGTGATGAACAATGGCATTTCCCCATCCATATTTAAGGTACTCCTGGCGGGTGTTTCGATTGCCACGTGCCACCATCTCAGTGGGCGGTTCGAAGGAATCGAAGCATCGCCCCCCCCCTCGATGAGTTTCGGGGGATGGGGAACAGAAAAGAGTTTCGGGAAGCCAAATACCCGGTTACCGTAGTAAGTTTTACGACGTCCCAAGAGGAAACCTCACGACACCCAAAGATGATTTGGATTTCGGCCAAAAATCCTTCGTGACACCCCACTTAAAACCTCACGACACCGTAGCTTTAATGCCACGACACCCATGCTTAGAACTGACTACGCAGAGAATCCCTGCGACACCCCAGGAGAATTAGATTTCGGCCGAAACTCCTTCGCGATACCCCAATTGAAAGCTCACGATACCCTAGCACCAATGCCACGACACCCATGCTTAGAACTGACCGCGCAGAGAATCCCCGCGAGACCCCAAGAGAATTGGATTTCGGCCGAAACTCCTTTGAGACACCCCAGTTGAAAGCTCACGACACCCTACCTTTAAGGCGACGACACCCGTGCTTAGAACTGATCCCGGAGAGAACCCCGCGACACCCCTTGTCGAATTCGGCCGAAACTCCTTCGCGACACCCCAGTTGAAATCTCACGACACCCTAGCACCAATGCCACAACACCCGTGCTTAGAACTGACCACGCAGAGAATCCCCGCGACACCCCAGGAGAATTGGATTTCGGCCGAAACTCCTTCAAGACACCCCAGTTGAAAGCTCACGACACCCTAGCTTTAAGGCGACGAAACCCATGCTTAGAACTGATCCCGGAGAGAACCCCCGCGACACCCCTTGTCGAATTCGGCCGAACTCCTTCGCGACACCCCAGTTGAAATCTCACAACACCCTAGCACCAATGCCACGATACCCGTGCTTAGAACTGATTGCGCAGAGAATCCCCGCGACACCCCAGGAGAATTGGATTTCTGCCGAAACTCCTTCGAGACACCCCAGTTGAAAGCTCACGACACCCTAGCTTTAAGGCGATGACACCCATGCTTAGAACTGATCCCGGAAAGAACCCCGGGACACCCCTTGTCAAATTTGGCCGAAACTCCTTCGCGACACCCCAGTTGAAATCTCACGACACCCTAGCACCAATGCCACGACACCCG
This sequence comes from Calamus simplicifolius, assembly GCA_900491605.1. Classification (NCBI taxonomy): domain Eukaryota; kingdom Viridiplantae; phylum Streptophyta; class Magnoliopsida; order Arecales; family Arecaceae; genus Calamus; species Calamus simplicifolius. The sequence continues at coordinate 229,105 of UESW01001532.1, read as the reverse complement.
TGCTTAGAACTGATCGTGCAGAGAATCCCCGCGACACCCCAGGAGAATTGGATTTCAGCTGAAACTCCATCGAGACACCCCAGTTGAAAGCTCACGACACCCTACCTTTAAGGCGACGACACCCGTGCTTAGAACTGATCCCGGAGAGAACCCCCGCAACACCCCTTGTCGAATTCGGCCGAAAACTCCTTCGCGATACCCCAGTTGAAATCTCACGACACCCTAGCACCAATGCCACGACACCCGTGCTTAGAACTGACCGCGCAGAGAATCCCCATGACACCTTAGGAGAATTAGATTTCAGCCGAAACTCCTTCGAGACACCCCAGTTGAAAGCTCATGACACCCTAGCTTTAAGGCGACGACACCCGTGCTTAGAACTGATCACGGAGAGAACCCCTGCGACACCCCTTGTCGAATTCGGCCGAAACACCTTCGTGACACCCCAGTTGAAATCTCATGATACCCTAGCACCAATGCCACGACACCCGTGCTTAGAACTGACCGCGCAGAGAATCCCCGTGACATCCCAGGAGAATTGGATTTCGGTCGAAACTCCTTCGAGACACCCCAGTTGAAAGCTCATGACACCCTAACTTTAAGGCGACGACACCCGTGCTTAGAACTGATCACGGAGAGAACCCCCGCGACACCCCTTATCGAATTCGACCGAAACTCCTTCGCGACACCCCAGTTGAAATCTCACGACACCCTAGCACCAATGCTACGACACACGTGCATTAACAGTGAACCCACGGGTGTCGTCGCCTTAAAGCTAGGGTGTCGTCAGATGATAACTGGGGTGTCGTATTGTTTTAACCTTCGTGTCCTAAATCCTAATCCTTTGTCAGCATATATTAACAACTAAATCTATGGATATCATTGTTCATGACTGCATGCCTATATTTTCATAGTTGATGCTGAAATTGTAGATCGGAAAGAAATCGATAACACTCCCGACCGTGCACCTTCACCCGTCGCTCCAAATGTAGTGGATAATACTGTAGTTCCTCAAACTAGAATGGAATTCAATTCAGCAGATGATGTATACACGTTCTACAATGGATACGCGAGATGAGTTGGTTTTGGAATCACAACAGTGTGTAGCAGGGCCAACAACAAAAAACAACTTTGCTTCAAGCACCTGGCGTTTTGGAGGCAAGGAAAATCTAGAAAAATAGAGAAGAGTATGAATCATAGGGATACTGGGAAAGTTGATTGTATGGCATCCATAAAAGCAAGACTGAATGCTACAAGTGGTAAGTGGATATTGGATGAGATTTCTCTAGAACATAACCATGGGATGTCCATAACATCAACTGGTTATCTACGGTCGCATAGGAGGATCAGCACACAAGAGAAGGCAGAGATCAGCAATTTACATGCCGTGAATGTTCCGACGACTCAGATATACTCTGCCATAGCAAGGAGAAAAGGGGGCAGAAGACAATTGAATTTCACCGAGAAGGATGCTCGTAACTTCATTTGTCGCGAACGTCAGTCTAAGCTAAAGAAGAAGATGCTCAGTCGATGGTAATTCATTTCGCTGAAATGCAACTCAGAAATCCCAATTTTATGGTCATCTGAGGTCTATCTTCTGGATTCATCCAAGGTCAAGATTGGCATGCACATACTTCAGTGATGTTCTAAGCTTTGACTCAACGTACTTGACAAACAGATATCAAATGCCTTTTTGTCCATTCGTCGGGGCCAACCATCATAGACAATCCACCTTGCTTGGATGCGCATTGTTGTCTGATGAGAGTACTGAGACATATAAATGGGTTTTTCAGGCATGGCTGGATGCAAATGGTGGTCAAGCACCTATTGCCATAATAACTGACCAAGACAAGGCAATCGAGGTTGCTGTCAAAGAAGCTTTTCCTAACACACAACATCGATTTTATCTTTGGCATATATTGAAGAAGATACCTGAAAAGATTAGCCACATTTGCACCGCAAATCCCAAGTTTATGGTTGATTTCGATGAGGCGATATATGATTCATTGACCATACAGTCATTCGAGTAAAGGTGGGCACATGTTATGGAGAAATATAAAGAATGCAAGTCTATAGATTGGTTCAATGTCCTTTACGAATGTCGGGATAAATGGGTCCCAGTTTACCTAAAGGATACATTCTTCGCAGGTTTGTATGTCATTGTCTTTGGTTCATGTTCGCGTTAAACGCTTTTTTTATGTTGACAAAATTTTGAACAGGGATGTCATCTTCACAAAGAAGTGAGGGTATTAATCACTTCTTCGATGGGTTTATAAATTCGAAGACAACACTAACGGAGTTCATAAGTAAGTACAAAGATGCATTGAAAAAAGACACGAGGCCGAAAATGAGGAAGATAATAGGACATTGCAAACGATTGCTTTCCTAAAGACATCATCACCTTTTGAGAGACAAGCTGCAGGAAGGTATACAAGGCGCATTTTCAAAAAATTTCAGAATGAGACCTTGAAATGGCTGCATCAAATACAAAATTGATCAAGGAAGCTGGCAACTGTTGTGTATATTCCGTTAAGTCGTATGAAAGGATTGAAGTCGATGGAATCGGCAAGGAGATGATCAAAGATTATATCGTGTCATACGATAGAAATATTGAGGATGTCCAATGCCAGTGCCAATCCTTTTAGTTCAAGGGGTACCTGTGTAGGCATGCCTTGTTGGTTCTTCATCAAAGTGATGTATTTTGTTTACCAGATAAATACTTCTTGAAGAGATGGTGCAAGGACATGAAATACTAATTCGACGAATTCAACTGCAATACTGAAGGTTATGATAAAAGCACACGAAAATCACGGTACGCAGTGACAATTTTTTAATTGAAATGTCTTAATATTTGTTTTCGTTAATATTATGTTAATGATTGTAGATATAGTTTGCTGAGTCATCGGATGATGAAGCTCACAGAGATAGCCTCCATGTCTGAAGATGCATTTAATGTAGTGATGGATGGTCTAACACCTATATTCAAAATTGCCGTGGATGCCAACTGCGCAGCTCAACCACGTACAGAGCTTGTAATTCAAGATCCTGAACAAATTAGGACGAAAGGTCGCCCGAGAGAGAACAGATTAAAGAGTGGAGTCGAGAAGAAGTCAAAAAGATCAAGAAAAAATCAGGTTAAGGAAAGAGCTGCTTCAAGCATCAGGCAGACTTGTTTGCAGTCAATTAATACCGAAGAGGACCTGGAGAGAAGTGTACCGCCTTCCGAAGCTTTGATGGACGAATTTGATGCTTATGTATTGAGTCAACTTACACAGGAGCATATATAAAACATGGGTGTCGTAACTTTTGAACTAGGGTATCTTGGTCGCAAATGAAGTGCTTTCAAAATATGGTGTCTATTTCAGTAAAATGAATGCTTTTAGTGCGACGACACCCCAGCTCTTGGCTAACGACTCCCTAGCTCTTGCACGGCGACACCCGAACGGCGGAAACCTACGACATCCCAGTACTCGCAAGCGGACACCGAAGATTTTAGCGCGATGACACCCCAGCTCTGACTCCCTAGCTCTTGCACGGCGATACCCGAACGGCGGAAACCTATGACATCCCAGTACTCGCGAGCGGACACCGAAGATTTTAGCGCGATGACACCCCAGCTCTTGGCTAACGACTCCCTAGCTCTTGCGTGGCGACACCCGAAAGGCGAAAACCTACGAGACATCCCAGTACTCGCGAACGGAAACCGAAGATTTTAGCGCGATGACACCCCAGCTCTTGGCTAACGACTCCCTAGCTCTTACGCAGTGATACCCGAACAGCGGAAACCTACGACATCCCAGTACTCGCGAACAGACACCGAAGATTTTAGCGCGACGACACCCCAGCTCTTGTCTAACGACTCCCTAGATCTTGCGTGGCGACACCTGAACGACGGAAACCTACGATATCCCAGTACTCGCAAGTGGACACCGAAGATTTTAGTACGACGACACCCCAGCTCTTGGCTAACGACTCCCTAGCTCTTGCGCGACGACACCCGAACGGCGGAAACCTATGACATCCCAGTACTCACGAGTGGACACCGAAGATTTTAGCGCGACGACACCCCAGCTCTTGGCTAACGACTCCCTAGCTCTTGCGCGGCGACACCCAAAAGGCGGAAACCTACGAGACATCCCAGTACTCGCAAACAAACCGAAGATTTTAGCGCGACGACACCCCACCTCTTGGCTAACGACTCCCTAGCTCTTGCACGGCGACACCCGAATGGCGGAAACCTACGACATCCCAGTACTCGCGAACATACACCAAAGATTTTAGCACAACGACACCCCAGCTCTTGGCTAACGACTCCCTAGCTCTTGCGCGGTGACACCCGAAGGGCAGAAACCTACGACATCCCAATACTCGCGAGCGGACACCGAAGATTTTAGCACGACGACACCCCAGCTCTTGGCTAACGACTCCCTAGCTCTTGCGCGGCGACACCCGAATGGTGGAAACCTACGACATCCCAGTACTCGCGAGTGGACACCAAAGATTTTAGCACAACGACACACAGCTCTTGGCTAACGACTCCCTAGCTCTTGCGCGGCGACACCCGAAAGGTGGAAACCTACGAGACATCCCAGTACTCGCGAACGAAAACCAAAGATTTTAGCGCGACGACACCCCAGCTCTTGGATAACGACTCCCTAGCTCTTGCGCGGCGACACCCGAACGGCGGAAACCTACGACATCCCAGTACTCGCGAACAGACATCGAAGATTTTAGCGCGATGACACCCCAGCTCTTGGCTAACGACTCCCTAGCTCTTGCGCGGGGACACCCAAAAGGCGGAAACCTACGACATCCCAGTACTCGCGAGGGGACACCGAAGATTTTAGCGCGATGATACCCAGCTCTTGGCTAACGACTCCCTAGCTCTTGCGCGGTGACACCCGAACGGCAAAAACCTACGACATCCCAGTACTCGTGAGCGGACACCGAAGATTTTAGCGCGATGACACCCCAGCTCTTGGCTAACGACTCCCTAGCTCTTGCGCGGCGACACCCAAACGGCGGAAACCTACAAGACATCCCAGTACTCGCGAACGGACACCAAAGATTTTAGCGCGATGACACCCCAGCTCTTGGTTAACGACTCCCTAGCTCTTGCGCGGTGACACCCGAACGGTGAAAACCTACAAAGGAATGAATCGAGGACACCTCTGCTTGTAATATAAAATTTATGCATTTGCATTAAATATTAAACATTGTTAATATGAATAAATTACATTCAATTTTCATTCAAAGAAGAATAAAAAATTAAGAACATTTTTTGAATGTCGCTAATCTTTTTGTTCAGGCCCTC
>UESW01001532.1:181039-222063 GCA_900491605.1 Calamus simplicifolius | reverse complement strand
AATTTTAAGAGAGGATGTCATAATATTTAATAGTGATAAACATACCTGAAGGAGCCGCATCCTCATTCGAACGAAGAACCATGTCCTTGCATTGTTCCGCCATTTTCTCCGTCTGCTTCTTCTTTGTTCGCGGTCTTCGTCCACAAACGAAAGCACTCATCTCCATGAATGAAGTATACGGAAGAATGAACTATGGAACAAATTTAGGAGGGAAAAGGAGACCAGTGGCTTCTCGAGCAAGAGACGAAGGATGGCTTCTTGAGCAAAAGGATGGCTTCTCGAGCAACAGACGAATGAGTGCTTTTTCTAGGGTTTATGCCGACCTCAGAGAAATACGAAAGGACACCCGGATCGCCACGATCACATCACAGAGACCCGCAAACCCATAGGAACTGCCCACGTTTTGCAACTTTTCTCGAAAAGATGGCATGGCTGAGTTACTAGGGTGTCGTCGAATTAGTACTAGGGTGACGTCAAATTCCCGCCTTGTTCAAGCATGGGTGTCGTCGCCTTAAAGCTAGGGTGTCGTGAGATTTCAACTGGGGTGTCGCGAAGGATTTACGGCCGAATTCGAACTAGGGTGTCGGGATTCTCTATGTGGTCAGTTTTAAGTAAGGGTGTCCCTTAAAGCTAGGGTGGATTTCAACTGGGGTGTCGAAGGATTTACGGCCGAATTCGAACTAGGGTGTGGATCTCGTGGTCAGTTTTAAGGGGTGTCCTTAAAGCTAGGGTGTCGTGAGATTTCAACTGGGGTGTCGCGAAGGATTTTCGGCCGAATTCAACTAGGGTGTCGCGGGATTCTCTCCGTGGTCATTTTAAGCACGGGTGTCGTCGCCCTAAAGCTAGGGTGTCGTGAGATTTCAACTGGGGTGTCGCGAAGGATTTACGGCCGAATTCGAACTAGGGTGTCGCGGGGATTCTCTATGTGGTCAGTTTTAAGGGGTGTCGTTCCTTAAAGCTAGGGTGTCGTGAGATTTCAACTGGGGTGTCGCGAAGGATTTACGGCCGAATTCGAACTAGGGTGTCGCGGGATTCTCTATGTGGTCAGTTTTAAGGGTGTCGTCCTTAAAGCTAGGGTGTCGTGAGATTTCAACTGGGGTGTCGCGAAGGATTTCGGCCGAATTCGAACTAGGGTGTCGCGGGACTCTCTATGGTCAGTTTTAAGGGGTGTCGTTTCCTTAAAGCTAGGGTGTCGTGATTTCAACTGGGGTGTCGCGAAGGATTTACGGCCGAATTCGAACTAGGGTGTCGCGGGGACTCTCTATGTGGTCAGTTTTAAGCACGGGTGTCGTTAAAGCTAGGGTGTCGTGAGATTTCAACTGGGGTGTCGCGATTTCGCCGAATTCGAACTAGGGTGTCGCGGGACTCTCTATGTGGTCAGTTTTAAGACGGGTGTCGTAAAGCTAGGGTGTCGTGAGATTTCAACTGGGGTGTCGCGAAGGATTTTCGGCCGAATTCGAACTAGGGTGTCGCTGGGATTCTCTCCGTGGTCAGTTTTAAGCACGGGTGTCGTCTCCTTAGAGCTAGGGTGTCGTGAGATTTCAACTGGGGTGTCGCGAATGATTTTCGGCCGAATTCAAGGGTGTCGCGGGATTCTCTCGTGGTCATTTTAAGCACGGGTGTCGTCGCCCTAAAGCTAGGGTGTCGTGAGATTTCAACTGGGGTGTCGCGAAGGATTTACGGCCGAATTCGAACTAGGGTGTCGCGGGGATTCTCTATGTGGTCAGTTTTAAGGGGTGTCGTTTCCTTAAAGCTAGGGTGTCGTGAGATTTCAACTGGGGTGTCGCGAAGGATTTCGGCCGAATTCAACTAGGGTGTCGCGGGGACTCTCTATGTGGTCATTTTAAGACGGGTGTCGTAAAGCTAGGGTGTCGTGAGATTTCAACTGGGGTGTCGCGAAGGATTTTCGGCCGAATTCGAACTAGGGTGTCGCTGGGATTCTCTCCGTGGTCAGTTTTAAGCACGGGTGTCGTCTCCTTAGAGCTAGGGTGTCGTGAGATTTCAACTGGGGTGTCGCGAATGATTTTCGGCCGAATTCAACTGGGGTGTCGCGGGATTCTCTCCGTGGTCATTTGTAAGCACGGGTGTCGTCGCCCTAAAGCTAGGGTGTCGTGAGATTTCAACTGGGGTGTCGCGAAGGATTTACGGCCGAATTCAACTAGGGTGTCGCTGGGATTCTCTCCGTGGTCAGTTTTAAGCACGGGTGTCGTCTCTTAGAGCTAGGGTGTCGTGAGATTTCAACTGGGGTGTCGCGAATGATTTTCGGCCGAATTCCAGGGGTGTCGCGGGATTCTCTCCGTGGTCATTTGTAAGCACGGGTGTCGTCGCCCTAAAGCTAGGGTGTCGTGAGATTTCAACTGGGGTGTCGCGAATGATTTTCTGCCGAATTCCACATCGGTGTCGCGGGGATTCTCTCCGTGATCAGTTTTAAGCACGGGTATCGCAGCATTGGTACTAGGGTGTCGCAGTATTTGGCTTCCTTACACTCTCTTCATTGATGGTTTCTGTTCACGAGGGGGGCGAGGTACTCCTGGGGTGTTTGCTGCCATTCGCTCTTATCTTGTTAAAACCTACGACATCCTAGTTTCAAAACGTTAAGACAAAGCATTAGTTGAAAACCCACGACACCCTAGTTCAAAACATTAAGACAAAGCATTAGTTGAAAACCCACGACACCCTATCGTCAAGATCATAAACCACAACAACGTCATAACGAAAGAATGTTTTGTGCTGCGAACGACATTTCCTCCAGAAGTTTTTGTACAAAGACTCTAGTAGCCAAGTATTCCAGCCTCGAAGCTGAAATATTTTTTTTCGACCGGAGTCTCAGAGCGAGGGCGACGGTTCGTGCTCAACTGATTCCGGTGATGCTTCCGAAATCCAGAGCGAGGGGGAAGAAAGAGTTCTTCTTGCACAGATGAAATCCAACGTAAAATGGCGCTAGGATGGAGGGAAAGGGCATTTTCGTTCGCACGCTAATTTAAAAAAAAGACGAACTGCTTTAAATGCCCGTTACGTTCAGAACGTTACATCGTAGCAGGGCCATACCACCTGGCATCATCATCTATGTAGGCTCCATGTGAATCAATTAGAAGAGGCGGTACAGCCCATGTAGACCTTGCGCACCGGAAGTGATGTACAAAGACTTTTCCTTATGGCTATAGATGTTTCACGTAAAGATCCACACCAAGGCCCACATATTTCTTTCTTTGGGTGTGGGTTTATCAGACAACCTCCAAAACCACCCCAGCTTCTCTTTCGAGGGAGCTGAGAACAATCCTCCCATTATCTTTAAAAGGTTTAGATAATTATTTGATTATATATATATATATATATATATATATATATATATATATATATATATATATATATATAATGACGGATCACATGCCATATGTGGAATCGAAGAAAGCGGTTTATACGTTGATAACAACACTTCATGAGATATTCGCCATACCAAACAAAGAAAAAAAAGTCTGATACAATATATTCGCATGCCTTTCCCGAGTTAGAAAAAAAAATTCACATATCCTGTGGTCCTCGCTAGACGGTTTGGTGTTCTCTTCTCATTTTCTATGATATACGAAATCGAATGATTAAAACAAAATAATGCATCATGAAGTGAAAAAAAAAATTCAAACAACTTGTTGAATTTTCGAGAATTGCATTCTGCGGAACTACCGAAGCGTACATAACACGTGATCCAACGCTTGCAAGCGGTACGGCCGAGTCACCTCCACGTGCCATCGAACACCCCCCAGTGCCGTACCAGGAGGAGAAAAAAAGAAAAAAGCATCGGGGGTCTTTTGGCAAGAAAAAAAATTGATAAAATTCTTCTATGTTCAGTAACTTAACTTCATGATGCCATGACGCAGTGAAAAAATATATATATATATATATATATATATATATATATATATATATATATATATATGGTAATGCTCTACTTTCAACTGATCATATCTTTTCTTATAGACATAAAAAAATATAATATGTATCTATATATCATTTTAAAATTCGAAAGAACATATCTTTTTCAACACTTATCCAAAATAATATAAATATCATTTTAAAATTTGAAAAAGCATATCTTTATCTAGTTTCAAATATATAATTCTCATGATATATCGCACATCAAGTTATTCAAAGATCAACAAGGGAATCATCAATGTGGCTCTAATACCAATGTAGAATCATACAAGAATAAATGTATGGATCAGATTTACTTACTTTGATGATTCCACAAAGAATTTGAACGCTAGGTTGTGGTGTTACCCTCGGTTCACAATCCGAACTATCCTTCTGGAGTTAGATTCTGGTACTCTTTCAATCTTATCACTCCATGGCCCTTATCCTTTCATTATATACATATACGAAGGAGCTGTTTCTTCATAGAAGAAGGTTTTCTTTTATAGATAACCATCTTATGGGCTTCATAGATAACTGTCCATTAGCAGTTATCTATCATGGGCGTCACACATCACATAGTTCAATAAGTGCAATTTTGATCCTCGAACTTAGGAGGGATGTGCCACTTTAATTCATAAACTTTGAAAAGTTATAAAGTTGACTCTTAACTTTATTTTTTATTCTATTTAATCCCTACCGTTAAAATAGGATAATACTATGAGGAACTCACCAATGTGCCTGAAACTGAGCTGATATAGCATTCCACCTATGTTGCTTATGTAGCAAGTTCTTTGTGGAACCCTCATGGCTTCTGCACTCTCATCATGGGTTGTCTTCGCCACCCCTCTCATACCGTCGTCTTCGTGCCCTTGATCTCAGCAATGCCGACTACGAGTGGGATGTTCAGTCCAATAAGGTCCTTGTGTTGGATGGTAAGAAAAATGAGAGAGAGTCCGGTGAGGTCCTTATGCTGGACGACAAGAAAATAAGAGAAAGAGAGAGAGAGAGAGGGAGAGGGATAGGAAGAGGAAAGAATGGAAGGGCCGTGAGAAGGGTGGGAGGGGAGGGACCTCGAAGCAGCAGCTCTTCCCTTCTTTTCTTACCATCCAGCACGAGGACCTCGCTGGACTAGACTTAGGGTTCCACAAAGAACTTGCCATCTAGGCAATATGGGTGAGATGCTATATCAGCATAGTTTTAGTTACATCAAATCTCACGTAGGCGAGTTTCTCATGACATTACTTTATTTTAATATTAGAGACCAAACAAAAATAAAAAATGAAGTTAACAATTAATTTCATAACTTTTCAAAGTTTAAGGACTAAAGTGATACATTTTCCTAAGTTCAATGGTCAAAAATATAGTTTAGCCTAGAATCTATAATGACACGGGAAGAAGGATGTGGAATGACTAGTTCGTGGATCTTACTGAGTTTGTTTAAGCTACAACTGTCGATAGAACCTCACCTTAGATAGTTGCAAGAATAGAAAAATTAAATGGACAACTGTTTACCACTCCAAGGATACAGGATAATCCACCACCTCAGAAATACAATGCAGGGTGCACTCACCACTCTAAGGAATCCACCAAAGAGATACAGCGATTCAAAGGTTAAGTCACCACTCAAATAAATTTACCGAAGATATACAAAACTTAGAGAAGAAAAAAACCAAAGGCTTTTCAAATCCCTCAGAATAGAAGTTTGATTAATCACCAAAAAAAGTCCCCCATCAGATATAAGAGAAAGCTATAAATAAAAGGTTCCATTCCTCCAAGCATAGGAAAATGGAGCAATAACTCAATGTTTTCATCCTAAGCAAACTGAACAACTTTTCAGAGACTTGCCAATTACCTATTAAATATTAATTTTCACTTTTAACCATTCTGGCAGCCAATAAACGAAATAGCTTTTGCTACAAAATTCAGAATGAATTGATTCTTCTTTTATTTGAAACTAGATATCCAGAGTTTTAAAATGAGTACTCTTGGGCCTCCATTAGGTTTGGCAAAAACTCCTAGCAATTGAGAATAGCTGAAGCCACAGTCTGTTCTCCTGACAGCAAACTAAGCATGTTATGAGTTTGAACCAAGTCTTGGGCTTTCTCATAATATGCTCCTGCATCATACAATAATAATTACAATAATCAATAAACACAGGGAAGAACTACAATAAAATAATAGAATTATTGAAACTTTGATATGGGAGTAGACTGGTCATGTCTCCATTCTGGAATCTTTTCTTTATCTTATTAGAAGAAAAAAAAGGGTAAAAGTCATGCAAATTAATATGTTATCGAGAGCATGAAATGTTATAAAAAAAGTTCAATCCATATATTTACCACTGAAGAAATCATTACTAGCTTCAAATTTAATGTTACTAGGCATGACTAATGACCAAAACATCAGTTCTAATCCTTCAGGAGACAACACCGAACCAGGCGATGCGTGCACATGATAGAAGAACTTGGCCATGGCCAAGACCTCTTTCCCATATTATTTGCAATCAATATTTGTTTTAGAAGCCAAACCAGAGAAATATTTTAGCATTCTTGGGCGTCTGTAGTTTAGAAGAAGAATATCTCTGTTTATCTTTGTCCATGGTTGAAATAGTCCTAACAAAACTCAAAATTTCCATGATATTATCAAATTCTAGAATTGCCATGAACCATTCCTGATGAAATCTGTCGACAGAACTCAAAGTTTGCTAGAAACCTTTCTTGATTAATTTTTGGGCAAGTATAGAGGACTAAAGACAGCATTCTTTTTCTTCTTTTCCAAAATAAGCATTATTACATAGACCCACTGAAGAAATTAAAGAGAAATGGTGGCAAAGCAAGATGTCATATTGGAACAATCAAGATTCAGGAATAGGAAGCAATAAAGGATCCTAGGAACAAAGAATTGTTGAATTTCCTCTGCATGGCAGCATGTTTGTTTGATTGATAATATTCTCCAGATTTACTCCACAAGGCTAAAAAATAAATGTATTGATCATTGCATGTGCAATTCTTGTCAAAAGTTTTCATGTGCCATCAACTATGTAAGTGACAATAAAAATCTAATGTAAATATTTTAAGAATCAAATCAGTACCGAAATTTTATTAGCATATTATCAATTTGATATGATACAGAATGATACCGCATGCATCCAAATAGTACAGGTCGGTTTGGATTGGTTCAATTATATCGAATAGAAATTCTGTACTGCATTAGATTATACAATGAGATAGGCATCAGTATATGCTAAACCTGAATGATTGAAAGCTAATACTACTGCCTGTCCAGAAACGTTATGAATGATGCTGGTACTCTGATATCGTCCCAGCTTCAAAACATCTTTAGACTTCACAACGCCGGGACTTGGATAAAGCCTATTTTCATTGAGGTCTCAACCATGATCAGACTCGCCAACGATAAGAACGCTTCCAATGGCACCATCTCATGCCATAACAATATCATTGCTGAATGCCAGTTCCACATTGCCTGTAGCAAATTCAGAGAGGACCGTCAAAAAATTTTACAGTTGCTATGACAACAGAGCATCCAATTTACATACACATCACATATACAACATCTTTTCTTGTCTCACCCCATAATTAATGTGCCCAAAAATATGCAGAACAGCTGCATCAGGATTTAAACAAAAAAACAGTTGATAACTTCCAACAGAGCAGATCCCCCAACTCCAGTGGCACAGACTGCACCATAGACAACTCTAGCAGAAGGTAATGATCGCCGAGGAAGAGAATGGTAGTCTGGGACTTGTCTTATTTTCTTTGGAAGCTTCTTTTTTGTGACCGGCACACTTGGATCACTAGCAACGGCACCGCACACTGTTGTCGAATCGATGTTTTCAGCAAGTCATTAGGATCTTCAATTCCAAAATCAAGACAACTGCAGGATGCACCAAACTAGATCAATGAATTTAAACAAGAAAAGAAAAGGTACTTTTCAAGGATGATGAATGTATGCTGAACTTAAGAATACATCTAGTCACTCTAGGAAAACCAAATGGAATGAGAAGATAAAAAAATCTAAAATGTATTCTCACATTCTGTCATTGTTTGTCATCTTTGATGATGAAGGCATGATCAAGGCTATTTTCAAAATCAGTAGGCTATAAAAATGACAGAAAGGAGGAGAAAGTTGTTTTTCTCATTAGTAATACATAATCACAGATAAAGAAAATTTAAAAGAAACGCCTCAGGGCAAGTGTTGGTGGTGCATTTTCACTATTGAACCCTGCTAGAGATCATTATTGACTCAAATTTGATCCATTCTCAAAGCTAAAGCCGAGCTGCACATATAAAGTTAGACTCAATCAAGTAAGACCTAATCATGAGCACACAAGTGGTGTGACACAATTGAAGAGGGTGATCAAGGTTTGTATGCATGAGAACAATCAGGCATGCAATGTTCTGTCGCATGATGAGACCCTACACCAAATCTGAACACGACTGATGATAATGAGATCATTTGTACTTTATATGGAACATAGCTTTGCCGCATGTTTCCCTTCTTTGACTACAAAGAAATTTTGAGAATCTTACATATGCCCACTCCCTTTTCATTAGAGAAGGCCAGCTTTACCAGATTCAAGATCAGAATAATTGCTTACGAATCAGGGTTCATGAAACACGCCATCACCAGTCTGTATCCGATCCATTTTCAGTCCTGCCTATATGTGCCCCACAACCGATATCTCGTAAAATTATTGAAGGGCCAAAACAGGGAACATACCTTGTTTCAGAGCAGTGGAAGCAGCGGATCGTCGATCATCGGAGGCTACCTGAGTCCCCAGTCCGTCCACACCCTTGAGTCGTGGTGCCGATGAGGGAGAGGAGGAAGGTAGGATCTCTAAGCCTCATTGTCTTTCTCTTTCAGAAGACCCACCCCTAGTCTTTTGTTATAGGCACGGGATAGATAAGGAAGAGGGATTCGAAGAGTCCCAGAGATATGATGAGTCCCATCTCTTGGGACTCTGTGTGGGCGGCTGACTTGGCACCCAAGCCAATAATCTTTCACTCGTCCATAAAGGAACAATATTTTATAACCTCAACTCTCTCAATATGCAGTGCAGTAGGATGTGCGATCTGACGAAACTCACACACAGTGACACATAGTGGATATATTACATTAAGTTAATAAATAACTAACACAGCAAATAGAAATACAATCCAATTCCATCATAAAATTCGTCTCACCCATGTCCTTTATCTCAAAGACAGAGGATAGCCACTCTTTAGTGGCATTGATCACCCCTATAGAACTCCCAACTATTAAGATGTCATTCACATATAGCGCCAAAATCAGAATCCCATCGTCTGATTTCTTAATGTAGACACAGTAGTCCTCCACGATCGTATCTAAGCCAATCGATGTAATGGCTTCATGAAACTTGAGGTACCATTGTCTAGATGACTGCTTGGATCTTCTAAGGCAGCACACTTTGCCCTTATGTCCTTTGGTCACAAAGCCCAAAGGTTGATTTCGGAGTAGCAGAAGCAATGGATTATCGATCGTCGGGGGCTACCAAAGTCCCCAGTTCGTTCATACCCCTAAGCCACAGATTCGGTGAGGGAGAGGAGGAAGGAGGCACTTCTATCTTTGTATTTCACCTTTTTCTCAGAAGACACCTCCGGTCTACTTATAAAATTGGATAAGAATTAAATTGGATAAGGCAGAGAAATATGAAGAGTCTTGACTCATAGGACTCTGTGTGAATGGCTGACCTGGCACCCAGGCCAACAATCTCCCACTCGTCCACATAGGAACAATATTTTATAACCTCAACTCTCTTATCTTGCAGTGCGGTGGGGTGTGCGACCCGATGAAACTCACACAGTGACACATAGTAGATATACTGCATTAAGTTAATAAATAACTAACGCAGTGAACAGGAATACAATCTAATCCTGTTTGTGTCTCAGATAATTTGATCACACCTGATCAAGCACTCTCAATCCCTCAAGAGATCTTTCCTGAGCAGTACTTGAAAAAATACAAAGTCATAATGTTTGTATCCATAATCATATGTAACTTATACACATGATTGTCTGGGCAATGGATCATAAACATATGGTGTGGTCGTGAATAATCTTTTTTGAACACTCATACCAGTCCATCTTTGTCCAGTTGACTTCCTAGGATTGTCTCATGTGGCCGTATCAATTCCATGACCCTGGAGGACAAGGCTAAGAAAGTCATTTTGAACTCCAACTTCATGGTATAGGTACAAGTCCAAGGACACTACATAGTTGTAAGGCTCACAAGGTAATGGAGAGGGAATATATCACATTACCCCTTACAGAGTCAACTTTAGCATATGCAACATAACACATGCTACAGTGGAGCTCCCACTCAATGGACCATGTCATACTCAAACACCAAACGAACACAAGTCCAGGCATCACAAAGTTGCCTGACTCGAGCATACTCTAATGCTTCCAGTCTGGCTACAACAAGCTTAGTACGGTTCCGTGGATATATCAATATTCATACATCGCTCATGCATGTATGTACTCTATACTCGACTCTCCTGAGTCTCATCTAAGTCCAGACTGAGGTAACTTTAATTATAATCTATTCCATTATAATTTATGTAGCCTATTTTGTAACTTATACAATTTGCAATTCATGCATTGCTACTCAAGCATCTATAATGACTACTTTAGTCTCATCCTGTCTACTACAAAAGTGTTAGGACGATCACCCGTGTGAGTGGGCTGATCTAAGCCTGTGACATTTATACACATATGTGCCTATAAATATGAACTCATTAGAATGAAAATAAACATTTCATAAACTTTAACACATAGTCATTGATGTCCATATAATCCCTATTTGATAAAAAAAATAGACACAAATACATACATAAGTCTGAAGACCTAGACTCCTCATATGAGCCTGGAACACATCCCTAGGAATGGGCTTCGTCAGAGTATCAGCCAGCATCCTGCTAGTAGAGATATGCGCTTTAGGATAACTTCTTCTTGCTTGACTATATCCCGAATGAAGTGATATCTGATGTCAATATGCTTGGTCCTTCCATGATACTTAGGATTCTTAGCATACTGTAATGCTGTCATACTATCAGAACTGATTTGAATAGCCTTATGTGCATTAGCTGATATCTCAAGTTGCCTTAAAAACCTCCTCAGCCACACAGCCTCCTAGACAGCAGTCAAACAAGAAATATATTCAGCTTCCATAGTGGACAGGGTGGTGCAGCTTTATTTCTTACTGCACTAGGTGACAGCTCCACCATAAAAAATGAACACATATCATGTGGTGGATCTACACTAGTCCCTATTACCAGCCCAATCAGAGTCACAAAAAGCTTTTAATCTCAAATCTTCACTCTGATAGCATAGGGTGAAATTGGCAGTATGACGAAAGTAACGAAAAATCTTTTTAATTGCAGCCCAATGAGCAAGTCTTAGATTGCTTTGGTGTCGACTAACTAAACCGACTACAAAGTAAATATCAAAGCGAGTACACAACATAGCGTACATCAAGCTCCCTATAGCACTAGCATATGGGATTCTGCTCATCTTTCTCTCTCCTCATTAGTTCTAGGGCACTGATCGATGCTCAAAGTACAACCCTTCTCTATTAGGTTATCAATGGGTTTAGAATAGTGCATTCGTAATTGCTCTAAGACAGCGAAAGCAGCAGATTGTCGTCATTAGGGGCTACCAGAGTCTCCAGTCCATCCACACCCCTAAGCCGCAGTGCCGATGAGAAAGAGGAGGAAGGTAGGATCTCTAAGCTTCGTTGTCTCTCTCTTTCAGAAGACTTACCCCTAGTCTTTTGTTATAGGCACGGGATGGATAAGGCAGAGGGATTCGAAGAGTCTCAGAGATACGATGAGTCCCGTCTCTTGGGACTCTATGTAGGCGACTGTCTTGGCACCCATGCCAACAATTATAATTACCCTCTACATGAAATCACCACTTGAATTCAGACCCATGTCCTATGAGTCTAACAACAAGCACTAAACTCTCTCTTACTTGTTGCTATATATGGATCAGGCACATTCTTGATGCTATTCCAAGTTAACCACATGATGACATATCTACAACAAAGAAGAAGAAAGAAATAAAATATTATATATAGCTTTGTTATTTACCACTTTAGGCATACACAACCCACATAGAAGTACAATTTACAACATATGAAAAAGGCAATGCAAATAAAATTTAATTTTTTTAACACAAATAGGATAAAAGCAACACTTGCATTTTAAAAACTAAATAATTTATAATATTTAAAATAAAACCTATAAAGTAATCAAAAAGAAAAAAAAAAGGAAAAAAAAAGTTTTTAGTATACTTTAATCTAGTAACAGTTTTTTAGGCTCCATTATTTGTGACATGCACAATCTAACAACTGGCATAAGCAAAAAGTGATGCCGCCCTCGTAATATCTAAAGACTACTAAGATTATGAAATATTGAAAGTCGAAAGGAATGGTTAACCAATTCTTTACGTATAATAGTTATCATCAAACCTCACAATCAATTCGTAGCATGTAGATACGGTAAGCCCATCACAGAGAGAGTAATACTCTCACTCCATTATTTCTTAAGAAAAATTACAAAAATTCAGCTCTCAATCGCCCCATTTTTTTTAAAATATTAATTTTTGAGCAGCAAAAACCCCTTTCTATACCTCCATACAAGATAAAAGATTGGAAGGTGTATGTAAGCGGGCCCCACGTGTAGTTTTGTTTATTTATGCAACGTGGCAAATTATAGTTGGTTGGCTTTTATGCGAACGGTTAGGCACGAGGCGTCCTCACGCCCAAGGCCTCCCGTATCTTAGATCACTCCGAGCTCCGCCGTCGTCTCCTCCCATTGCTCACGATGTTCACGCCGGCGGCCCGCGTCGCGGCCAAGCGCCTCCTCGAGATCGAGCGAATTCTCCGCACTGCTCCCCCGGTGGGTTTTTCTCCCTCGATTCCCCCTTGCGATCCAACCATAAGCTTATTTTAGTATATTCGTTGTTCTCGTGCGATCTCTCTCACTGGCTTCTATTTCAGGTCGTTTCCCCCGTCGCCACCGTTGCCGCCTCCAGATTCTTCTCGACCGCCTTGAACTACGTGAGTTCTTGATAGATTTCGCTCCGCTCCCTCCGTGTTGATTTTGTCGGATTTGTCTTGAAGTTACCAACTTTACGTGATTCTTTTTATCATTTCTCAGCACATTGATTCTCCGGATAACAATCCTGACACACTATGGGAATTCACGGAAGGCAACATGCAAAAGGTATGTGATTTCGTTTTTATTTGTTAATTTTTTCTTTTCTTTTCTTTTCTTTCACCAATTGTGAGAATTTTGGGATATTTGATGTGCTCCCTGGATTGATTTCAGATATGAGTACCTTTTTTCTTGCTATCTCTCTCTTTCGTTTGTTGTTCGTTGAGGTTTTTTTGTTATCTCTATTTTCTTTGTCGCTTAAACTTGTCACTGATTGAAAATTGTAGCTGGATTGATATCAAAATGAATTTTATTTGATATTCTGATCCTGACTACGGAACTGGTTAGCAAGCCAATGCTGATTGTCTCGATGCGAGCGTTGAGGAAACTGCTGTGTAGTTCGATTTCTGGTGATGTGTTATTTTCCTTGAGCTATTCTCGCATAAAGGTGTTCCTTTTTGGATAAAGAATAAAACGTGCACCCTGCAAACGACCTGAGATGAGCTGAGCTTTAGGCTATTGAGGCGCAACTTGGTTGTATCAAGAGTGAGTTCAAACTTAGCTCCATGTGTTTGCGCTTGTCCATGAGCCACTTAACTAACAGATTCTTGAACCAAGCCCAAGCCTAATATCTGCAAGCTGCTAGTATTTGAGCTTTGCTCATTTATGAACCAAGTGTTAAAATGCAGCTTGAGGTGCCTTTTATTTTTTCCAAATAAAAATTGAGCAAGCTTGAGGAAGCTATTCAACGAGCAGACTCTAAGCTGTCTGTTGCCGCCGAGATCCGTCCTCCGACTCGGACGCGGTCGATCTTCTGATCTGGGCTTCCTCCTGGGCGGACCTGCATAGAAGTCCTCGCGCGAGAGGCGTTGGGGGTGGCCCTCCGCGGAAGACCCTCCGACGCTCAAGTCAGTGAAGATCGGTGATCAATAGAAAATGGGAAAAGGAATCTCTCCGGGGAGTCTCTCCAGGGGTGGCCGATCAGGAGCTCCAGGGGAGCGTCGACGAGCAGTGGAGGAGAGTGAGAGTGAGCCAGGGGCAGTGAACGCATACCTGAGAGAATCTCGGGGTACCGTATTTATAGGCAATGATCTGGATCTTGAGCGCTTTCTGGAAGGTTCGAAGGTTGTTAGGATACGGGAATGAATCGAATCAGGCCGTTGCAAGGCCGGTGGGATCCGTATCTTGTTCGTTGAGGGATCGACGGCTAGGAGAGCTCTTTGATGGCCTGAGATCTGATAGATGCGTAGGTCCCAGGTAGCTATATTAAGTCCTAGACCACTCTTCAACATGATTCTCTGTTTGGTGCCCTGTTACGGTAGGTCTAGGCTCTCCCACATCGGGTTTCGTGGAGGTGAGTATCGAGTCATGGATCGCTCAGGGAGGGCGAGTTATAGAAGCTCGGAGGAAGTCCCAGCTATAAGTAGCTCGGGGAAGCCGAGCTATGGAAACTCATAGGATCCGAGCTTCAGGAAGCTCGGAAAGGTCGAGCTATGGGAAGCTCGGGGAAGCCGAGCCATGAGAGGCTCGGAGAGGTCGAGCTATAGATAGCTCGGGGAAAATGAGCTGCGGGGAGCTCGGGGAAGCCGAGCCAGGGGAGGCTCGGGGAAAGCCGAGCTATAGAAGCTCGGGGAAAGCCGAGCTATGGGAGCTCGGAGAGGTCGAGCTATAGATAGATAGCTCGGGGAAAGCTGGGCTATAGGTAGCTCGGGGAAGCCGAGCTATAGGTAGCTCGAGTAAGCCGAGCTATGAGAGCTCATAGGAACCGAGCTTCGGGAAGCTCGGGAAAGTCGAGCTATGGGAGCTCATAGGAACCGAACTTCGGGAAGCTCGGGAAAGTTGAGCTATGGGAAGCTCGGGGGGAAGCCGAGCTATGGGAGCTCGAAGAGGTCGAGCTATAGATAGCTCGGGGTAAATGAGCTACGGGGAGCTCGGGGAAAATGAGTCGGGGGTCGCATGGCCTGACGGACCGCATTAGTTTAGCTTGTTCCTCGGGGGCATATCGTAGCAGGCGAAGGGACGGGGCTGGTCTTAGCACCATCGCACGGTTATCAATGCAATGACGATTCTACCCCTCAACACATGCCCCCCACTCCCTAGTTCGAAGCGTAGGTTCGGGCGTAGGGAGTATAGGCTTAGGTGGCACGATCTTCATTTGGGGAAGCACATTTGATAGCCTGCGCAATGATGCTCTAATTAATGCTATGGGACCATCTTGCCTTTCCGAGGTGGATCTGTCATTCCTTAGGGGCGAAGGTAATGGCTGGAGAAGCGTCACATGGGAAATCTCGATTTTCACGGTGCCCATAGCGGCAGTTCCGGATGCCTAGGTTGGGACGCCTCGCCCTCACCCTGAGGCGGTTTCAATTGGAGAAATGGAGTCGTGGCGGCGCTATCCTTATTTATAGTGCCCTTTCCGCTCTTCCTTAAGAAACTTCGTCTTCCTGTTTTCGCTGCGATTTTGCTTAGCATATCTTGCGATTGAAGATATGGTGAGCCCAAGCGACCAAGCTTCGGAGGTGACCTTGGCGGATTTGGAACGGATGCGTCGCTTGTACAAAATCCCCCAGGACGTCGTCTTGTTGCTCCCGACGGCTAAGGATAGGGTGACATCCGGATTAGAGGATGGGGCGTTCTGCTATGAGGAAAGCTTGAGGGCAGGTCTCCGGTTCCCCCTTCATCCGTTGGTGCGGGAGGTGATGAAGTTCTACAATATCTGCTTCACCATGGTAGCCCCCAACAGTTGGCGCAACCTTATCGGGTTCATCTCGTTGTGCAAACATCTCGGGGTGACCGCGACCCTTTCGCTATTCAGGGTGTGTTTTAATCTGGTCTCCGGGAAGGCCTCAGAATGGCCTTACATCGGTCCCCGGAGATCCTTCAAGATGATATCGGACAATCCATCGTCGATAAAGGAGTGGAAGTCGCGGTTCTTCATAGTCGGGGGAACATCGGTTTGGACTTCCCTCGGGTATGGGGGCAGTATGTGAAGGATCCAGAAGCGCACCCGAAGTTAACTGATCCGGAGAAGAGGGATCTGATTGTGCTATGCGGCAGTCAGGCGCTCCCAGCCAGTGTTCTATCGGAGGATGCTCTCTTTGCAGCCGGACTGAGCCCCGTCGATCCTCACGGTGAGTATTACCTCATAGTTGATAGTTTAGCATGGTTCCATCTTTGATTTCTGTACGAACTAACGGGTGAATCATATTGCCCCTGCAGCCGAAAGGTCGGCGCTCGCAGACCAGATGAGGGAGGAGCTGGGAAAGCGCCGCAGGAGATCTGGCTCCAGCAGCAAGCATCGGCCTGAGAAGAGGTCTCGTCCTCCCGGCTCTCGCTCTAGGGGGATCGGGGGAGACGGTGATAGCCGGCGCTTCTCGATGTCGCAGGCTGAAACTACTGAAGCTCCGGCGGGGCGCGATCTTTCGGTGCCGGAGGAGGGTTTGTCCAGGGGCGAAGACCGGGAAGCTGCGGGGGTTTTGGAAGAGGCTGCCGAGGTTTCCTCCCCTCGTTGTTGTTTTGTCCGATGATGGCGAAGGAGAAACGCCGGTTGGCTTGGGGGCCCCCGCAGACGAGGCGGTCCAGTCTCCCTCATTGGAGGCCAGTGGTTCGGCGAGGTTACAGAAGGAGGTGGGAGCGACCTCCGCTTCCATCAGGGTAGGGGAAGAGGTTGCGGCTGCTGAGGTTCGGCCCGGGTCGCTGGTGGGAGAGCCAGCGGGCGACGAGGAGATGGCCGAACCTGCCGAACCAACGACCGATATTCATGGGGGGCTTTCTGGTGAAGGGCCTTCCGCCGAGGCACAGGAGGCTCCGGGGGGAGCAGAAGCTCCCGAAGAGTCTGTTGTGGACAAGGGGATCCCTGAGGGGATAGAAGCAGAAGAAGAAGAAGAGGAGGAAGGAGAAGGAGGGGAGCCGGCGAGCGAAGGAGATGCTTCGGCCGGGGCTCTCCTCGTCGGAGCCGAAACGTCCGAAGCTTCTCAAGCGAGGGCCCTGGTGGCGGAAGCTGGCCTGTCGAGAAGTTCATGGGTCGCGGGTGTTCTGGATGGCTCCCTAGGAGCAGACTTTCACTCATGCGACCCAGAAGTGAGCGCCAGGTTCTCCGCTCTGATGCGGTCCGTATTTCAAGGAGAGGAGAGTTCTTCGATAGGAGGGGGTCATCCGGAAGATCTTGTCGAGATAGCCTTCCGTCGCGCTGGGTTGCCGAATGAGGCTTTTCTTCTCCCCGAAATCGATGACCTTGCTCTCACAAGGATCGCCACAGACTACGCATCTCGGGTAAGTTGTCGCACCGAAGTCGGGCCTTCAGTCAGTTAGTTCGACTACGTCTTTTATGCGTGTCATCCTTTTTTGCAGAGCGCCCTGATTATGAGGGCACTGAAATGGCGCTTGCATCTGGCTGTTGGAGCCTGGGCTCGGGCCTGCTACGAGGATGATCACTTCAAGGAGAGGGCAGATTCGACTGACAAGCTCTCTCGAGTCTTGGTGGTCCTTCAAAGGGAGCTCGGGGAGGCTCGCCGAATTCTCGCAGTTGAGAGGTAGAGAGCCCCTCGACTCGCTGTGCAGGTTGATGAGCTCTAGCGGGAGCTTGGGGAGACCAACAGAATTCTTGCGGTTGAGAGGGAAAGAGCCTCTCAACTCACCATACAGGTTGGTGAGCTCCAAGGCTTCCGCGAGCAATCCGAGAAGGCAAGCCTGGAGCTTTCTTAGTCCAGGGTGGAGCACGAGAGCAAGGTTAAAGCCATGCAACTATTCTTTGATAAGAGGTGGGACCAACTGAAGGCTAGCCACGCCGAAGATAAAGCCAGCTGGGGCAAAAGGCTCGAGGAGGAAGAGCACAAATGCCGGTGGCAGCAGGACCACCTCACCCGCCTAAATAAAGAGCTTGCCGATACAAAGGATTGGCTGAAGTGGTCGGATGAACGGGCTGCCCGACTATCTGATGAGGTTGACTTTGCCCGTCAGGAAATTAGAGATACCCAGGCCCGGGTGGATGAGCTAAAAGAGAGCCTTCGCCAGAATCAGTCGGCTAAGTCTAGGGCTCTTAACAGGGTCCACGTGCTGGAGGGTGAGCTAGCACGGCGGGAGGAGCAGGTATGACGCTATTAGTTTCACTCGTTTTGATCTTTCGATTTTCGCTTTACTCGGCTTTTTGTCTGTAGTCGCACAAGATGAGGCAGGAATTTCAGGGGCGGTTAGCGGCGTTCGGAGAGGAGGCGGCCTCGAGGCACAAAAGGATCTCCGAACTAGAGAGGCAGTTAGCTGAGGCAAATGCGCGGGCCTCTTCGGCGGTGAAGGAGTACAAGAAATCCATCGAATTCGTCGACGAACGCAGGGCGGCCTGTGCCGACACATTTCAGCTGGGCGAAGATGAGGCGCGGGCTAAGGTTGCCCAGGCTTATCCTGATCTGGACCTGTCGTGTCTGGACGCCAAAATTATGAAGCATACACCCCGAGGGTTGAGGAGGACGAGTATGGAGAAATATCTGACGTCGACCTCGAAGCTATCCTAGGAGTCGATGCAACTGCCGATGCACCCCATCGTGACACCTTCGAGAAGGGGGGGCCAAGCAATGCCCCTACTGATGCGGCCGCAGGAGATGCTGGGATTGACCCTAAGTCTTGATCCCTTGGGGGACTATATGTGTTCTTTCTTTCTTTTGTCTTGTAGTTCGATTGGAAATCAATAAATGGATCGGCCATTTTTCATTTGTTTGTCTTCCCTGGATGGTTTCTTGTCTTGAATTTTGGGGAACATCCTTGCAGAGGCCAAGGCATAGGGATTGTCTCGACGAGAAAGGTCGGACGGCAACATAGCTGGCACAAAAGGAAGTTGAGAGACGATTTAACTCGGCTTAGGCTGAATGACACGGTGATTCGACCAAGCCCGAAGAATGAGATGGCTTTTTAGGCCCGAGGGACGAAGTAGCTCGGCTAGGGCTGAGGGACGAAGTAGCTCGGCTAGGACCGAGGGATAAGACAACTCGGCTGGTGGTAGATACTTTGGTTAGTTTCGAAGTATAGAAACAGCTTTGGCCCAAAAAAAGGGGGCATTAGGCGATGTCTAGGCCTCACACGCAACCAGACTGGGGGGTCATTTCCGAAGACAACGCTCGGCATCCGCGCCCTTTATTGCCTTGTTAGTGTCCTGTCCCTTCTCAGGCGAGTCGATTTTTGTTTTGCCGAAATAGACGATACGACTTTGACACCAGCAAAAAGCTGTTCTAGCGCCTTCTGAGAGGCTTTTATTGCGTTGATCTTTTCCCACGCGGGTTGTTTTGGCGTATGACGCAAGCGTTTGCCCGCCATTGGAGGATGTCATTTTCGTAGGACGATTCTCGGATCTGCCAGCTTCTGTAGGATCGGTGGGCGATTTTCTGCGTTTAAAAATCATGATCCGGGATCAAGGGGATCTTCGCGTGCGTCACGGTTTAGGCGATGGGCTTGGCGCGCAATGGGGCGCTGCTTTCATCCTGGGAGGCCACGTGGTGGCATGGGTTAAGTGTTTTGAATCTCGGGGCTTCCTGCCCTGATAGCTGCTCCCGGTTCATTTTTGCCTATAAAAAGGGGAAAGAGGGATCGTATTAGTCCATCCCCAAAGTTTCCTTCCCTGTGAGAGCTTCCACGATGCCCATCTCTCTGGGGTTTCGAGTGGGAGGACCGAGCTTTCTTTTCGTGAGCCGTTTTCCTCCGAATAGTTGGGGCGATGAAGGAGCTGTTGAAGAGTGGCTCGCCCTCAGAGGATGAGTCCCGAGATCATATGGAGAGCGCACAGGGGGGCCGTAGAGATCACACGGAGAGCGCACATATGCGCTTCCCGTGTGTCCTTTGTGGTTCGCTACGGGGGGCACTGGGCAGGAAGTGTATCGACACCCCCGTAGCATGCACAGAGCTTCCCTCCTCCGTCGGTCTGGATTCTCGTCCCTTCTCTGAGGGGAATCCTTGCCACGGGGAGGAGAACATGGGCGCAACGGGGGTCTGATGGTCCTCGAGCTCTCAGTCAGGCAGCGGTCTGCGATCCAGCATCCCACCCTAGGGGAGCTGGTTGGTTTGCCCGGGTCCTCAGAATCAGCATCCATGGGTCATGCCTCCTTTTGGACCTCTTAGTTCGTCCGGAGGGCCGTGGAAGGTCAGCTTCGTCAACTGTCCAGGCGAGCTGACTTTTTCGTGGTTTGTATGATTTGTCGGTCCGGACGCCAGAGCATCACAGTCGCCCAAGTCTGCTTTAGAGCAGTTTGCCCGAGTTTTGTACTCGTCTTTATTTTATGCATTTTGATGCTCTTGTAATGCCTCTCATGCGGTTGTAATCGGTTTCGATGACAATGAAATAAAGAAAGTTTTGTTCTTTTTCTCAATTCCTGTTTCTTTTGCGCCAAGAGTTGTCGTTGTTGGCTATAAGGCATAAGGACATCTCGTTCGTTTTTGGACGAGGATCCTGCGCTATCCGAGTTGGTTGGGGCTTGTAAGCTGCCCGGATCTAGACGGAAATTTGGAGACTGTTTAACGGTAGAACATATTCCTTGACTCTGGCCGAAGCTCGGGGATTCATGACTCGACCTTATTGGGGTTCGGAGATTTATGGCCTGGCCCTGCCGAGGTTCGAGAATGGTTGCTTGGCCCTGCCAAGGTTCGAGATTTTGTTGCTCGGCCCTGCCAAGGTTCGGAGATTAGTTGCTTGGGCCTGCCAAGGTTCGAGATTTAGAGCTTGGAGAGATGACTTAGTCGTCACCGTGAGTCATGATACTTGGTCCCTGTGAGGTTCGGTGAGGAGTGTCAAGGCAGAACGGGCGGTGCATGGGTACGCCCTTATTTATGATTTGGCCACTCCCGAGGGAGCGAATTGTCGTCAGGTGCTGGCGCTCTTTCTTCTTCACATTTTCCAAAGGGCGGCGATTTAAGAGAGCTTGGGAGTGTTGAGGGCATTTACTGCGAGGGCCCGGCAGATCGGAAACCCCGTTTCTAAAGAAGGAGGGGGGTTCCCGAACATTTCGTCGACATTTACCGATCTTGCTCGGGAAGGGGCGTGGCCCTTCGGGTCCTGTGGCCGTCAGTTAAAGCGGCGACACGTGGCGAATTCCCATGGGTCGGTATTTATAACCCGACTGATCGAGATACTCGCCTGAGGGGTATAAATACGGAGGAGTGGGGTGCTGGTGTTTACCATCCTTTCGATTTAGTCTTTAAACAACTTTCGACATGGCTTTTCAAGGTGGAGAGCAATCATCTGATAGACTAGGCATAGTGATCAACGGTCCTAGGGGCTTAGAGGGGAGTCGTCCCACCATCGTGGTTGATGGCCAGGCCCTGGCATCAGCCTTCGCAAGCCATGAGCGGCTTGAGAAGGTTGTTGAGGAGTATCTTGCCGTCTCTGCGAGGGAGACCGAGGCCCTTCGCCGGGTCGTACGTTGGCAGGAGGAAGAGATTGCATCCCTCCGCCAGCAAGTCGCTAGATGTCCCGCCGTGTGGAAGACTCGGCAGCTCCCGGGGGAAGGCGTTAGGTCCCTGCGAGGGCCACTTTCTTTCTTTTGTTTTTTTTCTTCTCTTTTTGTATTTATTTTACAATCAATGAAAAAGGCCTTTTTTGACAACCTCTTTTTTCGAGATCGTCGTTTAATTCAAAGAAGAACCATTCGTTTCTGTTTGAATAGTCGGGGAGCCTGGGTGGCTCCATTGGTTTACGCGCTGAGTCATGGCTTCGTTTGAGACAGGCGTTTTGGTCGATAGGTTATAGGGGCATTGCCTTAGAGATTTTAGTAGCAAGGGGGGATTTCCCGACTTTGCTTCGGGTTCGTGGCCGGTCATGTAGGGCTTGCCGAACCTTTAGGGGTTTACCGGAGGCACATTCTGTGTCCGTTGACGGTTTTGCACAGTGCTTTTTTCAAACTGGCCGAAGTTTTGGGGACTGTTTGGAAGTCCTTCGGCTTTAATCGGGGCTCGCGTACTTTGGTTTTTTGCCGGAACTTTAGTTCGAAGAATTATTGCTCGGCCCAGCCGAGGTTCGGGGATTTATTACTCGGCCCAGCCGAGGTTCGGAGATTAGTTGCTCGGCCCAGCCGAGGTTCGGAGATTTTGTTGCTCGGCCCTGCCGAGGTTCGGAGATTAGTTGCTCGGCCCGGCCGAGGTTCGGAGATTTTGTTGCTCGGCCCGCCGAGGTTCGGAGATTTGTTGCTTGGCCCAGCCGAGGTTCGGAGATTAGTTGCTCGGCCCAGCCGAGGTTCGGAGATTTTGTTGCTCGGCCCAGCCGAGGTTCGGAGATTAGTTGCTCGGCCCAGCCGAGGTTCGGAGATTTGTTGCTCGGCCCAACCGAGGTTCGGAGATTTTGTTGCTCGGCCCTGCCGAGGTTCGGAGATTTCCTGTTTAAACAGGTAACTCGGTCGTGCCGAGAATTGGTAAGCAGCACCTGTTTCTTTTCATAATTTTTGGCGACATAATGTGTGTTGATTCATATTGTAAATTATGAAACATGTGCCGACAAAAAGTGTAATAAAGTGAGCCTATAAAGGGCGTACCCTACTGATAATACTTACGGAGATTGTCCGAACTCCATGTTCGAGGGATGGACTTTCCGCTTAGATCTTGTAGCTTGTAGGTCCCGGTCCAACAATCTCCGCTACTTGGTAGGGGCCTTCCCAGTTTGGCGCCAGCTTTCCTTGCTCCAGCGGTTTGGAGACAGATGCTTTCCGGAGAACGAGGTCGCCGGGCAAGAAAGCTTTCCCTTTGACTCTGGAGGCGTGGTAGCGGGCCACCCTTTGCTGATAGGCAGCCACTCTAATCCGAGCTTTCTCTCTAACCTCCTCTATCAGGTCAAGGTTGGTACGGAGCTGCTCATCGCTGGCTTCCTCCGAGTAGCTTTCCACCCGCAAAGAAGGGAGACCTATCTCCACTGGGATAACGGCCTCTGTGCCAAAGGCCATCCGGAATGGGGTTTTGCCTGTGGGTACTCTTGGGGTGGTGCGGTAGGCCCACAGGACATGGTGCAACTCGTCTGCCCACCTACCTCGGGCCCTGGAGAGCCGAGCTTTGATCCCTTGAAGCAGAGTTCTGTTGGTCACTTCGGCTGCCCCGTTGGCTTGCGGATGCCTGACCGAGGTAAGGTGGTGACGGATCCCGTGTTCTTCGCAGAACTGGCGGAACTTCGGGTTGTCGAATTGTCTGCCGTTGTCAGTGATTATAGAGTGCGGGAGGCCAAAATGGCAGATGATGGACCTCCACACGAAATCCCTGGCCGTGCTTCGGTTATTTGTGCAACTGCCTCCGCCTCGACCCATTTAGTGAAATAATCGATGGCGACAAATAGAAATTTTCGCTATCCCGTGGCGAGCGAAAACGGGCCGAGGATGTCCATCCCCCACTTGGCAAAGGGCCAAGCGGAGGATATAGGAACCAGGCTGGCGGAGGGGAGCCTCTGAATGCTTGAGTGCCTCTGGCATGGGTCGCAGCTCGGACAAGGTCGTCTGCATCTTTCTGCATGGTCGGCCAATAGTAGCCTTGACGTAGCACCTTATGACACAGGGACCGGCTTCCCAGATGGTTGCCGCAAATCCTCATGCACTTCACGGAGGGCATAATCTGCTTCGGTCGGGCGAAAACATCTGAGCAATGGCATGGAGAAGGACCATTTGTAGAGCTGGTCGTCGATCAGCACATAATGGGTGGCTTGCAGCTTCAGCCTTCTGGCTTCTTTCCGGTTGGACGGAAATGCCCCTTCTTTGAGGTAGCTCAGAATGGGGTCGAACCATGATGGCTCGGCCTCAACTTGCATTACTCGGTCGGCTTCTGCGATACTGGTCTCTCCAAGGTCTCCAGGTGGAATTTTTGCTCGGTATCCATAGATTCCGTCGTTGCCAACCGAGACAATAGGTCGGCACGGGCATTCTCAGATCTAGGGATCTGAATAATCTCGAATTCGGGAAAATGGGACAGCAGACTCCGAACCTCTTGGAGATATCGGATCATGTTCGGCTCCCGAGCTTCAAACTCCCCCCGTACATGACCTGCCACTAGTTGGGAGTCGGTGAAGGCATTAAGTTTCTTCACCTTAAGGCTGCGGGCGATTCGAAGACCGGCCAGCAAGGCTTCATATTCAGCTTCGTTATTGGAGGCTGGGAAGGAGAAACGGATGCCATATTCAAAGGTCACCCCCTCTGGACTGGTGAGAACCAAGCCCGTACCGGAGCGATGTGCGTTGGATGACCCGTCGATATGGAGGAGCCACCGGGCGCCAGTTTTTGGTTCCTCGGGGGAGTCGGGGGTGGAGCCATCCTTTGGGATGTACACTCGAGGAGGAAATCGGCTAACACCTAAGCTTTGATGGCCGGGCGAGGCTGAAAGCGGATATCATGCTCGCTCAGCTCGACGGCCCACTTGGTCATTCTCCTGATGTTTCCGGCGGTGGACCACCGCCTTGATGGGTTGGTCAGTTAGGACTGTCACAGAATGCGCCTGGAAGTACGGTCGTAGCTTCCGAACTGAGGTGATCAGGGCCAATACCATCTTTTCAATTCGGCTATATCTTGTCTCCGCGTCGCGGAGTAGCCTGCTGACATAATAAATTGGCTTCTGGACCTTGTTTTCTTCCCTGACCAGCACCGAGCAAACGACACCTTCCGAAACAGCCAGATATTGGAATAGCGTCTCACCAGGACTTGGACTGCTGAGGAGTAGGGGAGAGCCGAGGTACTTCTTGAGATCTTGGAATGATTTTTGACACTCGGGGGTCCACTGGAAGTTCTTAGCCGACCGGAGAGTTTTGAAGAAGGGGAGGCATCTTCGGCTGAGCGCGCCACAAAGCGGTTGAGAGCCGCTATCCTTCCGGTTAGGCGTTGGACTTCTTTAATAGATGCCGGAGGCGCCATCTGTTGAAGAGCTTAGATCTTCTGGGGGTTAGCTTCGATGCCCCACTGGGAGACCATGAAGCCGAGGAACTTTCCGGAGTTAACGCCGAAGGCGCACTTAGTCGGATTGAGCTTCATCTATACTTGCGGAGCGTTGCAAAGCTCTCCGAGAGGTCCTCGATGTGCTGCGATGCTTCTTTGCTTTTGACCAGCATGTCGTCGACATACACCTCCATGTTTCGACCGATTTGGTCCTTGAATACTTTGTTGGCCAGCCTTTGGTAAATGGCTCCTGCATTTTTAAGACCAAAAGGCATAACACGGTAATAGTAAGTACCTCGGTCGGTTATGAAGGCGGTCTTTTCTTCATCTTCGGGGGCCATCCGAATTTGGTTGTAGCCAGAGTATGCGTCCATGAATGTTAGCATTTGATGACCCGAGGTGGCGTCCACAAGTTGATCGATCCGGGAAAGAGGGAAGCTGTCCTTCGGACATGCTTTGTTGAGGTCGGTGAAATCGATGCAAATCCGCCACTTGCCGTTCGACTTCTTCACCATGACGACATTCGATAGCCAGTTTGGGTAATTCACCTCCCGGACAAAGTTCGCCTTGATGAGTTTATCCACCTCCTCTTCAATAGCCCTCTGCTGCTCTGGGGCAAAGCTCCTCTTCTTTTGCTTGATGGGTCGGTACATCTCGTCCACGTTAAGACGGTGGATGAGAATCTCGGGGCTGATCCCTGGCATGTCAGAGGCGGACCAGGCGAAGACGTCGGCGTTGCTTCGGAGAAATTCGGTCAACTCGCGCCGAGGTTCGCCCTTTAGCAGCGACCTAATCTTTATGGTTCGGTCGGGACGGGCCTCATCCAACGACACTTCTTCCAGTTCTTCGGCTGGTTCTCCTCGCTGTTCGGTGAAATCTTCCCAAGCGTCTGGTCCATCAACCTCCGGCATTCTAGACTGAAGGCTGGTAATGAAGCACTGTCGAGCCATGGTTTGGCTTCCTTGGATAACTCCAACTCCCCGCCTGGTGGAGAATTTCATGGACAGGTGTGGGATGGAGACAACTACCTTGAGGGACATCAGGCCGGGTCTGCCAAATATTGCGTTGTATGGCGACCTGAGTTTAGTTACTAGGAAGTCCGTGTGAACGGTGGCCACAAGGGGCCAGGTTTCTGCGCGGACCGTTAAGGTTACGACACCCTCCGGGATGACGATGTCGCCTGTGAATCCCATTAGGGTGGAATCCATGGCTCGAAGGTTTTCCGTGAGCAGTCTCATCTTGGCAAATACATCGAGGTACAAAACATTCACAGAACTTCCACTGTCAACAAGAATCCGGCTTACATCATAGTCATTTAAATTGAGGGATACAACTAGCGCATCGTCATGGGGAAACTGTATCCCTCGGAGATCGTCGTCGGAGAAGGAGAGCTCGCCCGTCCGTGCTTTCTTTGGCGCCGATCCTTCGTCATCATTTCTGGAGCTCGAGCCGCCGGCCTCTTCGATCATGTTGATGTGGCCGATTACGGGCGAATTTGGTAGAGGAGGAGGTTGTTGAAGCTCGGGCTGACGATCCCCCCCTTGTCCTGGCTCGGGTGCCCTCCTGAATTGGTTCAGTCGGCCCCGTTGAATCAGCCTCTCAATCTCATTTTTCAACTGCCAGCATTCCTCAGTGTCATGGCCGTGCTCCCGGTGGTAGCGGCAGTACTTGGTGGGATCCCTCCGGGTTGGGTTCCCTCGGAGAGGAGCTGGCCGGGGGAGCTGGCGCTCTATCTCCATGAGAATCTACGCCCTGGGTACAGTGAGCGGAGTGTACCGGTCGAATCGCCTGGGCAGGCTCCGGGAGCGATTCCTCGGCGGCGGTGCGGGAGCTCTTTGGCGACGAGGTGGACTTGGCCGACGGACGGGTCGGTGCCTGTCAGGACTTTTGGGTTCTTTCTTCTTGGCTAGCTCGGCGTGGGCAACTCTCCGCGACTCTTCGACCCTGGCGTATTTGTCTGCCAGGGCCATCATATCGGAGAGGTTTGGGGGGTCGCTGACTTCCATCGCCAGGTAGAAGTCGCTCTCCTTCGAAACTTCCCCTGCTAAGGCGGATATAGCCACCTCATGATTAAGGTGGTCCACCTCTAGCATGGCCTTGTTGAAGTGGCCAAGATAGTTTCTCAGGGACTCCCCCTCTCTCTGCTTAACTTCGGAGAGGGAGTCGGATCTCCGTCGGTGACGACGGCTACTGACGAATTGGCCAATAAAAAGACGGCTCAGCTCATCGAATGAATCAATAGAACCTGGTTTCAAGGTGTTGAACCAGGTCCGGGCAGATCCTCTGAGGGTGGAGGGGAAGGCGCGGCAGAGGATTGCATCGGATGCTCCGTGGAACATCTTCATTGACCGAAAGCTGCTGAGATGATCATCCGGGTCAGAAGAGTCGTGATAGGGCTCGACGGCGGGTAGTTTGACATGGGAGGGGATCACTTCCTCCATGATCCCTTTGGAGAAAGGGACGCCCTGCTCTGCCTTGGGTTGAGCCGGTTGGGCCTGCTTAGCGGCATCCAGCTCCTGACGCATCTTCCGGATCTGTCGACGGATCTCCTCTTCAGTAGTAAGAGGAGGAGCTGGGTGGGGAGAGCACAGGGACGGCGTTGAATCATGGTGGGAGGACACCGGGGAAAGGGTCTGGGCTCACCGAGATCTAGGAGGATCCCTGTCATAACCGCCTCGCGAGACCGGTTTGTCCCCTCTGGGTCGGTGTGGGGGGTCCATGGCTTCATGCGGACCAGAGGAGGAGGTGACCGGAGAGGAAGGAGCTGCGGCCTCCTTATGAAGGTGCGGAGCAGGGGCAGCTGCGAAACGCTCCTGAACCAGATGGGTCAGGGCTTGGACCTGCTGGACCAGCGTGGCGAACTGGTCCTAGGTCACCGGGATGGCTGGTGGTGACGGGGTCTCAACCGGTGGAGGCTGCGGCGCCGTGTTGCCTGTCGGATCAGGTCTTTGAGTGACGACCTGGTCCTGGGCTTCAGAGGTTGCTCTTCTCCGATTAGCCATTGGAGAGGTTCTACTCCAGATCGAGATCCTTGTCTCTTTTCTTCAAGTTTTAACGGGACTTGAGGCCCTTCCTCTGGCGCCAATCTGTTGCCGCCGGGATCCGTACTCCGACTCGGGCGCGATCGATCTCCTGGTCTGGGCTTCCTCCTAGACGGACCTGCACAGAAGTCCTCGCGCGAGAAGCGTTGGGGGTGGCCCTCCGCGGAAGACCCTCCGACGCTCAAGTCAGTGGGGATCGGTGATCAACAGAAAATGGGAGAGGGATCTCTCCAAGGAGTCTCTCCAGGGATGGCCGATCGGGAGCTCTAGGGGAGCGCCGACGAGCAGTGGAGGAGAGTGAGAGTGAGAGTGAGAGTGAGCCAGGGGCAGTGAACGCATACCTGAAAGAATCTGGGGGTACCGTATTTATAGGCAATGACCTGGATCTTGAGCGCCTTCTGGAAGGTTCGAAGGTTGTTAGGATACGGGAATGAATCGAATCAGGCCGTTGCAAGGCCGGTGGGATCCGTATCTTGTTCGTTGAGGGATCGACGGCTAGGAGAGCTCTTTGATGGCCTGAGATCTGATAGATGCGTAGGTCCCAGGTAGCTATATTAAGTCCTAGACCACTCTTCAACATGATTCTCTGTTTGGGCCCCTGTTACGATAGGTCTAGGCTCTTCCGCGTCGGGTTCCGCGGAGGTGAGTATCGAGTCATGGATCGCTCAGGGAGGGCGAGCTATAGAAGCTCGGGGGAAGTCCCAGCTATAAGTAGCTCGGGGAAGCCGAGCTATGGGAACTCATAGGATCCGAGCTTCGGAAAGCTCGGAAAGGTCGAGCTATGGGAAGCTCGGGGAAGCCGAGCCATGAGAGGCTCGAAGAGGTCGAGCTATAGATAGCTCGGGGAAAATGAGCTGCGGGGAGCTCGGGGAAGCCGAGCCAGGGGAGGCTCGGGGAAAGACAAGCTATAGAAGCTCGGGGGAAGCCGAGCTATGGCAGCTCGGAGAGGTCGAGCTATAGATAAATAGCTCGGGAAAGCTGGGCTATAGGTAGCTCGGGGAAGCCGAGCTATAGGTAGCTCGGGTAAGCCAAGCTATGGGAGCTCATAGGAACCGAGCTTCGGGAAGCTTGGAAAAGTCGAGCTATGGGAGCTCATAGGAACCGAACTTCGGGAAGTTCGGGAAAGTCGAGCTATGGGAAGCTCGAGGGGAAGCCGAGCTATGGGAGCTCGAAGAGGTCGAGCTATAGATAGCTCGGGGAAAATGAGCTGCGGGGAGCTCGGGAAAATGAGTCGGGGGTCGCATGGCCTGACAGACCGCATTAGTTTAGCTTGTTCTTTGGGGGCATATCGTAGCAGGCGAAGGGGCGGGGCTGGTCTTAGCCCCATCGCACGATTATCAATGCAATGACGATTCTACCCCTCAACACTGTCCATATAAGTCAGTTTGTTTTTAGCTCGTTTGCAGCCCCTCCAAGTCACTAGTGTCACATAAAAATTATCAATTGAAGAAAGTTATATTGCAAATAACAATAAGATATCTCGACTGACTGTTGCAACCAACAATAAGATATGTCAACTGACTGTTAAAGATTTCTGGAGGATTATCAGCTTTAAGCTCAAAGAACGATAAGAAATTTCAAGAAACACAAATTAAGTAATTCATGGAATCTCATTAAACTTAAGCATTTTTTGAAAGAGGAGAGTACAATCCATATTAAGCAAGGGTGTATTTGATATTACTTTTGCTTTATTAGAAGAAATGGAGAAACCAAAGGCTCAGCTTTCTAGCTTCTCCTAAAAGCACTTCCCAACGTTTGTTTCTTGTAGAAGCACTTCTTAAACAATGTTATTTCTTTAAAGAAATCATTTTTTTTACTTTAAAAGTCACAAGAGCACCGTTTTTTAGCAATAACAAACATAGCTTAAAATCCTATAAACTGTTTTATAAATGGTTTTCTAAAATGAAACCAACATAAATTGACCCAAACCATTGACTAATGCCTGAACCTCATTGCTACCTTTACAACATGAATGAGTACCTGTTGGGTGGTAGGAAGTCATATCTAAAGGAGGAGGGGGTGGGGGAAGGGGGGAGCACATAATGGGGACCTACTTTTGAAATCTAAGGCTCTGGTTAGATGAATCTTATAGTGATTTATGCTTATTTTGATGCAACTATAAACTCTGTCAAGATAGTTCTCTAAGTGCAACCTTTGCTGGAAACTGCCAAAACCAGGCTGCAATGTAATTGTGTAACCACAAGTGCATGATCAAATATGAGAAGAAATATTCAAATAGAGGAAAATTTAGTGAGAAGAAAGAAAAAAGAAGAGTGAGAAGAAAGAACAGGGAGAAAGTGAAACAGAAGATGGAAAGAAGAAGTGGTTAAAGTAATGCTGATGATAGGGAGTCAGGTGAGAAATGTGGTTGGATATGCTAGATGAAGTCAATTACCAACTTTCAACGGTCTCTAGGTCAGTGATGGAGAGGAGAGCACAAAGCTCCATTAATTTCTAAAATAAAAAGAACAGTGGTACAGGAAGGAGAAATTGATATTCAACAAAACAACAGTAACAATTTTTAAGGGGTTAAAACTTGGCAAATTGATCTTGTGGTAGAAGATTCAGAAAACGACAGATGAAGTTATGTACCAGCTGGGGATGGTCACCAGGTTAGTGGAGGAGAGCACAAAGCTCCATTAATTTCGAAAGTAAAATAAGTGTTACAGGAGAGGGTAATACCAAAACTAAAAAAGGGTAACAACATTAAGGGGTTAAAACTTGCTAAATTGATCTTGTAGTTGAAGTTTGGAAAATGGCACTATGCAACAGACAAGATGACCTCAAAATCTCCAAGGGCCCAAATTTATGCTTAATCCTTTGAATGACCTCATTTATTGTCATAATATATTGAATACTTAGTTTGTGTATGGTGGTTATGCTTCAACTTTGAAGCCTAGAGACAATATTAACATGAGGACATCCAATGATTTGATCAATAATTGGAGGCTTATTTTTGATAAGCAATTTCTAAAATTCTCGCAAAGCACTTGTACATGATTGAGGTTCTTATACCATTATAAAAGGACAGAAGGTTCATGCAGCACATCTCATTATGGCATCAGCCCAACATAATCATATTCACATAACAGTGGAAAACAGCGTATTGAGAATATCACACTATGAGGTAAACTATACTTGAGAATGCAATAAATGTAAAGTATGTCCAACACAAGAAACTCTCAACTGTATCTTCACAAATATTGTTGTGGAGTTCTTTTATTGTTAAGACCCTAGCTAGAAGGGAACAAGGTGATCATTGAACTTAATGTAATATCTAGAGAAGGAGACATTGGAGCTTAAGTCATGGGTAACATTATGCTGCAGTATTTGGGCCACGTTTGGCCTTTATCATTCTTATAGGGTGGATGGCAGTGGTACTTGCGAGCAGGCCTCCCTATACTGTAACCGCTTTTTTCGTTTGTCTGTGATGCATTGGTCTGTCATGCTGAGTTGTGGTATTGCAACTATTGTCTCCTTGCATAGTTAACTAAGAGATTTGGTTGATTTGTTTTTGCAAATCTGGATCTCCACCATTGTTATGCTGCTTTAAGTTTCATCAATAAAATTATATTCAAGATGCTCCCACTTTTGAGAGGAAGAATTTCTACTGTTACAGTCGTTTAAAAATCTAAATTTCATCATCCTCAACAATTTAGAAGCTTAGGGGGAAAACAAAAAATATAGATCCTTTGCCATCCTCTGTAAATATTGTGGAATCAAGCAAACACAATGTTATATGTGGTTGTATACTGTTGAACTGCTGTTCAAAAAATCAATTTTCCATTCTCATGTTACATCACAGTGTTGATTAAATGGCAAATTGGAATCTTCATTTCTGTGCCATTCCCAGTAATTCCACGTTCTTATTGTAAAATAACAAGAATTATTATGTTAATTGGATATCACATTGGAGGCTTTTCATTGACTCTGTACAATGACAATCAACAATCAACACTACAAATACATAAAATAGCCCTGAAGTCTTCTTAACTTACTGGTGTCTGGAAAATTGCACAACTGATTCAGTAATATTTAGTTCATTCACTAGTATAGGATTTTAGAATTGCGATTTTCTTATTCTATTTTTTTGCTGCCTGTTTATGTAGATGTCTACTTGTAACACATTAAGCTACCCAAAAGTTAATGATCATCTGCATGTGTATCTTTAGGTCAAGGAGATATTATCCCATTATCCTTCCAACTACAAGCAATCTGCTGTTATTCCACTACTGGATCTTGCTCAGCAACAGCATGGTGGATGGCTACCAGTTTCTGCAATGAATGCAGTATGTTTAAGATAAATGGTTAATCATCATCATCATCATTGTTGTTATTGTTGTTATTGTTATTGCTATTTTGCTTCATGGACTAAAAGCAATATATGTCATCTCTGAAAGGAAGAGCTGTTTATGCTCTAGGTATTTAGCATGTTACAGTTATCTGGACTCATTAGATCATTTGAGGCAAATAGACTTGGTAAAGCACTAGAAAATTGTCTTTATCATTAACATGCATTTAGAGGTTTACTGTGGTGCATGGAAGGGAGGTGAGGGGACATTCATTTCTTTCATTCTATTATTTAATCAACTTTGTTATCTTTTCCTATCTGCTCTTCTGCTTCCTCTTTTTCTATGTATATTGAACTGGGAAATGGAGAACAAAATAAGGCTTCTGCAGAGTCAATTAAAGCACTCAAACCACAAAAACTAAACAATTTTTGATGCCATTGCCAAGAAGATAAGTAATCTGTTATTATCCACGTCAAATGTGAGGAAAAGAAACCGAGAGGGCTGATGAGTATGAGTATAACTATGACCAACTGTGAAACACACTTCCAGCCCAGGGCTAGTTCTAGCCAAATAATTTAGCGTATGGTTTATTACTCAGACAATCAAGGTCGTCAAAAGCACAGCCCCTCTTTATTGAGATTGTTTTGTATTGAATATGATGGTGCTAGCAGATATCTGATTGGAAAGGCAGGATTTTCTTTTTTTTTTTGGTTGGGGGGGGGGGGGGGGTGTGGGTGGGGCGCTTCTGTTTTTGAAGTTTGTGTTGAAATGGTAATGGTGTGCCAGTTTCGGCATAGCAGTCTAGGTAGAACATTCCACATTCCAATAGACACATAGTTTAGTGAGGAAGTCATCTAATTAGAGCACAGTATTGGTGGTCCTGAGATGCGGTCATGGTTTTGCTGAACCTCCATGCATTTATGTTTTCACATGGTTAGAAACTTAGCCAGTCAGCTAAAACAACCATGCAAGATCTGACTTTTCTTTTTCTCATTTATCTGTTCTGTTGTTATTCTCCAATAATCCTTGTCAAAGGTTTTGCATTAATCTCATATTCGGGTGTTTCAGATAGCAAAGATTATGGAAGTTGCTCCTATCCGTGTATATGAAGTTGCTACATTTTATTCAATGTTCAATCGGACTAAGGTGAATGTTGTCAATTTAAAGCTTCCGTCTGCTTCATAGTTGTCCAATGTTACTGTCATTACATAATGCAACTTTTCTGTATATAGATGCTGTCATGCATATATCTAGTATTTGCATGCATGGCCTACAAGTTATTAATTTATTGATGTTGTGCAGGTTGGTAAGTATCACCTTTTGGTTTGTGGAACAACACCTTGTATGATACGTGGATCGCATGACATTGAAGAGGCCTTGCTAAAACACCTGAGAGTAAAGCGCAATGGTTAGTATTTCCATGGATGTTCATCATATTATTTTGTTGTATGAGAGAGGCAGGCATAGCTTGAAGTTTGGGTATTGAAGCTTAAGCATCTGTTGGCTGATTATCTGCATTTTATCTGCAGAAGTGACAAAGGATGGCATGTTTTCTGTTGGGGAAATGGAATGCATGGTAAGAGTTTTCTTAGCCAGCAGTGCTGAAAATTTAATTTTTATAATGAACTTGACGTTTATATGAATAAATTTCAAGATGCTTGTTGGCATTTTGTTATGGTTGTGGTGAAATTGTTTCACATGTAGCTTACACCATAAAACTTGTTGGATGGCAATTATTCATGAGAAATGTAAACTTGAAAGTGAAAGGACAATATTTTAACAATTATTGTTTTTTTAGTCTTTACACTCAATTCAACTCATTATTATTAGCATTTCTTCTCTATCACAGGGATGTTGCGTTAATGCTCCAATGATTGCTGTGGCTGACTACACCAAAGGTTCAGAGGGATATACATACAATTACTATGTGAGTTCTTGTTAATCCTCTTCCATATTTTGCATTCTAGTTAGTTTATCATTTAGAAAGAAAGCATTTTAGATGCTCAATCCATTTTTGTTTTTTACTTTGATAGAAATAGCAATATGCTCATGCATGTCTGCCAAAAAGAGTCATGTTTGGGCAGAGCTTATTATATGCAGCGCAGTTGTGTTAATTAGACTGGAGTTTTTTCTTCAATGTCAAATATGCTCAAAGGGTTATCTCTATAGATAAAGGGATATCAGTGGTAGGTTTTACTACTTGTTGAGTATTTGTATCGTGATACTTCAGTTGGTAGTCATGCCATCTAGAAAAATGAAAAATATGAGTGGTGCCTTCCTGTTAAATAGAGTATAATTGTGAATGTCATTTACTTGGTCAGGAGGGTTGGAAGATGAATTTAGAGAGACTGACTACTTGAGATAAATGGCTCATTTTTTGTTTCGATGCAACATTTTTTCCCATATAAACTGGATAACTAGCATTGCCCTTTTACTACTACTGGAAAGAGTTTCAATTTTTATTTATATTAAAACTTAATGTACGTAATGCTTGTCCTAGGGGATATTTTCTTGTAACTGTATCTCAGACTACAGGAGCTTTACCAATCAAGTTCAACTTATGAGGACAACTTCTGGTCCTTGAGGCTATCTCCATCTCTTTAGACTTCAAGTCAATCTCATTACAAGTTTAATGGTTCAGTGCAACAAAGAAGTGGACTTGTCTTGAATAGTTTGGTGTAACATAATTTGTTTATCTATTGCATTAGCTAACAATAGTAGAAGCAGCATTCTTTACATTGAACTTGTTGCCAATATGGTCTTCTTGTTGTAAAATGAAGTGTTCATAACACTGTAAATTAAGAAAAAGGTTTCCTTTCTAGTATTAACATTTAATTTGTCCTAAAGGCACATCATGTTTCATCTATTTTGGGATCAGATTTCTGAAGCAGGGCTTCTATCCCTAGGTCATCAACTTCAACTCTCTATCCCTGGCCAAGGCACCGTTTTGGTGGAGAGTGGCGTGATGTTAAATTTAAATGATCAGTTGGTAAGCTGACACAACTTATGCTCATGCAACTAGTGAGCAGTATTCCAAGATTACCCTGCACATGGGAATGGTTTAGATGAAGAGAAAGGGTAAAATGATCATTCTGTGAACCTATAGTATATATGAAATCAAAGTGCAAAATTTGATTTGTATAGTTTACAGCAAGGAAACATTTTAATATGGTAAATTGATGGAGGGAATTTGCTAAATTATGTGAAGCATATGAAAATATGGAGCTTTGTACAAATACAAAGAGAAATAATGGTGAGAAGTGGTGATTAACCAATGCAGTTCTACTTTTTTTTTTTGGACAGTGCCTATGCAGTTCTACCAGTTCTACTTTTTAAGGTACTTCGAGTTATACTAGGTTTATCCTGGATGCTTCTTTGGATCATATGCTAGACAGCAATCAGACTACTATTCTGGGTCAAATTGTATTACTAAAAGTGCTCAGGGGTTTAAATTCTCATCTTCTTTATACCTTACAAGTCATTGTGGATGCTGGAATTTGGTAGGGTCTATTTCCCATGCTACCTGCTCATCTACTTTATCAGGAGCCATTGTCATTGCTATCTTGGATTCAAAATTTTGAAATGAAAGGAGGACTTTCAGATGTTGATTGCTGTGCTAATTATCAAGCATCTACCTCCTAATTGATGCAAATGCCATTAAAGAAGTAAGAGATATTTTTGGAATCAGTTCATTAGTACAGCATGAAACTTCCGCGATTACTTTGACCCTTTTATCTGCAAGGTAATGTGGTTTTGTTTTGGAAATCTATGGCAGGCGTCATTATAGAAAAAGGTAGTATATTTCGTATTCAATTGATGCTGATTGATTTTTTATGGAGTTTGTGAGGATCAGAATTTTAAGCTATTTAAGGTTAACAACAATTTGCAAATAGGGTTGTGGCCTTTTTAGAGAACCAAAATGAAACACACCCATAATGCAATCAGCAAGATTAGATGTCTTAATTATGGCTGTTCATGTGTGTGCACTTGTGCAGTCTCATTTAAAACTACGAGAGGTGGAAAATTTTCCAGTGCAGTGCAAGATGGATGAAGCTTAATAATAATCAACCAGAAGATTTTTGTCTTTTTGTGGGGGTTGTGATGAAGAGTATCTCAAAGATGCTTGCCCAATGTCACATCATTGGGCATGAGGGGGAATGAAATTTTAGTGCTTCAGACTTCAGCATTTTCTTCACTTTCGGTTGTTCAGGAGACATGTCTATAGCATCAAATCTTGTTGATGCAGCAGAAAATCTTGCTTTTGTGCAGTAAATTTTCATAATGCTGAAAGGTCTAAACTAATGAAATTAATGTTGATGTATCAGTACAACATTTTGAAATTGTGCGCCAACAAACATTTTATGCTATTTTCTAAGTGAGCCATCATGCTGGTGGCAAAATCTTATGATCCATGATCTGGATTGTGCAATCCCGATCAAAACACCCATCTGCAATCTGGAACAGATCCCTGAATTGGGATCAGATTCTTAGATTGGAAGCTGGTGGGATCATAAGACCCTGGTGATGGATTTCCTGTCCTTTTAATTGTGAATCCAGATGCAATTTATATTATTAACAGATCAACTAACAGGAAAACCTTATTATTGTGCTCGATTTTTTTTTTTTTTTGATTTTTAAAATGAATACATATATAAGCCTCCAATGCAAAGAATTATTAATTTTCTTAGCTTTCTGGATATTTCTGAACAAGAAAGAAAAATATTAGAGTTTTGTTTAGCTAAAACATAATAGTGCATGTCTATGACATTATTTTCAAAATTTGATTTCCTTTTGTCCACAATTTTCTACCATGAAAGAGAAGTAAGTTGATATATATATATATATGGTGAGCTAAATATGCTTTGTTGGGCATATTAGAGTTTACATTTTTATTTGTAAAAGTGAGGGATGCGCTATTCAGATGCCACCTGGACAAGAAAGAATATTTCATTTCTTACTTAGGAAGCAAAATGAAGGAAAGGAGGCAATTTTGTATTCCAGATCTAGTGATGATGATGAAAATAATGATGTATTGACAGCATATTGTTTGTCTCTTGATTTTCGCCCCAGGCCTGCATCTGCACAGATCTTTTTTGGTCAAACTAAGATAACCTATGGACTTTTAGGGTTGGTGCACGACTATATTAGATAACTAAACTGGGTATTTGTCTACTGGATATGTTATAGTATTTGTCCATGAGATATGTTTTGTATGGGCTTATGATGGTTTTTCTTAGTTCATTTAGGCTGCATTTAAGTCCTTTTCTTCCTTTTCATATAGTTTTATTTTTACATTTTGATTATTAAAAAAGGAACTTATGATCTGTGGCGCTGATCCAATTTCTACGATTTAGGAGCAGATTATGATCCCTTAAACATTAGTTCTCATGATGATTAACTGAACAGTTATCTGCAGCCATTAAGTGAAAACAGCAGGAATTCCTTTCTCAAGTGATGTTTTCCTGATTCATAACTGTTTGTGTTTCCTCAGGAAGATATCACTCCCAAGAGAGTGATCGAGATTGTTGAGATGCTGAGAAAGGGAGAAAAACCACCAGTAAGTTGGTTAAAAATGACAGGGCAGCAAGTCTTTTGCTAGTCCAGTAATAGCTCTCTGGTTGTGATCATGATTCTCTTGCAGGTTGGCACACAGAA
Organism: Calamus simplicifolius; assembly: GCA_900491605.1. Lineage (NCBI taxonomy): Eukaryota > Viridiplantae > Streptophyta > Magnoliopsida > Arecales > Arecaceae > Calamus > Calamus simplicifolius. The sequence goes on along the minus strand of UESW01001532.1, from coordinate 184,097 downwards.
TCCCGAACGCACAAGGAGTGGACCTGCTGGAGGGAACACAACTTTGCTTGGTGAGCCAAAAGCTCCACCGTGCAGAGATCTATCTTGATGCCTGTTGAATTTGAACGCAAAATGTGTTGGTCATAATGGAATTCAAATTTTGTTCATTGACTTCATTTTTGGAAAAGCTTGGTTGGTGCTGCACAGCAGTGCTTGTTTCACTTGCAATTTTTCTGGGCTGGCCATGATTGCCAACAGCGAAACTCCTCAATATCTTGATGCAGAACTTTTTACCTGATGCTATAAGATGAAACTTCTGTAATCCCCTCTTAATAAGCCTCTTTTCATCCTTCATTCAAAAAAAAAAAAAAAAAAAAAAATACTGGCCTTTTCACTTCAATGTCTTCAGTTTTGAGGGACCATGATAGCATGATTAATGGACAGAGAAAAATACAATCTATTCATTGGATGAAAGATGCAGAAGTTGATCGTTCCTATTTTCTTTTGTGCGTGAGATAATTACCAAAGTTAAAAGAAGCGAGTTTTTGTAATTTCTTGAGGTTTAGTGATCAAGTTTTGTTATTTGTTCCTCACATTTTACGAATGGAAAGGTGCTGAATCCTAGACCTTGCTACCCGCTCTAGTTTTATCTGGTGGACCATAAGCTGATTTTTACACAAGTGGTTGGTAGACCAGGCTCCAATGCATTATAAGTATTATAAATACATAGAAGCAGAGCCAGAATCCTTGATGCATCGTTGAGGATGGGAGTCAAATTAAGATCCAGACATTTTTGAACGATGTGACATGCCGGCCTTGGCAAGGCATTTGACAGACGCAAAATCTATTTTTGTTTTGTTTTAACCACCCTTCCTTGGCTTTGAAGGCATCAGCTCTTCAAAGTGGATAAAAAAGAAACTTGGAACGTCAGACAAGCCTGTGCCATACTCTCACGCTCAGGAATTTTTCTACCATTTTTAATTGTTAATTCTTGAGTGTTATGGTGACCGTTGGTAGTGGCGTAGGTCAGCCATAGTGGTGGGAGCCACAACAATCACAGCGGCCACTCGAGCCTCTGCTGCATCCGAATGGGAGATGAATCGCCTACCAACCCACCATCCCATGCCGTGGACATTCCCACTTACGACTTTTCTCCTGCTAACCCTATGACTTCGACAGTAGCGGTGTTAAATGAGAAACAAGGTACAAACTTCCAGGCTGGCCAACCAGCACTAAAACACATGCATCAAATATCTTCACACACGAGGTCAGCCGAGCAGGCCTCCCATGCGAAGCATGGTGGGATAAATAAATGGACCAATGGGAGGAGCAGGCTTAAACCTTTGGCAAGGGTCTCAATCCATCCAATGACCACCTCAAGGAAATTAAAAGGAGAAAGAGACCCACAAGAAAAGACACCCCACTAGCCAGCAAAATTGAGTGCATGATCAACCATCCTTGACTCAACTCTCCAATATCACTTTTAAAAGAAAGAGAAACTGTAGCATCAGCGTCGTCATCATCATCCCACTCAAGTTTCTTCCCAATTATGTGAAGCATATGTATAAATATATAAAACCATCCACCCCTTTTTGATTAAGTCCCAGTACGCACTACAAAGAAGAAGAAGAAGAAGAAGAAAAAAAAAAAAAAAAGGAAGCCCCCACCACAAAGTGTATGGTTAGTGCACCACAGCCCCCACATGACAAAATAAGAGCAGGCATGACTTCTGGCAACGTCTTCCTCCCACTCAAAAATATGAAAAGATTTGGAGACAAGGGTAGACTCTTTGCTTATCATAGCCTTCCAATCACAGCACCTTGGACAAAATAAGAGGGGAAAGTGAGAGAGTGACATCTGGCACCCGGGCAGCTAAGGAGGTGTTTCAAGTTCTATCAGAAGTACTATTGGAGGATTGGACGTGCAGGTTTCATACAGATGGGGCCAAAATGCAATAGCTGTCCCTGGATTCTATAGACAATGGTCTTAGTCTATGAAGAGGCGTTGGGTTCAGGTTTGACTGTGTGGCCTTCGGACTGGTTATGCGTGTCATAGATTGCCATGGCAAGTGAGATTGGCATCATGCAGAGGGCTTTGGACTGAAGGAATTGCATTGCTGTTCCAATGTCTTCTTCCATGAGCTTCGCTACTTGCCGTTCTGTGCCATCTGTTGACCACTTTTCCCACACCTGCTGCTTCCTCCCACTCTCGCTTGCGTCCCCCTAATGGCAATCAAATGTGGAAAAATTGTCAGGTCTAGCTAACTTACATTGGCTCATGATAGGGGAGTGCACATGCACAAATAATCAGTATGTTCACAGTCACATGCACAGTGTCATGGACAAAGATAATGCCACTGCAAACAGAGAACAGCACCAACATGATGCATTAACACACATTTTAATTGTGTTCGCAGAAAACAATAGGTCAGCTAATCTTCTATAGGTCTGCTAAGAAAAAGTAGTGTCAAATGATTTAGAATTGTTCGGTACTCACTAATAAAAGCACAAGTGGTATCCAAAACATCACCAACTATCATGGACTAAATGAGCCACCATAAAGCCATAGAAAAGGTGATGAAACTAAAGGATCAATAAGAAAGACAACACCTCAAAACCCATCTGACCATATGCCACAAGAGTTTAACCATGAAAACTATTTACCTCAGCAACAGAAGGAAAATCTACAATGGAAGGAAAAATTTAGAGACGATAGGAAACTGCAATAAGTATTAATTGATTAAAGAAAATCTAGGATATAATTTGGTGTGCATTGAAGCAAAAAGAGAAATCATGATTTAGTCTGTAGTTCTTCAATCTCTGCTTGTGCCTTGAAGATGAATGCAATTCCTTGTATTGAGCATGGATTTTTCCGTCTAGACCCACTCCATGTCTAATGGAACCTTGAACAGGTGATTCCCTCCAGACCCACTCCATGTCTAATGGAACCTTGAACAGGTGATTCCCTCATTCCACGAAGATAAACTGCACAGAAAAGTAATTCATGCCACAGCCAACTGGTCTTCCACGCTCTGGCAGGTCTTTCATACTTCACTCCGTGAAATTGAATCAATATCCTA
>UESW01001532.1:60453-178864 GCA_900491605.1 Calamus simplicifolius | reverse complement strand
AAAACTTCACATAATCTAAAATTTCATCAAGCATGGCTGCTCTGTCTGTCTGCACACGTAAACACAAGCCACAGACATGAAGTTGTGAAAACTAGCGCATTCTTCATCACTGTCAAAGAAGCTGTTCTTTTTTTAAAAGAAGAAGAAGAAGAAGAAAAGAGTAACAGAAATAACTCTAAATTGAATAACTGCTCTTGTTTTTCAAAGAATAAGATGAAATGAACATTTCTTTTAAGAAAACCTTAAGTAGTTCAGGAATCTAAGATACCATATTTTGAAAGAGCTAATTTATGGTGTAAAAGTGCTTAATTTTTTTTCACCCTGTTACCAAGTGGTAATATAGATTTCTATGATTAATGAACTGTCTTTACTCCATGTATAATAGATGAGACCATCTCTAGTACCCAGAGAGCAAGGAACCACGATGATGACAACGAATTCCAGCTTGTCAGGCTAAGTAACATCAACACTGAACTTTGTCAATGGTTTTATAGAAATTTGTTCATATCAAAAAACAAAAACAAAAAACAAAAAACAAGAAGTTTAATTATAAAACTAACTAGTTGAAAGCAGACACAATAAGTCATTGGGCAGTGGTGCCTAATGACCTGGGTTCATATCTCATCTAGAGCTGGCTGGCTCAGTGGGGAGTAACCCTTTCCCTTTTCTCAAAAGGGGAAAAAAAAGAAAAAGCTAATACATTAAGTAAGATGAGACAACAAATATACATCTAAAAAGGGCAGGGGAAAGACACTGCTTTGCATGAAAAATATCATGCATCTTTGAGCAGAAACTTAATTCTAATGCTCCAGGTTCCAAATATAGCTTGGATTAACTTGCAGTGAGAAAATAAAAAGACCAACCAAGACCCTCAAAATGGGTTTCTTTTGGAACTATTTGCCAAAATAAGATCACCTGATGGAAGACAAAATCTGAGGGTCAATCAAATGGAAAGGCCAGTTGCAGCTATTATCTCAAATAACCAACATGCTTCAACAAGGCATATTACAGCGCATGTGCACACACACTGGAATTTTATTGATATCGTACCAAAAATTCCTTTGGCATCCAGAGGTGCTATCTCATGCAACAGGGTCAAATTACAATAAACTAGGGATCTGGATCTTGTTAAGCAAGTGATATGTCAGGGCTTTAATCTAACAGGAAATCATGACTTATACTCATCAGATTATTTAAATATAAAGAATAAAAATTCCTTAATAGTTAATCGGGATGGCATTACTCAAACTTCTGAACGTCAAAAGTCTACTAAATACCAAAATTTCAGACAGATAAGTCTAAGCCTAAATACCAGACATATTCCTTCATTGAATCAACTCCTATATGCTTAGTTTGGTATACTTCCATCTACTCCTCAGCAAAACAAACTTTCTCATTCTCAAGGATTGTTTTCCCCATATGAATAGGTTATGCTGGGTGAATTTTAACAATGAAATATAGTCTGTTCTGTCATTCGTAAACATGTATATGAACAAGCATGTCATATAGCTCTTCAGAACTTGTCAGAACCTAAGATAATATCAGGAAAAACACATATAACAAAAGAACTGGAGCAATGCTCATCTCTAGTCTGCAAAATAAATTTGCTTTGAAAGCCTTAGGAGCTCCAACTCACCCTGGATATAGGTCTAAAAGGCTGAATTATTCTTTCAGACTAAATGCAGTCTAAAGCTACAGGGCTAATCCAAACTAAAACATTAAAAAAAGGTTAAGAACATGTAATTCTTAAGAAAATATAATTTCAAGAGTATACTCATAAAAAAATAATCAGATGAAAGATTATAAATGTTCAATTGGTTAATAAGCATGCCTCGGTACGCTTTGATTCACAACACAACTGATATGCTGACCTTATTGGTGTTCGGGACCAACTCCTGCAAAGCCCTCATCCTTTCAGCTATTCTTTCTCTGCGTAGCTGCACTCAGGAAAAGAAAGATGTTAGAAATGCTGCTGTCCAACAAAGAATGAGGATTTGGTCTGTCAAGCAAGCACTATAACTTGGATATATGGCATAACATTAAATATAGCAACAAACTTATTTATCATCTTAAGATGCCTTTCAGGAAATAACAGAAAATAGCAAGATGACACTCAAATGAAGTACATGAAGGACATGACAAATATGTAAGATAAAAATTAAGTACTGAGACTAACAAATTATTCATAAATAGTATAACAGATATGCAATATAAACCCTCAAAAGAAAAAACTCCTCTGCATGCACAGGGATCTTGATTGCACTGGTCAAACAAGTATACCTTCACATAACAAAGCCTTTTAATTTGAATTTCCTATGGTAGCAAGCCACAAGTACTATAATTATATAAACAATTTCACACTAGACCCAAGTGAAGATATATCATGTGTTTTAATTGAAGTGTCCAACATTACCCTCTCAGCAATACTATGAGGATCGGTGGCTTGGCCCCGCCGTGCCCGCACCTTCGGTCGGGGAGCTGGTGGTTGTGGCCCTGCAGGAACCCCACCTTGCTTTGCTTGCCCATGAAAAGTCTATACAGAAACAAACGACAGAAGCCAAAAAAAAAAAATTAATACGACAAGATATATTAAACCCCTAAAAAGCATCAGAAATGAAAGAAGAACCCAAGCCCCACTTTCTACATAAGTGATACAAAAGAAAACAGTCCTGATAAATTCATTTCCATAAGGTTTAACCAATCAAACATGACGTAAAATTAATATAGTCTACAAATTGTTCGCATCGCTACATCCTTTGGCAGTTTCACAAAGGTTGTGATACATTGCTAGACTAAAATAATCTGTTTCTTATGTTGCAGAATTGACTGAGTTTTGTAATTCAAGATGATACCATCGGTAGCCCATTGAGTTTCTGAATCAAATTCAGTCACTAGCACCAGATTTGCATCAAGCATCAATTGAAAATAATTCATCTCGGAATCACCAGCACCAAAACAAAATTCAAAATTAAAACTTTACACAAACTTGCAGAGTGTTATGATTGCATCCGTTTCATGCCTACATAGGTAAGACAAATCAGAAAACAGAAAAATACAAAAAAAAAAAAAAAAAGTCTCCTTTACTGAAAGGACACAAAACAATCCCATGACAACTACTGCTTCTTTAATTAACGACCAAAATGGCAATTAGGGCAAGGGAATCTCTTCATTCCCACCCAATAATTCTAAAAGTCACTGATAAGAATATGAACACATAGATCATAGCCGCCAAGTTTCTTAAGAAGGTGACGGACCTGAGGAGGAGCAGGAGCTGGAGGATTCCGGATTTGATGAGACTGGAGGTGACCGAACCCCGGAGGAAACAATCCCGCTAACTGCACCGGATCCCTCTCCTGCCCAACACCAAGAAGCCAGTGAGCCCCAAAAGTCCAAAATACCACCAACAACCACCCCAAAAGACAACGGCATCCTCATATTTCCCGGGAAAGGAAAGGAGGACACGGAACTCGACAAGCACGCCATTAAGAAGACAAGTTAGGGGTAAAATGGTAAACCAATGAAAAAGAAGAAGGATCAGCTCACCACCTTGGCTTCTGATTCCTCCCGGAGCCTTTTGCCGCTGCCGGAGCCCCTCTCCAAGCTGAGCCCCAGAGGAAACCCCGACGCCCCGCCGGCGCCGGAGCCACCTTCGCGGGAGAGGACGACCCCAGCGGGCATGCCCCCCTCGCCTCCCCCTGCGAGGCCTCCACTGCCGCCGCCACCGCCGTCCCCACCGGCGTAGGATGGCGGCGGCATCGAGAAGATCTGCTCGAAGAAGTCGTCCCCTATGCCATCCTGCTGAGACGACGGTGCGTTCGCCATGGCTCCGAAGCCCGGGATACGGCCGCTACTTCTACCGGTACGAACCCAAACGGTCGCCGGAGAGCTCAAAGGGCATCGAAGGGACAAAGGCTCGGGGGCGAGAGAAAAAGAAAGCGTCGGCGGAGAGAGAGAGAGGTAGGGAGGATGGAGGATACGTGGGCAATGGAGGAGATGATGGGGGAGAGGGGGTGGGAGCGTATAAAAAGGAGAGGCGGTGAAAGGGGGAGGTGAAACATAACAAGAGGAAAGGGAGGAAAAGAAGAGAATCGAAAAGGCGGGGATTTTCTCTTTTTTTTTTTGCTTTATTTTTTTAATAACTATTGTTTTTTAAAAGGGTTGCGTCTTGGAAGAGGCTCGAGAGAATCTAGGGAGAATCGGCATGGATTGGCCACAGTACCGAGTCCACAGTTATTCGTAGACTAGTGTGGAAAATAAGAAAAAAAACAAGAGCCATGTATGGCACGCCAGACGCCACGCAACGCAGCGCAACGGGTAGTGCTCGATTTGGGGGACAGCGGCGCGTACGAGACGGTGGTGTTTGCCCTTCGGTTGTCTTAAGTTTTCGTGCCACCCTCACCACCGGTTAACCGATGATGCTATAATATATTAAAAAAAATCACAAGGGTGCGACGGCAACTAAGTAGCGAGTTACGGTGTGGGACTATTACTATTAGTGAAAGAAGTTGACTATTCAAAACAAAATCTTTCAAAGTTTCTTTTAAGTGGTAAAATCATCATTACATTGATAACCGTGTGAAGGGACTAAGATCAGCCCTGGCCCTCATTTACTACACTGCGCTCACAAAGAACGAGCTAACTAGTATAATTCATGGATCGAGCAACCCATAGCTCGGCCTTCCCGAGCAATCTGTAGCTCGGCGCTCCCCGAGCGATCCATAGCTCGGTTTTCCCGAGCAATCCGTAGCTCGGCTCCCCCGAGCGACCCATAGCTCGGCTCCCCCGAGCGATCCATAGCTCGGCCCCCCCGAGCAATCCGTAGCTCGGCTCCCCCGAGCAATCCGTAGCTCGGCTTCCCCGAGCAACCCATGGTTCGGCTTCCCCGAGTAATCCATAGCTCGACATGCACCTCCGCGGAACGAAACTGTTTTCACGACCGGCTTATTTCTTTTGTCATATCTCAGCCGTCCTCGTGCCTCTGCTGCTCGAGCCGTGCTTACGCCCCAGCAGCGCAAACTATCTGTGCATTTCGGCCATCAAGGCCAGGTCATCCCTCGATGTCTGAACCAAGCCTTTCCGCGCTCCCGCGGAACATGGCATGGGAGAGCCCAAGTCTAGTGTAACAGAATTCCAAACGATGAATCATATCGAGGCGTGGCCTAGGATCTGCAATAACGGCCTAGAACCTACGCAGTCATTGGATCTCGGGCCATCAGAGAGCTCTCCCAGCCGTCGATCCTTCAACGGATAAGATACGGATATCACCAGCCTCACAACAGCTTGATTCGAATCATCTTTGTATCCCAACAACCTTCGAACCTTCCAGAAGGCGCTCAAGATTCAGGTGATTGCTTATAAATAAGACACTCCCAGATTCTCTCAGGTACGCGCAAGCTCCCGTACACAACTCCTAGCTCAGTCTCAGTATCACACTCTCTCTCTCTTTTACTGCTCCCCCTTCTCCTTTCCGCCATTGGCGCTCTGCACGAGCTCCCGATAGGCCACCCCTGGAGGGACTCTCCAGAGAGAGCCTTCTCCTCATTTTTGTTGATCACTGATCCCCACTGACTTGAGGGTCGGAGGGTCTTCCATGGAGGGCCACCCCTAACGCCTCTCATGTGAGGACTTCTTTGCAGGTCCGCCCAGAAGGAAGCCCGATCAGGAGATCGATCGCGCCCGAGTCGAAGGACAGATTTCGACGGCAACAGTTTCAATGAAAATAAAAGTTTTCTAATTTAACTTTTTAATTAATAGTTTCACTTATCCAAAATTCTTTTTGATAAAAGTGGCCTTCTCAAGTAAGGTAGTGTTTGAAATAGGGGATAAGAAGGTATCCCCTCTTATTCCCAAAAGCCATAACTATAAGGTAGTGTTTGAAATAGGGGATAAGAGGGGATATCTCCGGGAGCCATAACTATAAGGGATAGCTGGGAATAAAGTTAACCAAAGGGATAATCCATGGTTAACCATGGTTAACCATGGGATATCCCCTCAATTTATTCCCTAGAAAATGTAGGAATAGCTGGTTATCCCTCCAAATAAGAGTAGTAAAAAAAAGGGATTATCCTATGGATTTACACTTTTTGCATTTGATATGATCAATGGATAGCCAAGGTATTCCCTAGGGATAGCCAAGGGATATCCTAGGGATAAACTATCTCGTACACTTATCCATGGATAATATTTTTCCTATCAAACACTACCTAAGGTTTATGGATTTCAAAAAAAAACATATACACATTATTTTAAAATAAAAATATTTTTATATAAAATTTTTATTAGGATGATAAAATTGGATGCAGCATTTAAATTATACGTGAAATAAGTAGATTTAGATTAGTCTTAAATAAATTTATATTATAATTATATTAATATATAATATAAAATAATCATACCATGTTAATCATCAAATCAAAAATGACACGAAAGCATCCATTTAATTAATTATGTTTTTATTTTTTTATATTTTATTTCATATAAAAAGTATTTAATATATTATAACAAAGAAAAGTTGCTTTTGACTTGTATTTATTTATGTTAAATAAGTATTAGATGAGTAATACCTATTTTTATTAAGTAAGTGATGTCAAGCGATTAATATATATATCATATTTTTTTAATTATTTATATTTGAATTTTAATATAATTTATTAATTATGTTATATTCATATCGATGTATATAATATTATACTTTATTTTCAACATGATATTAACATAAATTGCCATTCTTGTTTTATATATGTACTATTCATGTGAAATGCTATTATGTTTGTGTATGTATACATGCATGTATTTATATATTAAAAAAGTTTTAAATCGTAGGTAAAAATTAGAAAAAAAATATATGATGAGAAATGCTCGTGAATATATATAGAGCTTGAGAAATACATAATAGCAAAAATATTATTTTATATAATATTTTTTAGTGTTTATCAACGTAAAAAATAGGTAATCACTTGTCTCTGACATGATCTGAGATGTCTTTTTACCAAACAAATTTGGCTCCATGAAAAGACTTAATGCTAGAATATGGCGTACCAACCTTTAGAAGCTGTAGCAGAACTAGAAAAAGAGGAATATTCATTTATCCTCACAAAAGCATTGGATTAACTAGGCAGTGTGATATGTCCGCAGATATGGGTGGAGAAAAAAACACTAGAATCTTTCTTCAGAAAGGATTCTCCATCTTGCTCATTCTCCTTAAAGCTCTTCATGAGTTCTAAAAATGGATGCAAATTATATATCCCATGATTAATCATCTGGTTAACTACCCCTTACTTCCCCTCTTATCTTCTATTTCAAACACTTTCTTAAGCTCTTCATGAGTTTTAAAATGGATGAAATTATATTTCTCTGATACCATTTGTCACAAGGAGGTATTAAAAAAAAAAAATTACCCATGCTGGCACTTAAGGACTACCTCAAATCAGCCACTTCACCTCCTAGCGCCTTCTTCTCCTCAGAGAAGATCATATCATGGATGGGTTTGAGTCCATGAATGCACTGCTTTTACCCATTCTCTGGCCCTTAATCGCCACACGCCGAACAACTCTTCAAGCAACATGCCAAACAAGCATACAAGCCACAAAAATACATGACACTTTGCAGATTATTGGGTAATGAATCAATAAGCTTTGAATACACAATAGGCTTTGAAAGCCAGCTTTGAATACACAATAGGCTTTGAAAGCCAGCTTTGAATACACAATAGGCCTTGAAAGTCCATTACCTCCTTATATGTGAATGAAAAATTAAAAAGACATTTAGTTTCATATCAAAAAAATTAAAAAAAAAAAGATTCACTTATATGAAAACATCTTTCTTCATGCTTTAGTTCCTTAGGCTCACCATAAGCGAAGAACTTGAGGATGATGCTATGCATCATCCCCGCGCCCGCGCATGCCCGTGTACGAAGGACGCTTTGTAGGCGCACTTCGCACATGCGCATCCTTGCGAGGAGCATGAGGTTGACCATTGATCATGGTGATCGGAATTAAGATAAGGGGCTAAGATCAAATGATTGACCGTTGATCACGGTGATCGGATCAGAATCAGACTAATCGTTGGATCGATTGATGATAGACCATTGGATAAGAGGCGGTTGACCATCCGTCGACCGTTGATGATAAGACGTTCTTTTCGATCATGCCGTTGGTGATAAGACGATCATCCGATCATGAAACGACGTATCAGAACTTTGGAGAGGCGGGTCGATCGCATGATCTTTAGATCACGGCTGTGGATCGACTTATCCCATCACGAAAAGGCATATTAATTAGACTATTGATCGCATCCGATCAGATCTAACAGTGCAGATCAATACCATAGGGTTGCTTCCAAAAGGCACCTAAAATCTATAAATAGGACTCGTGACTTGCATTTTATTCATTCAATTTTTGAATTCCTTTCTTCTTTTAGGCATTTGCATACTCTCCTAAAGGAAGTATAGCTATAGTGCATAGAAAAGAGAGAAAAACATTCTTGGTTCGAATTTTTGGTGAATTGTAATGTTGCATTCATCAAAAAAGACTGTTGTATCCTGGAAGACAATTGTCATACAAACCGTAAGCACCTTTATGGGACAAAATTATCTTAAGGACTTAGAGTATTACTCTAAACTCAGTCTTATCAATTAGGTAGCCATAATCTGTACCAACAATCTTAAGACAATTTTTTCTATCATAGAAGTGCTGCTGCATATGGCTACATGCCTACATCCGTTCAAGTCGAGAAACCGGAGAAGTTCTCCAGAACTGACTTCAAGAGATGGCAATAGAAGCTGCTGTTCTACCTCACTACTCTAAATCTGGTCAGAGTACTGAATGAAGATCCATCTATCCTAAAGGAAGGAGAGACCGACAAGCAAGTGATTGCTGCGGTAGAAGCATGGAAGCATTCAGACTTTCTTTGTAAGAACTACATCCTTAATGGTTTGGATAATACTTTGTACAATGTGTACAACAGTATTGTTATTGCCAAGGAGTTATGGGCATCCCTAGATAAAAAGTATAAGACAGAGGATGCTGGACATAAGAAGTTTATGGTCGAAAGGTTTCTAGACTACAAAATAATCGATCATAAAACTGTTATGGAGCAAGTCCAAGAGCTTCAGATCATCCTGTATGAGATACATGCAGAGAGAATGTCTCTCAGTGAGTCATTCCAGGTAGCTGCCATCATAGAGAAGCTACCGTCATCATGAAAGGACTTCAAGAACCACATGAAGCATAAGCGGAAGGAGATGGAACTTGAAGATCTAATTATCTGCTTGATGATCGGGGAAGACAATAAGAACCATAACAATAAAACATGAGGATAACCTGTTGAGCCTAAGGCCAACCTCATAGAAGGAAAGAAGAAACACAAGTTTTTAGGTGAAGGCTTCAAATAGAAGAAAGGCAATCCAAAGAAATTATTTAAGTTCAAGGGTAAGTACTTTATCTGTGGTAAACAAGGGCTCAAATCGAAGAATTATCATTTCAAGGAAAAAGAAAAAAAAGAGGTCAACATTACTGAAACCCTATCCCAAGAAGTATATGAGATGATGCTATCAGCTATTGTGTTTGAAGCAAACATGGTTGATAAAGCCAATGAGTGGTACATCGACACTGGAGCTACCAGATATGTCTGCTCTGATAAGAGTATGTTCTCATCATATACTCATATCAATGATAGAAATCTAATTATGAGAAATTCTACTACATCCAAGATAGAAGGAATTGGCCGCATAGTACTCAAGATGACATTAGGAAAGAAACTTCTATTGAATGATGTACTTTATGTTCTAGATATTCAAAAAAAATTATTGTTACTTCCTCCTAAGAAAACATGGCTTAAGGATGGTTTTTGAGTCCGATAAATTTGTACTCACTACATGAGGATATCTATTGGAAGGGTTACTTAAATAATAAATTATTCAAGGTAAATGTAATGACTGTACACCGAAACCTTGAAATGAATTAAAATTCCTCTTCTGCTTATATGGTTGACTCTTCTTGTTTATGGCATGATAGATTAGGACATATGAATTTTAATTTATTATAAAAATTAATAGAATTAGAATTATTACCTAATCATGAAATCGATACACATTACAAGTGCGAAGTGTATGTTAAATCTAAGTTAGCAAAAATATCATTTTCTTTAGTAGAAAGAAATACCAAACCTCTTGACTTAATTCACAATGATTTATGTGATTTAAAGTCAGTTCAAACTCAAGAAGGTAAAAAGTATTTTATAATATTTATTGATGATTCAACAAGATACTGCTATGTGTATCTACTAAAGTCTAAAGATGAAGCTTTAGAAATGTTTAAATGTTATAAAAATGAAGTTGAAAATCAACTTGGTAAAAAGATTAAGGCTATAAGGAGTGATAGAGGTAGAGAATACGATGCACCTTTTGACGGATTCTATCAAGAGCATGGCATTATTCATCAAACTATGGCTCCTTATTCGTCTCAATCTAATGGAATTGCAGAACACAAAAACCGCACATTGAAAGAAATGATGAATGCTATATTGATAAATTCTGGTACACCACTGAATTTATGAGAAGAAATAATTCTTTTTGTAAATTATATTCTTAACAAAATACCTTTTAAGAAGAAGGATATTACTCCATATGAGTTATGGAAAGGAAAGACGCCTTCTTACAATTACTTAAAACTATGAGGGTGTCTAGCTAAAATAGTTATTTCGGATCCCAAAAAGGTCAAAATAGGACCAAAACTATTGATTGTATTTTTATCGGTTATGCACAAAATAGTAGTGCATATCGCTTTCTTGTGTATAAATCAGATATATCTGATATTCAGAAAAATATAATCATGGAATCAAGGAATGCATCATTCTTTGAAGATATATTTTCAAGCAAAGAGAAATTAGAAATAAGTTCAAACAAAGAACTTTTGATAATACTGCTAGTAGTAGTCATTAGAAAAATATTCTGAAGATGAACCCAGACGCAGTAAAAGATCAAAAGTTATAAAGTCTTTTGGTCCTGATTATGTAACTTATATGTTACAAAATGAACCCCAAACATTCAAAGAGGCAATGTCTAACCCAGAAGCATCCTTTTGGAAAAAAGCTATTAATAGTGAAATTGAGTCTATCATGCACAATCATACCTAGGAGTTGGTAGACTTACCATCTGGTATGAAACCTCTAGGATGCAAATGAATTTTTAAGAAAAAACTAAAGGCTGATGGATCAATTGACAAGTATAAGCCAGATTAGTGGTTAAGGGCTTCGAACAAAAAGAAGGTATAGACTTCTTTGATACCTATTCACTAGTAAGTAGAATAACATTTATAAGAATGTTAATCACTTTTGCAGCCATTAATACTTTTGAAATAGATCAAATGAATGTTAAAACAACATTTCTGAATGGTGAATTAGAGGAAGAAATTTATATGGAATAATCTGAAAGATTTGTTGTTCCGGGAAAAGAAAAGAAGGTGTGTAGACTTGTTAAATCCTTATATGGATTAAAACAAGCTCCTAAGCAATGGCATATAAAATTTGATAATGTCATGTCATCAAATAGATTCAAAATAAATGAATGTGATAAATGTATATATGTCAAAACCCAGCTTGAAGGGTATGCGATAATCTGCTTATACGTAGATGACCTGTTAATCATCGGTAGTAATACTGAAATGATTAAATAGATCAAGAAAATATTAATCAAACATTTTGATATAAAAAACATGGGTATTGCATATGTTATACTAGGGATTCGAATCACTAAAACATTTGAAGAAATAATATTATCTTAATCTCATTATATTGAGAAAATATTAAATAAGTTTAACAAGTATGATACTAGCCCGATGAAAACACCTATAGATGCTAATCTACATTTGGCTAAGTATATTGGAGAATCCATATATTCACGTATAATTGGCAGTTTAATATATATCATGAATTGCACTTGTCCTGACATAGCATATGCTGTCAATAAGTTGAGCAAATTCACTAGTAATACAGATCCAAGTCATTGGACAACTCTAATAAAAATATTAAGATATTTATGATATACCCTAAGTTATGGATTACATTATTCAAGATATCTAGCTGAACTAGAAAAATACAGTGATGCAAATTGGATATCTAATACAGAAGACACAAATCCACTAGTGGATATGTATTCACCTTAGGAGGAGGTGCTGTGTCATGAAAATCTTTTAAACAAACATGTATAGCTTGATCACCTATGGAATCTGAGTTTATTTCTTTAGAAAAGGTTGCTGAAGAAGTAGAATGGCTTTGAAATCTTTTAAAAGATATTTTATGTTGGCCAAAGCTTGTGTCTGCAATATGCATATATTGTGATAATCAATCGGCAATTGTAGAGCACAAAATAAGATGTATAATGGTAAGTTTAGGCATATACGTCGTAGACATAATACCATTAAGCAGTTACTTGAAATTGATGTAATTTTCATCGACTATATTTAGTCAAAGAAAAACCTAGCGGATCCATTGACTAAGGGGTTACCAAGAGTCAAGTAAACTGTTTATCGAGGGGAATGGCTTTAAAGCCTATAACAGAAAAATCTTTATAGTGGATACCCAACCTAGCTGACTGAAAATCCCAAGATTAGGTTCAAAAGGGACAACTAAATTATGAAGAGATTTGCATAGCACTAAGGATGTCAAATCCTACTCATTCCCATGATAATTAGTGCTACCTGCTAAAGGTAATAGGATAAGCATTACTCTTAATGATTCTTATGACATGAACATTCATGTAGGGCAGGATACTCTTAATAAGAATCATCTATGTGAGTGTGAACTGGACAATTTTATGAGAATTTTAAGATTTCAATTCTTTAAAGCACTCATAAAACTGAAGCGAGAAATAAACTTCGAGGCATGCATATTTAATAATTTTGATAACAATTATCAATGCGAAAACTTAAAGACTACATATTAATCTATCTAACATGCATCAAGATCATATTTGCCTTATATATTGGATCGTTTGATCTAAAATATGCATATAAATAAAAACATCAAGATCATATCTTGATCTTCAAGATGAAAAGTCATACTACTTATCTTGAAGCCTGCCTTAAGATCTAGGGATCAAATCACTTATCTTAAGAACAGTAGATAAATCCTTATTGCTCTATAGCCGTTCAATCGTCCGACCTCTAGTATCGTCCATGCAAAACTCCGAATGATCGGATTCTCGGGAGTGCTAGCTCGCAAAAAATAACTTTGCTAATCTTGAATCCTCCCACTTGAATCTTCTGCCAAGATCCACCAAACTTTCGGTGACACAAGAATTACACTAGGATTTTCTATTCTAACTCTTTAGAAATTCAATCCATAACTTTTCGTTGTTGTAATATGATGAGGGATGTCCTCTAATTTATAGTCTCATTTTTTAGCCAGCCCATTGAATTCTAACACTTAGAATTTTGCCGTTTGGTGAAAACCAAAGAGACACAGCGTTTGGTTAATTCCGATGTTCGGTGAAAACCAAAGAGACGCAGCGTTTGGTTAATTCCGACGTTCGGTAAAAATAAAAGAGATGTAAATTCTAACACTTAGAATTCCATCGTCTGG
The DNA here is from genome assembly GCA_900491605.1 of Calamus simplicifolius. Classification (NCBI taxonomy): domain Eukaryota; kingdom Viridiplantae; phylum Streptophyta; class Magnoliopsida; order Arecales; family Arecaceae; genus Calamus; species Calamus simplicifolius. The sequence continues at coordinate 165,286 of UESW01001532.1, read as the reverse complement.
TTAACTCAAAGAGGCACATTTATTCCATATGAATTCTAACACTTTAGAATTCCAACGGAACCGTTTGGAGAAGATTAATGTTATACATCAAATTCTACATGTGAATTTAATCTCTTAGATTTTAGTTATCTCATCATGTGAGATACTTATGCGAGAGGTTTGGGTTCAGGTTTTAGTTTAAGCTGATCTGAATTTATTGGACTGAACCTACATAGATCATGGTCCTAGCCCAAATCAAATTTGGCTAGTCCTTAATCTATTTAAATCCAAATCAAGTCTAATTTCAAATCAATATTTGAAATTGACTAGCCATTCTAATAGACTTAAACCAAATTGAATCTTATTCACTTGTACTTAACCCAATTGAGATAATTCAATCAATCAAATTGATTAATTAAATCATATACGATTCTCAATCATTGATTAGCAAATAGATCATCCTAGGAAATTTCTATGCATGTGACTCTCTAGGTTCGAACCTAAGCCGGTAGCATAGGAACAACTTTCTATACTAATCGATGTGCCCATCAAGCAATGGAACCCGACGTCCGGATAGGTCAAAGAGTTGCCGAGCAAACTCTAAGAACTCTAAGAAACAGTTACCGTATAATTCATCCTTTTGACCACAATGCTAAGGATGGCTTAAGAGCCTGTCAACTCTAAACAGCAAATCTATAAAGTGATTTCAACTTTAGTGATCATGTGACTTTCACATGAAGTGCCTTGGCCAAGGTCTTGCTAAATTGAAACACAAGCATTTCTCCTTTTAACGAGATAGGTCAAATTCTATCTTGGTCCACAACTGACTACCACAAGTACTTGACTGCACCTAGTAACCTTTCGTAGCTGGATTAGAAATACAGGTGGTTCAGCACTTAAGTACAATGAGTTACTTGCAAGTCACTGGTTGTGATCTTTAGGTTTGAAGGATATATATACCTATATCTTCTCAGATTAACTCTTGATAGCAGAGTATCCGAAAATGAGTCACGTTCGGTGAAATGTACTCCTACACTTTCACCTGTATGTCATACCAGTGTCTCTACACTCCTTGGTTAAGAGGACAACCAACAAATATGATATACAACGTCCTATAATTGATAGTATTATGGTCCTGTCATACTATATCATTTGGTCGCAAACTCTTTTGAGGACCTTCAAAGATAAATCCTCCTTTATCGTGAAGGAAGATCCTGAGGGCTTCATTACTATTAGGAGTTTAAGAAGATGTTCTTTTAATGAATAAACTGCCAAATAACTTTTATTAATATATCAATTTATATGTAATTTACATTAGCACAATCATCAAATGATTGGCTTTAGGATACAATTCCCAACAAACTCCCACTTAGCCTAAAGCCACTCATTATAGTATCTAATACCCATCTTCAACTTATAGTCATCAAACTCCTTGATGCTGAGTGCATTAGTAAATGGGTTGCCTAGGTTTTTCTTTCCGTCAATCGTCTGAAGATTTATGTCACCTCGTTTTATAATCTCTCGAATAAGATGAAATCGACGTAGTATGTGCTTGGTGCACTGATGTGCTCATGGTTCCTTTACTTGAGCTATGGCATCAGTGCTGTCAGTGTACAAGAGGACTGGTCCATCTATGGAAGATGCCACTCTAAGCTCAGAGAAACTTTCGCAGTCACACAGCTTCTTTCGTAGCATCTAATGCAGCGATGTACTCTCCCTCGCACACTAAATCTGCCACTGTATGTTGCTTGGAACTTTTCCAACAAACAGCTCCACCATTCAGGATGAACACGAAACCTGACACACTTTTGCTATCATCATGATCTGATTGAAAACTGGAATCAGTATATCCAACAAGTTTTAAATCAGACTCTCACTGGTCCTTAGTATTTCTTAAATACTTAAGGATTGTCTTAACAACTTGCCAGTATTTTCTCCTGGATCAGATTGGTATCTACTCACTACTCCTAGTGAGTATGCCACATCTGGTCTTGTACATGTCATGGTGCACATAATCGATCCCACTGCCGAAGCATATGGAATTCGACTCATACGTTCTCTTTCATTAGGAGTTGTCGGACAATCCTCTTAGAAAGATGAATTCCATGGCCTATCAGAAGATAGCCTTTCTTGGAATTCTCCATGCTAAACCTCTTTAGCACTATGTCAATGTACGTAGATTGGGATATACCAAGCATCCTCTTAGATCTATCTCTATAGATCTTCATCCCTAGGATGTAGGATGCTTCTCCCAGATCTTCATGGAGAATTGTGATGACAACCATGTCTTGATTCCTTGTAATGCAGAGATATCATTCTCGATTAAGAGAATATCATCCACATATAATACAAGAAATACAATAACGGAACCGTTAGCCCATTTATAAATGCAAGGTTCTTCTTTGTTCTTAATAAAGCTATAAGATTTGATCACATTATCAAATCGTATGTTCAAACTCCTAGATGCTTGCTTAAGTCCATAAATGGACTTTTGTAGCCTGCACACTTTAGACTCGTCTTCAGATATAAAACCTTCAGGCTGTATCATATACATCTATTCTTCTAAATTACCATTTAGAAAAGCGGTTTTAACATCCATCTGCCAAATCCATAATCTAAGTGTGCTGCTATAGCTAGCATAATCCGAATGGATTTCAGTATTGCCACAGGAGAAAACGTCTCGTCATAGTAATACCATAACGTTGATGATACCCCTTGGCAACCAGATGTGCTTTATAGGTCTCTACCTTTCCGTCTGCGCCTCTTTTCCTTTTGAAAATCTACTTACACCCTATGGGTTTTATCCCTTTGGGTGGGTCAACTAATGTCCATACATTATGTCCTTCATAGAATCAAGTTTGGATTTCATGGCATCAAGCCATTTATCAGAGTCAGTCCTTTGCATAGCATCCATATAGGTGATCGGATCCTCGTTGTTCTTATCGAGTTCAATAGGATCTTCGTTCTGGACCAAGAAACCTAAGTATCTGTCCAGTTGATATGGTACTCTACCAGATTACCTTAATGGTGCATCTAAAATGGGTTTTGAGTTTGATCTAATCAACTCAGATTCTAAGGGTTCACTGGTTTGTGTTGTTCCTTCTACTTGATGAACTTCCTCAAGTTCAACATTAGAGCCATTTGTTCCTTCCCTAAGGAACTCCTTTTCAAGAAAAACTGCTCTATTACTAATGGACAACTTTTGTTCTTCAGTATTGTAGAAGTAATATCCTTTGGTTTCTTTTGGATAGCCGATAAAAAAATATTTGTCAGATTTGGGTTCAAGTTTGTCTGATTTGCACGTTTTACATAAGCTGGACACCCCCAACTCTCAGATAGGTGATAACCAGTTTATGTCCATACCACATCTCATGTGGAGTTTTAGAAACAGACTTACTTGGAACCTTATTGAGAATATGACAAGCTGATTCTAATGCATATCCCCAAAATGATATTGGCAAGCTTGCAAAACCCATCATGGACCGAACCATGTCTAACAGAGTTCGATTCCTTCTTCTGACACACTGTTATGCTGTGGTGTTCCTGGAGGAGTCCATTAGGAGAGAATATCATTCTCCCTTAAATATGTCACAAAATTTTTTGAAAGGTATTTGCCTCCTTGATCTGATCGAAAGGCCTTAATACATTTTTCTGTTTATTTTTTTACTTCTTTGATATAGTTTGAACATTTCAAACTACTCAGATTTATGTCTCATAAGATAGATATAACCAAACCTAGAAAGGTCGTCTGTAAAAGTAATGAAGTAGTAATATCCACCTTTGGCACAAATGCTGATTGGTCTACATACATCAGTATGTACTAGACCCAATAGCTCCTTGCCTCTTTCACCTTTTCTAGTAAAAGATGACTTGATTATTTTACCAAGAAGACATGATTCACAGGTAGTTAATGATTCACAATCATCAACTCGAAGGATGCCCTCCTAGTTAACCTGTTCAATCTATTCTTGTTGATATGACCCAGCCAATGGTGCCAAAGATAAATATCTATGACATTATTTATTCTAGGGCGCTTACTTGATTTGTACACTACATTCACAGGCTGTGATAATATATAAATGTCATTAGATAAATGCCTAACCATTACAGTGACTCCATTCATAATGATATTCAAAGTAACATTCTTTATTGAAATTTCATAATGACTTTTGGCCAGAAGGCCTACAGAAATTACATTCAACAAGAATGTTGGGCAAAAATGACAATCATTTAGTACGATGACATTTCTATTGAAAACTATTTCAAGAACTCCTAATGCCAGAACTGGAACTAATCTTCCATCGCGGATATTAAGGAATCTTTCGTTATTCTCAAATCTTCTAGTGACATGTAGTCCCTGCAATGAATTGCAAATGTTAAAAGGACTCTCGGTATCCAATATCCAGGTTTGATTATCATATACAAAAAAATTACAAGGTGTTATCATATAAATACCTTGTTGAGCAACATCTTGCCCCTTTTTCTTCTTTGGCCTGTTTTGATCAAGTGTGGCAATGTAAAGAGGACAGTTCCTTTTCAGTGCCCTTGCATCTTGCAATGAAAGCATTCAGCTTGACTTTTATCAACTTTCTTCTTATGCATCTGACCCCTTATAGATGTCCTAGCATGTTGCACCTTTTTCTTATTCTTATTCTTCTTTCCTTTCCCAAAGGGTTGACGCCCTACCTTATATCCTTCAACCACATTAACCAAACCCTTAGAGAGCTGGTTATCCTTCTCAAAGTTTTGTAACAATCCCAACAAATCGTGGTAGTTGATTGTAGGCTTTGTCATTCGATAATGAGTAAGGAAAGGTCGGAAGGATGTAGGCAAAGAATTCAGGATCGCATCTTTTTCCAACTGCTCATATAGGGGAAAGCCGAGCTTGCTTAGGAGTTCTATCTTCTCGATCATGTATAATACATGATCAGTGACAGGTGATCCATCCCTCATTCGAGCATTAAAAATAGCACAACTAGTCTTGTGCCTTTCAACATCATTGGGTGTGCCGAAAGATTCATTCAACGCTTGAATGATTTCTTCTGGCTGAGCATTCTCGAACCGGTGACCGAATTCATCGTTCATTGCTGCTAGCATGATGAAACGCACGCTAGTTCTATCACTGAGCAACTTCTGATAAGTATCTCTCTTAGAACTTTGAGTGTTTGCATTAGGTATCTCTGATGCAGGATTATTCAGAATATATAGAATCCTCTCATGCTCAAGGACGATCTTAAGTTTTCTAAACCAGCTATTGAAATTTAAACCATTCAACTTGTCACTATCCAATAGAGACCTTAATGATAAATTAGTGGCTATTTTTTGCATAAAGAAAAACTAAAGTTTAATAGTATATAAATTGATTCAGTCTAAATACTTGGACTTTAGTCTAAAGATTCTTCCACTATTTTATTCAAATTGGCAGCCTCTACACTCCAATTTGAAGAATTATTCTTAATTATTTAGTGGGCACTAAGATCTACATAGACTACATATAGGCCCAAGTGAAGCTTGACCAACCCATATGCATCTAAGAGTAGTTTAAAACTAATTGCTTCCCCAAATAATTCTTAGTGTTCAGTTTTGCCCCATGTTCCTCTTCAGCAGGCATGGAGTGCCTCCACTGAAAGTTCTGGTTAGGTCCAACCATTAAATGATATAATCAGAGTAACCTATCAATAGACAACCAAGCCAGAGTGAAGCTCGGCCCACCTGACTGTCTATTTAATAGTTACATTGACTTATCATATAATAATGATAATTTCGATGGTTGATAAGCACCAGGCATGGAGTGCCTTCAATGATTATCAAGACATCGGACTCATTATCACCCACCTTAATGAGAGGCTATGATCTAGTTATCATATAACTATTTCATTTTAAGGACCTAATAATTTTAGAGGATTTAATAATCTGAAGATAAATTGACTAATCAAGTTCTTTCACTGAATCTATGAAATTAGTAGAATGAAACAAGATTAAGTCAGGTTAAATGGCACCTAAATCAGTCAGACTGATTTCCTTACAGGCATGGGTCAATCCAAATCAGGTAAATAATCTGAATCATAAATGGTTCACTATATTGACCAGATAAGTGAGATCGATGAGAGGGATATGCCATTAACTCATTAAAGACGTATCAATACGAGTAGCTCCCAATTAAAAACCATTCGATCGTTGATCTAGAGCAACTTGCCAACTCACCTTGACATCATATGGTTAACCAATTTTGATTTGACCATCTAAGAGATTCATGCTCAACCACAGAGCCTAATCTATCTCATTTGGTTTAATCAAAGATATGGACATGATCAACTACAACTATTGTTTGATTTAGAGTATCCTTAACCTAATATAATTGATTTAGATTTGATCAAATACTCTTATAGTCCATTTGATTTAAACCTTAGGGTCTAACCCTTTATGGACCTGATTTAGTTAACCCAAAAGATTTAAATATATTTCACGTTTTCATAACTTCCATGTCATATATTTCAAATAATGCATCACTTGCATTATATAACTACTCATAATTCCTATATTTAGATCATATCTAAAAAGATTATGAATAAATATTTGACATTCAAATAAGACTCTCATATTTATGTTTTTATGCTAAACATGCAATTATCATGCTTTTATACAACATCAATATGTATTAAATATAAAACATCTTGAGAGTGCGGTACCGCTATACATCATAGAATACCTCATTGAATGAGGTAATTTGGATTTTTAATCCATCTATGACTTGATAGCCTGGTGATGTGTTTTAGCTTTGATTACAAAATTAATAGGAGTATTAATTTACATGCAATAAATTAGATCAAAACAAAACTAGGGCTCTGATACCATTTGTAGGGAGAAATAAACTCTGAGGTATGCATATTTAATAATTTTGATAATAATTATCAATGCAGAAACTTAAAGATTACATATTAATATATCTAACATGCATCAAGATCATATCTTTGCCTTATATATTGGATAGTTTAATCTAAATATGCATATAAATAAAAACATCAAGATCATATCTTGATCTTCAAGATGAGAAGTCATACTACTTATCTTGAAGCCTGCCTTAAGATCTAGGGATCAAATCACTTACCTTAAAAACAGTAGATAAATCCTTATTGCTCTGCAGCCATTCAATCGTCCGGCCTCTAGTATCATCCATGCGAAGCCCCGAATGATCGGATTCTCGGGAGTTCTAGCTCGCGGAAAACAACTTTACTAATCTTAAATCCTCCCACTTGAATCTTCTGCCAAGATCCACCAAACTTTCGGTAACCCCAGAATTACACCAGATTTTTTATTCTAACTCTTTAGAAATTCAATCCATAACTTTCGTTGTTGCAATCTGGTAAGGGATGTCCTCTAATTTATAGTCTCATTTTTTAGCCAGCCCATTGAATTCTAACACTTAGAATTTCACCGTTCGGTGAAAACCAAAGAGACGCAGCGTTTGGTTAATTCCGACGTTCGATGAAAACCAAAGAGATGCAGCATTTGGTTAATTTTGACGTTCGGTGAAAACGAAAGAAATGTGAATTCTAACACTTAGAATTCCATCGTCTGGTTGACTCAAAGAGGCACATTTATTCCATATGAATTCTAACACTTTAGAATTTCAACTGAATCATTTGGAGAAGATTAATGTTATACATTAAATTCTACATGTGAATTTAATCTCTCAGATTTTAGTTATCTCATCATGTGAGATACTTATGCGAGAGGTTTTGGGTTCAAGTTTTGGTTTAAGCTGATCTGAATTTATTGGACTGAACCTACATAGATCATGGTCCTAGCCCAAATCAAATTTGGCTAGTCCTGAATCTATTTAAATCCAAATCAAGTCTAATTTCAAATCAATATTTGAAATTGACTAGTCCTTCTAATAGACTTAAACCAAATTGAATCTTATTCACTTATACTTAACCCAATTGAGATAATTTAATCAATCAAATTGATTAATTAAATCATATACGATTCTCAATCGTTGATCAGTAAATAGATTATCCTAGGAAATTTCTATGCGTATGACTCTCTAGGTTCGAACCTAAGCCGGTAGCATAGGAACAACTTTCTATACTAATCGATGTGCCCATCTAGCAATGGAACCCGATGTCCGGATAGGTCAAAGAGTTGCTGAGCAAACTCCAAGAACCCTAAGAAACAATTACTATATAATTCATCATTTTGACCACAAATGCTAAGGATGGCTTAAGAGCTTGTCAACTCTAAACAGCAAATCCATAAAGTGATTTCAACTTTAGTGATCATGTGACTTTCACATGAAGTTCCTTGGCCAAAGTCTTGCTAAATTGAAACACAAGCATTTCTTCTTTTAACGGGATAGGTCAAATTCCATCTTAATCCACAATTGACTACCACAAGTACTTGACTGCACCCAGTAATCTTTCATAGCTGGATTAGAAATCTAGGTAGTTTGGCACCTAAGTACAATGAGTTGCTTGCAAGTCACTGGTTGTGATCTTCAGGTCTAAAGGATACTTATACCTATATCTTCTCGGATTAACTCTTGACAGCAGAGTATCCAAAAATAAGTCACGTTCGGTGAAATGTACTCCTACACTTTTACCTGTATGTCATACCAGTATCTCTACACTCCTTGGTTAAGAGGACAACCAACAAATATGATATACAACGTCCTATAATTGATAGTACTATGCCCTCATTTGGTCACAAACTCTTTTGAGGACCTTTAAAGATAAATCCTCCTTTATCGTGAAGGAAGATCCTGAGGGCTTCATTACTATTATGAGTTTTAAGAAGATGTTCTTGTAATGAATAAACTGCCAAATAACTTTTATTAATATATCAATTTATATGTAATTTATATTAGCACAATCATCAAATGATTAGCTTTAGGATACAATTCCCAACAGAAACTAGGAAGTGTTTGGGGCCAAAATGAATACAACCATGAGAACCAAAAGAATGCTTAGGAAGGAGTTATGTGATTGTTATTATTTTGGTTTACACAAAACGCTGAAAAGTTCAAGACATCATGTTTACTTTTTAGCAAGTAAACTCGATAATAACTCACTAAGGAAGGTTCAAAGCCATAAGCTACCTATCCTGATATAATTTCATCCCACTAAACTCTATATAGTGTCGTCATATTCATTAGCATTGAAATCTTTTTTGTGGGGGATCGCCTTTGTTGATCTTTGATGATCTTTGATCAAAGTCCAATTTTCATTCATGTGGATAATTGTTGGGTAATGAGCCAATAGGCCTTGAATACACAAATGGGCCTTGAAAGCCCATTACCTCCTTATATGTGTGAATGAGAATTTGAGAGGACATTTAGTTCCACATCGAAAAAATTAAGAAAGGATGGTTCACTTATATGAAAACCTCTTCTTTCATGCTTAAGTTCCTTAGGCTCACCATAAGTGAAGAGCTTGAGGGTGATGCATAACATCACCACCGCGAATGCGTACGCGCACGTGCGTGTGCGAAGGATGCAATGGATGCTTTGTAGGCGCACTTTGCACTTCGCATGTGTGCATCGTCATGAGGAGCCTAAAATTTTTTCTTGATCATGAGGATCCAACGGTAGAAACTGATTGGATTAAGATAAGAGGCTAAAATCAAATGATTGATCATTGATCACGGTGATCGGATCAGCATCAAACTGATCATTGGATCGATTGATGATGGACCATTGGATAAGAGGCGATTGGCCATCCATCGACCGTTGATGATAAGACGCCCTTCCTGACCATGTCATTGGTGATAAGATGATCATCCGATCGTGAAACGATGTATAAGGGCTTCGATTGATCACGATGATTAGATCAGGATTAGACTGATCGTTGGATCGATTGATGATGGACCATTGGATAAGAGGCGGTTGACCATCCATCGACTGTTGGTGATAAGACACCCTTTTCGATCATGCCATTGGTGATAAGACAATTATCCGATCATGAAACGACGTATCAGGGCTTCGGAGAGGTAGGCTGATTGTGTGATCTTCAGATCATGGCGATAGATCGGCGTATCAGGACTTTGGAGAGGCATGTCGATCGCGTGATCTTTAGATCATGGCTGTGGATCGGCTTATCCCATCATGAAGAGGCGTATTGATTAGACCGTTAATTGCATCTGATTAGATCTAACGGTGCGCATCAATACCGTAGGGTTGCTTCCAAAAGGCACCTAAAATCTATAAATAAGACTCATGACTTGCATTTCATTCATTCAATTTTCGAATTCCTTTCTTCTCTTAGGTATTTGAATACTCTCCTAAAAGAAGTATAGCTATAGTGCATAGAAAAAGATAGAAAAGCATTCTTGATTTGAATTTTTGATGAATTATAGTGCTGCATTCATCAAAAGAAGACTGTTGTATCCTGAGAGACAATTATCATACAAATCGTAAGCACCTTTGCAGGATGAAATTATCTTAAGGACATAAAGTATTACTCTAGACTCAGTCTTATCAATTAGGTAGCCACAATCTGTGCCAACACTTTTCATTGACTCTTTGTAAGTAGAAATTACAAGGCCTCCATGATAGGCTATAACCCTCTCTAGTTATACTCAACTTGCCCACACAAAGAAATAGCTGGAGACTCAATTTTTCCTAGCTAATTACCTAACCCTCATGTGTGTTCTCTTCCCAAAGAGAACTTCCAAGAAACTCCACCCTTTGGAAACTGTTTCGCCTTGGCAAAATGTTGGCACCTTTGCTTGTTTGCGTCTTCTTCATCCAATCTCCTCCTTTTGTAGACTTGAAGCAAGTGGAAGCATCCTCAAAATCATGCCCAAATCCTAGGGATAGGTGGGATTGCATGCATGCCTATTGGCCAAATTTGGTGTGTGTCCATTGGCTAGCTGGCTGCCTGCCCTAGCTATCCTGGGTGTGATCTGTGCGCCCACCCAATCCTATAGCCTAGGTGGTAGCACGCACTACGTGTGCTAGCCTAGCCACCTACTATCCGCATGCCATATGATGTTGTCCGCATGCCATATAGTTCATCGCGCCTGATAGTCCACGCACATGCGAAGTAACCCGTCCTTCTTTCTCTTCTTAATTAGCCCATTAGTGACAGTTCTAGACTTTAGACCTCTAGCTTATCTTGTACATATTGCCCCCAAAAAATCCTCTCATCCTTTCTTTTCTATCCTTTTTATTCTATTATACCTTATAATATATATATCTTTAATAAATAAAAAATAATTTCACTTAACTCTCCTTAACTATAGGTATTTGTGCATTCTTTTTTAAACTAACAAAATTTACAATCAACCCTTCAATTTTAGTTTAAATTACAATTAGTCTATGACGTTTAAATTCAACATTTAAAAAACAAAAAATGTTCACGTTACTATCTTATGACCCCTAAAGATGCCAAAATTTATAATAAATAATATAGTAAAAAATAATAACATTCATTCTTTAAGGTAGTGTTTGATAGAAAAAATTATCCATGGATAAGTGTATAGAATAGAGTTTGTCCCCTGGCTATCCCTAGGGATATCCCTTGGCTATCATATTGATTATATCAAACGCAAAAAGGTAAATCCATAGAATAATTATTTTTTACTCTTATTTGGAGGGATAACCAGCTATTTCTACATTTTCTAGGAAATAAATTGAGAGGATATCCCATGGTTAACTATGGATTATCCCTTTGGTTAACTTTATTCCCAGCTATCCTTATAGTTATTGTTTTTGGGATTAAGAGGGGATATCCCCTGGATATCCCCTTTTATCCCCTATTTCAAACACTACCTAAAGGAAATGGCCTTGATCAAGAATATAAGCAGATTTTTTTTTAAGGCATATCAAATAGTACCTGCAATGGTTACATGACAATCATGTGTTTAATTTTTCATTACTTTTAGCTCTAGCTTTAAATGATGGAGGCTAATTGCAACTAGAATTGAAATTCAGGGTTGATTATAAATTTTTTAATAAAAAATAAAAAATTTTTATAAAAAATTTTGGCTCCTTAGTGTTTCCATCAATATATATATATATTATCAAGCTATATTTATTTAGATGATTGGCAACATTCATAAAACTACAATAAATATTATAGGAGACCGGAACAAGACACTTCTTTGCACGGGTGATCTGATCCTAACATTCTGTAATCCCCTGGATTTTTCAACTGCTCGTGAGAGTTATCATGAGATCAGAAAGATAAACTCTAGATATTTGAATTCTAAATATATCTAACTAACAGAGCCCCTTGATTTGAGGATTATGGATCACCTTTAAAGGATCACTGAAACCTCCTTCCCATCATCCACGAACGCCACCTTTCCATTGTCATCGTGCGCGCATCTGCTCCTGGTAAGTCCCCTATCCATGCCTGGAATGAAGAGAAAGTTAGAAAAAAAAAATTTAAGGAGAGACAGGGAGGAACCTGGTTGAGAAAACCCAGTCCCTTCCCTGTGTCGACGCAGGTTCAGGCCTGGCGGTGTGCCCGCCGCCTCGCCGAGCCTGAGCCCCGGCCTACAACCCCACCGGCACCAGGGACGGCATCCGGTGGGGTGCCGAAGGAGAGAGAGAGAGAGAGAGAGAGAGAGAGAGAGAGCTGTGACAGGAGAGAGAAGCTGCCTGGGAATGAATCGCCGGCGGTCTGATCCTTGGTTTGGGTCCGGCGGCATGCTCGCCGCTTCGTCGGGCCTGAGCCTTGGTCGGCGACCTCCAACGGCACCGGGCGTGTGTCCGGTGGAGGTCCGATCGGCCATGGTGGTCGGTCGTGCCTCCGGTATGCTTCTTGGCCACGGTAGATAGTGAGAGAGAAAGGGAGGAAGAAGAAGAAATTGGGGAGAGAGAGAGAGGAGGGGAGACGAAATTTGGCCAGAATTGGCAACGGTGGCCGGACCGACGCCAATTTGGCCGGAATTGACGCCGGCACCATGGAAGATGCGCGGGAGACGAAAGAGAGAAAGAAAGAATGAGAGAGAAATTGATGAGAGAGAGAGGGGGGGAGAGGTCGGCCGCAGCGGCGGCCGGGCCGCCTCCAATTTGGCTGACGGCGGCCCTGGCTACCGGCACGGCTCTTAGCTCCTCTGTTTCAAAAGAAATAGAGGAGCGGGGTAATAAGGAATTGATGGGCCGTTTGGGCCATCCGGTCTTTGGGCCTTGTTGGGCCGTTTCTGGAGCCTGTTTGAGCAGCGTTTTGGGCCCTGTATCGGACCGAGAATGGCAAAGTAAATATATGGCCCGAATCAGGATTGATTCTAGTTTCTGGGGATAATTTTGTTTCCCTATTTGGGTGTATACATTGAGAGATATTCGAGGTCAAAGTTGGGCCGTGAAGTGGTTTGGGTAGAGTTTAAGAATTATTTTATAATTCAGATTTTAGAAATTTAATAATAAAAATGATACTGTAGGTTCCCAGGTGTCCAATTAGCTGAGTTATCAATTGGAATTTGCGTACTGAGGTAAGTAAGTCAAGTATTATAATTTTATAAATTATTTAATTTGTAAACTGTGAACTTACAGTTAAATGTAATTATGTTAATTTTGCAAAATCATGTTGTTACTATGATAATATGTAATTATGATAATGATAGTAAAACTTTATGTGTCACTACGGTTCTCACATGACAGATTCTCACATGATAGATTCTCACATGAAAGATAACAGAATACTGGTACCAGGACCCTTCCTCTTAGGGGATATTTAAGAGTGATATACAAGATGTGTGTTGTAGGGCCGTGGGACACATAAAAAAAATAATACAGTATAAACAATGTTTTGTTTACATCGCATCTTTAGTAATTATTATTGAATTAAGTTTCAAATTAATTGATCTGATGACATGAACCTACTGATAGCATGATAAATGAAATTTTGAAATTATATTAGGCTTACTTATTGAGTGTGAGCTCATAGAATTCTCACAATGTTTTTCAGAGCCTCAGGAATGAAGAAGGATAATTGGGATAGAAGGAGCTTCTATTAAATAGACTTAGTTTCATTATATTGATTTAGTTCAGATTTGCTTGTGTGTAGGGCAGGTAGCCCAAGACTGATAATTATGGTTTGTAATAAATCATGGATATGAATTTTGCTTTATATTGATTTATGTGATGAAGTTCAGATGCCTTGCATGCCTGGCATGCGGCGGGTTGTCATCCTAGCTTAAATTTTGGGACTGGGGTGACAGCTTTAGTGGTATCAGAGCCAGGTTATGACATTAGGGACATATACATGATGACACTTTAGGCAAAACACTAGAGTGACATAGAGACAATTATAAATTTAAAGGAATCTCAGATATTATGCTTTGAAAGCCTAACAATTAATGTTTACAGTGATATTAATTACAACTAATTTATCAGGAGATAAGAATGGCACGTCGCACTAGAAGTCGAAAAATGATGAGAGTTCCCAGGTTGGTAATGCTGGCCAACCGAGGAGGTCTGGAAGCCACCGAGCTGCTGCCCCTCCAATTCAGTCGGGACTGATCAGCAGCAACTCCAGACCGAGATGCTTCAGGTTCTCTCGGGTATGGCGCAGTCGATGCGGGACTTGCAGCACCAGATTCTGCAGGCCTTGTCCGCTCAGCCTACTCACACTGCTCCGCAGACACAGCCTGCCCCTCCTGTTCCACAGACTCAGCCCGACTCTACTGCTCCACAGACCCAGCCTACTCCATCTCAATCCTGGATAGGGGTTGGCCGCAGCTTTGCAGACTTCAAGAAATTTGCCCCTGCCCCTTTCTCTGGATCCACCAACCCTGTTGATGCTGAGCGGTGGGTGCGAGACATGGAGAAGGCTTTTATGGCCCATGGTAGTCAGGATATGGAGCGGATCAGATTTGCCACCTACCTTCTCCAGGGAGAAGCCTATGATTGGTGGTTAGTCGAGGAGCAGCGTCGGAATGGACAGATTATTTCTTGGGAGAGTTTAGAGAGATATTCTTCACAAATACTTCCCCAGGAGTGTACAGAGACAGATGGAATCAGAGTTTATCAAATTGGAGCAAAAGGATCTTTCTGTGGCCCAGTATGAAGCTGAATTCACCAGGTTGGCCCGTTTTGCTCCAAATATTGTGACCAATGAAATAGCCAAGGTCACCAGATTCACTGAGGGACTGCGACCCAGACTGAGGCAAGCGGTCAATGCATTTGAGCTCCTCACTTACAGTGCTGTAGTGAATAAGGCCTTGGTGATTGAGAGGGATATGAATGCTGTTCAAAAGGATTGGGAGCTGCGGAAGAAGAGAAAAGGGCCTACTTCTGGCCAATCCTCTGCTCAGGCCAAGAAGAAGGGTGCACAGCAGGCTCCAGCTGAACCACAGAATAAGGAAACTCGTTGCATTCATTGTGGTAACTCCCACCCTGGAAAGCCTTGCCGCAGAGTGACTGGTGCCTGCTTTGTCTGTGGGAAAACTGATCACAAGATTGCTACCTGTCCCTTTCGGAAGGATCATCAGCCTTCTTCAAGTCAAGGAATGAGCCAGCAACAGCAGCAGCAGCCACCGAGGACCCAGGGACGGGTCTTCAACCTCACTCAGCAGGACGCTGCCGCATCTAATTCTGTGGTGACAGGTATACCCTTTAATGTTATATCTAGTATTACATTCTTATCTAGTAAATGCATTGACAGTTAATTAATAGTAGGTGCAATCCTTAATGTTAAAACAAATTACACTTATGTCCAGGAATGATTAAAGTAGGTACTGCTTACGCTCAAACTTTAATTGACCCGGGTGCCACGCATTCTTTCATATCTGACATCTATCTTGACAAGAATGCATCATTGACACCTATTCCTCTGGAGCAAGAGTTGCATATTGCGCTTCCAAATGGAGATGTTATGAAAGTTGGCACAGTATGCAAATCTTGCCCAATTATCTTGGAGAATAGGAGGTTGAATGCTGATCTCATTGTCCTCCCACTGAAGTTTTTCGATGTTATCCTTGGAATGGATTGGTTGGCCTCCTGTCATGCTTCAGTAGACTGCTTCAGGAAGACTGTCAACTTCAAAATTCCAAGCCAGCCTGAATTCAGTTTTATTGGTGGTCAGAAACACCTAGCCTCAGTGTTCATATCAGCGATGCAGGCTGGAAAGTATTTGATGAGTGGTGGTCAAGGATTTCTTGCTGTAGTCAAGGACCTTCAGCAAGAAGAGACCAAGTTGGAGGATATTCCCATAGCTCGAGAATTCCCTGATGTCTTCCCTGAGGATTTGACTAATTTACCTCCTGATCGGGAAGTCGAGTTCTCTATTGATCTAGTTCCTGGAACTGGACCTATATCAAAGGCCCCTTACCGTATGGCCCCGGCTGAGCTAAAAGAACTGAAGGATCAACTGCAAGAGCTCCTAGATCGAGGATTTATTAGACCCAGTGCTTCTCCTTGGGGTGCTCCAGTTCTATTTGTTAAGAAGAAGGATGGCAGTCTTCGACTCTGCATTGATTACCGGGGAATCAATAAGGTAACAGTGCGAAATAAGTATCCTCTGCCAAGGATTGACGACTTGTTTGATCAACTTCAAGGAGCCCGGATATTCTCAAAGATTGATCTCAGGTCAGGGTACCATCAACTCAAGGTCAAGGAGGGAGATGTGCCAAAACAGCATTCAGAACCAGATATGGCCACTATGAGTTCTTGGTAATGCCGTTTGGGTTAACTAATGCCCCAGCATTCATGGACTTGATGAACAAAATTTTTAAGCCATATCTGGATCAGTTTGTGGTGGTTTTCATTGATGATATTCTGATATATTCCAAAGCCATAAGGAGCATGAGGACCACCTGAGGATTGTGCTACAGATTCTTCGAGAGAAGAAGCTTTATGCCAAGCTGCAAAGTGTGAGTTTTGGTTGGATCAAGTATCTTTCTTGGGTCATATAATCTCTAAAGATGGTGTATCTGTGGACCCAAAAAAGATTGAAGCTATCATTAGCTGGAGCCGACCTTCCAATGTGGCAGAAGTCAGAAGCTTCTTGGGATTAGCCGGGTATTACCGAAAATTTGTGGAGAATTTTTCTCGCATTGCTCTACCCCTAACTCGCTTAACCCAAAAGCGAGTGAAGTTTGACTGGACAGTGGAGTGTGAGAAAGTTTCAGGAGTTAAAGCAGCGCCTGGTGTCAGCTCCCATTCTTGTTCTTCCAACAGGATCTGAAGGTTTTACTATATATACTGATGCCTCTCGGAAAGGATTGGGATGTGTTTTGATGCAGAATGAAAGAGTGATAGCTTATGCCTCCAGACAACTGAAACCTTATGAGCAGAATTATCCTACTCATGATCTGGAATTGGCTGCTGTGGTTTTTGCTCTGAAGATTTGGCGGCATTATCTATATGGAGTGTCGTGTGATGTGTATACAGATCATAAGAGTTTAAAATACATCTTCACACAGAAGGAGCTGAATTTAAGGCAGAGGAGGTGGTTGGAACTATTGAAGGATTATGACCTGAATCTACAGTATCATCCTGGGAAGGCCAATGTAGTAGCTGATGCCTTGAGCAGAAAATCCTCTTCTGAGTTAGCTGCTATGATTACTTCCCAGCCTCACGTATTGAGAGATCTGGAGAAGTGGGAGGTTGGTCTGAGAGTACAGCAGTCTGATGGGCTTGTTGCAGCACTTGTACTCCAGCCGACCTTAGTTGACAGAATCAAGTCCTCCCAGATGGAAGATCCAGATCTACAAAGGATTAAAGAAGTGGTGCAGTCAGGAGTTCAGAATGAATTTTATGTAATGGAGGATGGATCCCTGAAATTTGAAGGAAGACTTTGTGTGCCAAACATTGAGGAACTAAGGCTGAAATTTTGAAGGAGGCTCACTACTCTCCCTATATACTGTGCATCCAGGTGGCACTAAGATGTACAGAGACTTAAAGGAAAATTTTTGGTGGAAAGGCATGAAGAGGGAGATTGCTCAGTATGTGGCCAAGTGCTTGGTGTGTCAGCGAGTGAAAGCCGAGCATCAAAGGCCTGCGGGACCTCTTCAGTCTCTGATGATTCCATAGTGGAAATGGGAAAAGATTACAATGGACTTTGTGACTGGTCTGCCCAAAACCCCTAAGAGCAACGATGCAGTTTGGGTCATTGTGGACAGACTAACAAAATCAGCTCATTTCCTACCTTTCAGAGTTGGGGTCTCTAGTGAAAGATTGGCTAATTTGTATATTGAGCAGATCGTGAGACTCCATGGTGTTCCGGTATCTATTGTATCAGATAGAGATACCAGGTTTGTGTCCCAGTTTGGAAGAGTCTTCATAAGGCCATGGGAACCAAACTAAACTTCAGTACTGCCTATCATCCCCAGTCAGATGGACAATCAGAGAGGACCATACAGATTCTGGAGGACATGTTGCGAGCCTGCGTGATGGACTTGGGTGGAGCTTGGGATAACCACTTACCTTTGGTGGAGTTTGCATATAATAATAGTTACCAAGCCAGTATCCAGATGGCTCCATTTGAAGCTCTGTATGGTAGGAGGTGCAGATCTCCTATATGTTGGGATGACGTGGGGGAAAGAAATTGCTAGGCCCTGAGCTGATTCAGCAAACAGTAGATAAGGTGCATTTGATCAGGGAGCATCTTCGTACAGCTCAGAGCAGGCAAAAGAGCTATGCTGATGTCAGAAGAAGGGAATTGAATTCCAGGTTGGGGATCATGTGTTCTTAAGGGTATCACCAACCAAAGATGTGATGAGATTTGGGATTAAAGGAAAGCTGAGTCCACGTTATATTGGGCCTTTTGAGATCTTGAGCAGAGTCGGAGAGGTTGCTTACAGCCTGGCACTGCCTCTGATTCTATCTGGGGTACACAATGTTTTTCATGTATCTATGTTGAGGAAGTATATCTCTGACCCCAGCCATGTCATAGCATATGAGCCTATACAATTGAGGAAAGATTTATCATATGAGGAGCATCCTGTGCGTATCGTAGACCACAAAGATCAGGTTCTGAGATAGCGTACCATTCCCTATGTCAAGGTGCAATGGAGTAATCATTCTGAGAGGGAGGCTACTTGGGAACTGGAGGAAGAAATGAAAGAAAAGTATCCACACTATTTATATCTTAAAATAGTTAATGATTGAAAACGGTTAGCTTTAGTTGATTGTTAGTCCTTGGGAAAAAAAAATTGGACTTTTAATTTTCTCTAATGAAAGTTATCAATTTCGAGGCCGAAATTTTTATAAGAGGGGAGAATGTAATCCCCTGGATTTCTCAACTGCTCGTGAGAGTTATCACGAGATCAGGAAGATAGACTCTAGATATTTGAATTCAAATATATCTAACTAACAGAGTCCCTTGATTTGAGGACTCTGCATCGCCTTTAAAGATCACTGAAACCTCCTTCCCATCATCCACGAACGCCACCTTCCCATCGTCATCGTGCGCGCATCTGCTCCTGGTAAGTCCCCTGTCCATGCCTGGGAGAGAGAAAGTTAGAGAAAAAAAAAAAAGGAGAGACAGGGAGGAACCGGGTTGAGAAACCCAGTCCCTTCCCTGTGTCGACGCAGGTTCAGGCCCGGCGGCATGCCCGCCGCCTCGCCGGGCCTGAGCCCCGGCCGACAACCCCACCGGCACCGAGGGCGGCGTCCGGTGGGGTGCCGGAGGAGAGAGAGAGAGAGAGAGAGAGATCTGTGATGGGAGAGAGAAGCTGCCTGGGAACGAATTGCCGGTGGTCCGATCCTTGGTTCGGGCCCGGCGGCGTGCTCACCGCTTCGCCGGGCCTGAGCCTTGGTCGGTGACCTCCACCGGCGCCGGGCGTGCGTCCGGTGGAGGTCCGGCGGCCATGGTGGCCGACCGTGCCGCTGGCACGCTTCTTGGCCATGGTAGACAGTGAAGAGAAAGGGAGGAAGAAAGAGGAAATTGGGGAGAAAGAGAAGGAAGGGAGGCCGGCCGCGGCGGCGACCGGCTCTGGTCTGGCCAACGGTGGCCGGACGATGCCAATTTGGCCGGAATTGATGCCGGCACCGTGGAAGACGCGCGGGATGAAAGAGAGAAAGAAAGAATGAGAGAGAATTGATGAGAGAGAGAGGGGGGGAGGCCGGCAGCGGCGGCGGCTGGCCCCGGTCCGGCCAACGGCGGCCGGGCTGCCTCCAATTTGGCCGGCGGCCTGGCCGCCGGCACGGCTCTCGGCTCCTCTGTTTCAGAAACAGAGGAGCGGGGTAATAAGGAATTGATGGGCCGTTTGGGCCGTCCGGTCATTGGGCCTTGTTGGGCCATTTCTAGAGCCTATTTGAGCGGCGTTTTGGGCCCTGTATCGGGCCGAGAATGGAAAAGTAAATATATGGCCCGAATCAGGATTGATTCTAGTTTCTAGGGATAATTTTGTTTCCCTATTTGGGTGTATACATTGAGAGATATTCGAGGTCAAAGTTAGGCCCGTGAAGTGGTTTGGGTAGAGTTTAAGAATTATTTTATAATTCAGATTTTAGAAATTTAATAATGAAAAATGATACTGTAGGTTCCCAGGTGTCCAATTAGCTGAGTTATCAATTGAAATTTGCGTACTGAGATAAGTAAGTCAAGTATTATAATTTTATAAATTATTTAATTTGTAAACTGTGAACTTACAGTTAAATGTAATTATGTTAATTTTGCAAAATCATATTGTTACTATGATAATATGTAATTATGATAATGACAGTAAAACTTTATGTGTCACCGCGGTTCTCACATGACAGATTCTCACATGATAGATTCTCACATGACAGATGATAGAATACTGGTATCAGGACCCTTCTCTTAGAGGATATTTAAGAGTGATATACAAGATATGTGTTGTAGGGCCATGGGACATATAAAGAAAAATAATGACAGTATAAACAATATTTTGTTTACATCACCTATATTCTAGTAATTATTATTGAATTAAGTTTAAATTAATTAATCTGATGACATGAACCTGCTGATAGCATGATAAATAAAAATTTGAAATTATATTAGGCTTACTTATTGAGTGTGAGCTCATAGAATCTCACAATGTTTTTCAGAGCCTCAGAAATAAAGAAGGATAATTGGGATAGAAGGAGCTTCTATTAAATAGACTTAGTTTCATTATATTGATTTAGTTCAGATTTGCTTATGTGTAGGGCAGGTAGTCCAAGACTGATAATTATGGTTTGTAATAAATTATGGATATGAATTTTGCTTTATATTGATTTATATGATGAAGTTTGAGACGCCTTGCATGCCTGACATGCGGCGGATTGTCATCCTAGCTCAAATTTTGGGACTAGGGCATGACACATTCATGCATAAGAGAGATGATTCAAGTGAGATAGTTATTAAATCCATGTAACAATTATCATCTCTTGTTCATTCATAGTTTATCATGCATAGGATTCCACTCAAATAAAACCTCCCCATATTTTGATATCTTTTTATACCAACTCTCGCCTAGGTAGCTGCAAAACAGAGCAGCGTGATTAAGACTGACAGCATATTTACCTCGGACAATTTAAAGTATTGGGATTATAGCATCCATCAAACACATTTTTCTTTTTCTTTTTTAAAGATTAACCATGTGGATGGTGAGTAGTGCCGAATACCAATCTCTTACTCATGCATAATGCCACCTTTTATTAGACGTACCTTGGATGTCAAAGAAGAGATTCTGTTGCAGGCTTATGTCAGTCAAGAAAGAGAGATTTGTGTGGCCATCAAAGAGGTAAGAAAGAGCAATTCAAGCAATGCAACAAAGGAAATAACAAGAGACCATTGTGCATGATCCAATCGTTTGTGAGAAAAAGAATGGAAAAAAGAGAGCGTATCCCCTCAACTCACCTAACCAATACAGCTACTAGTTTCTTTAGTAACCAATATTCTCTCACTTTAAGAAAGAGAGGAAAGAGAAGTGGCTTTACCAAAGTTAGACTGTTTTATCAATTGATAAAGGTTATAAGGTGCTTCCCAGTCAGCAAGAAGTTATGGTTATCCATATTTCCTCTTGTATACATCATACATGGCATGGCTCTACCCTAACTTAAATCACATCTTTTTTTAACTCCTTTTAATCTCTAATGCATCAATCCTTGTTTTTGTCCTTGAAAAAAAAAGAAGAAGAAGAAAAAGAAAATTGGCTCACATCTATACTGCAATTACGTAATGGTGAACCTCAGATTGCCATGAAAGACTGAGCCATCCACATATTTCTCTTGCATGCATTAACATGCCAGGATCTAATTCTAATACATTGATGCAAAAAGCTGCAAGGTGGATTCTATCTCAATGCCCAACTAGATGCACACCTGACCATTCTGGGGGCAAGCAAACATTTTACATGTTAATATCAATATTAATTACATTTTCATTCAACAATCTATTTGGGAGAGGAAATAGAAACATATAATCAAATTTCAATCCCAAAGAAACTCTAGCCTTTCACACAACTTCGTACCTCTAACACCTATCAGATTCTCCTCTTCGGCACTAACTTCCTTTGGTCATTCCTTGAATTATATTTATTGCGACCTCTGATTAAGAAATCAATTTAAGAATAATCATGAAATGACTGCTTACTTTTAAAGCGAACTTTTAAGAGCACACAAAGCCTTCTAAACCTCAACATGTATAATGTAACAATAATCATGATAACATGATTAAAACCTATATCTCTTATATCCCATATATCTCAAAACATTATCATAATATCAATATATTAATATATAAAAGTGTCTTAAGAGTCATCTTTAATGTACATAACAGAGTAACTATATCAACATCATATTATAAATAAAATAAAATCTAAGTCTCACATATGATGCTTGTGCCCAACTCTGGATCCAACAAATATGCATTGTCGTCATCCTCTGAAACATGGTGAGGAAATAATGAGCTAAAAAGCCTATTAGTAATTCTATGCATACCATTATAAATATATTAAAAAAGTCTAAATAATTATATATATATCAAGATAAATTTTTTATTGAAAATAATATATACATATTCATAAAATCTATTACAAAAACCATTAATCAACCATAATCAAATATCAACATAAACTATATCAAACACCAACATATACTATATCCACATCATAATCATCCGTATACTAAAGATTCAAGACGACAAACCTCATGCCAATAGTCCATGTCTAACAACCTAATTTGGTGATTACGTACGCACAAGTTGATTCACATACTATTATCCAACATTTTAAACTCAGCCATATCATATCCACATATTATGATAGGTTATACATCAACCTCTTCGACCCTCAACCCCTCTTCGATGCAGCCGATTTAGGTTAGTAAAAAATCACTCTAATACTGTTAGAACTAGTATTACATATCAACAGTAAACAACATATCTATAATCTCTAACCATCCATGACATTGGACTAAGTCACTCATCATTATACGTAACAGCACATTGAAAATATATACCGACAAATCTTATGCTATTAATCTGTATCTAACAACCTAACCTGGCAATATATGCATGTATAGATTGGTTCCCATATTAGTGCTCATGCTAATGTCCAACATTATAAATTCAGCCACATCATATCCACAGACTATGATTGGTTCTACATCGGCATCGGCCTCTTCGACCCTCAGCCTTTCTCTGGTGCTATGGATCTAAGCTAGTAAAGAATCACCGAAACTAATACATGCATACTAGTGTTCAACATTATAAATTCAGCCACATCATATCCATAGACTATGATTGGTTCTACTTCGGCATCGGCCTCTCGACCCTCAGCCTTTCCTCGGTGCTAGGATCTAAGCTAGTAAAGAATCACCGAATACTATTGAAACTAGTACCATGTATCAAGAGAATTCATGCATAGTATCTCAAACCTAATCATGTCACATCCACAGACCATGAACAAAAGACGTTATAATGGTACCTTCTCTGATTCTAGCACTGGAAAAGGAGGAGAAACTTGGTTCAATGTTCTTCACATTCCGGTGATGGAAGAGCTTTGATCAACCTCTTCAAGCGGCAACTCTAGAACAGAAGGAAAACGGGAAGGAGAAGAAGAGTAGAAGGAAGGGTTCATCTTCTAAGCTATATATATATATATATATATATATATATATATATATATATATATATAGAGAGAGAGAGAGAGAGAGAGAGAGAGAGAGAGAGAGAGAGAGTTTAAGCTCCTCAAACCCACTTTTAATCCTAAGCCATCGTTGCAAAATAAGTAAGTTGGTTAGGATTAATGAGATCCGGAATTGCTAATAGAGGAAGGAGATGTTTGTTGAAGTGCCCGCAGCTGAACTGATGATAGAATCAAGCTAGTTTTAGCGTTAAAACTGATCTCGGTTTAAATTAAAACAAATAAGTTAAGGTTTAGCTTAAGCCGGTTTAGAGGCATTACAATATTCCTCACAGAAAACCAAATATTTATCTATGAGTCGGTTGAGTCCAGCAATAGGATTGCATAGTTTGTTCTGCGATCCAAATCATCAGCCCCTCAACAAAATTTGAGCCATAACAAACTAAAGAAAAAAGAAAAGAATTTACCGACCACTGAGTCGAGTGTCCTTGGTCTTCAAACTTATTTCTCACTACTACTTTAGACTCCAAAAACAGATCATAAAATCAGAATATACCATTTAAGATTGAAGAAGACTTGAAAATAGTGGGCCTGGAGATTTCACGATCAGCTTTGATTTAGATAAAAGTTGGGACATATGATCACTATATCAGAAGCTGCTTTCAGACAGCCAAAATGTTTCATAAGAGATTTCAAAACTTGTGGCCGGCAGCTTAAACACCACCCTATACTTGTGGAATATGTGATATGGAAACCTGTAATCAATGGTAATAAAGATGACATGGCTTATATGGAATGAATTCAAATGCGTTCGCAGATAGCTTCAGATATTTTCTGGAACTTTTGCAGTTCATGGATAGGTTAGCTTCTGTCATTCCTAGGAATAAAGCTACAGTTTTGAATGACTACCAGTAGCCTTAAGATATTTTCTGGAACTTTTGCAGTTCATGGATAGGTTAGCTTCTGTCATTCATAGGAATAAAGCTACAGTTTTGAATAACTAGCAGTAGCCTTAAGATATTTTCTGGAACTTTTGCAGATAGCTTCAGATATGTGATATGGAAACCTGTAATCAATGGTAATAAAGATGACATGGCTTATATGGAATGAATTCAAATGCGTTCGCAGATAGCTTCAGATATTTTCTGGAACTTTTGCAGTTCATGGATAGGTTAGCTTCTGTCATTCCTAGGAATAAAGCTACAGTTTTGAATGACTACCAGTAGCCTTAAGGAATATAGGTGCTGAATTTGGAGGACCTTCAAGAAACTCTGAAGTACTTTCTATTGGAGGGTAAGTCAATTCCTAGATTACAACCAAAAAAGAAAAAACTCAACACAACCTATAGATTAAAAGAAGAAGAAGAAGAAGAAGAAGAAGCTGCAAACTTCATGGTAACAGGCAGCATGGAGTCAAATTTGCATGCAGTCCTTGGTGCCTGATGCTACAAATTCCTTTATTCTCATCCTTGCTGCTAATAGCATTGGGCTTCTCAGCTGGAACAGGGGGTTTAGCATCCTTCAGGGTCCTTTGTTCATACTCTTCAGTTGCCTGGATATCAATTCAAGTTGGAGATAGAGGCCAACAAGGAGAGGCCAAAGAGAAGTTAAGAACTACATGAAAAGATCTTGTAGGCATAATTTTTACATGGATAGAGTTAAAAAACCTGTGTACAGTGCACACTCGCTCAGGAAAAAGCACATCATAATAATCAGGAATTCAGAGTCATCGACATTATGAAGAGCAATGGATTTAGGGCAATGCAAAAAAGTCTTGATGAAGTGTGAAATGAGTTCTCCAAAGGAGAAGTTTCTTAGAAAATATAATATAGATCAAAAAGAAAGTTTTTATAAAACCCACTGCAAGTAAATAGAATAAGACTTGCCAGTATTGTCCTTGTCTACACTGCTAGAACTCGTAGCGAATGCTAGTCAGATGAGGCACTAAAATAATTCCATATTGGGTGATAAACTGCTAGATGAATAGGAAAACTTGATAATCTGACAAAGATAAGCTGCAATTAAATTTTGATTCAACTATGGCTTGCGTAGAGTACTTGTCATTGACATCCTCAGGAAGTCCATTTGACTTTGCTTCCAAGGAGAGCTGAAGGAGCCAATCTTAGAAGACAGCTGGAAAGCCAGCAATATAACATGAGGCTCTGTGAGCAGGGGGTGGGGTAAAGAACAACAATGATTGCTAAGAAATGTCCTTAGCAGTAGTGTTCATGAAAAGTGTCTTTTTCCTACACATGTTTCTGATCAAGCTTTAGATAAGATCTGATCTTCCACTATCTTCTCGTAAAAAGGCTAACTCCACTCTTGTCAATAACAATGGTTGATGGGTCCTTCAAAGAATTGAAAATTTATAAAACAAAGTTAAGAACAACATTATAACTAAAATAAAAAGTGAAGGAAATCCGACCTAAATATAAATTAGTCCTTTAGTTTAACTTTGCAATCAATAAAAAGATGGTGAGATACACAAGGGTTGCAATAACAGAACATCTCCAGAAGGAATTAAAGGGTGGAGGTAAAATATTGTCAAGGAAAAGAAACTCCGAAACAGATCGCTTTTGCTAGCTTGGATCTATCATACAGAGCGATGCAAAGATGGATGGGAATAAGTACAGCAGGATTGTAGTAGGAGTAGATGAAGTGGAGATGTGCCTCTATAACTGAAATATTTTCAGAACTCACATATTGCGCAGACTTGAAATATCAAGAATAGGGAGGGAATCTTGAATACAAGCTGTTGGAGCAAAGATGATTTGGAGGAATCTATTGAGAAACGTTTTGATATAATTTTTTATAAGAGTTGGGTCTAAGATATGATTTCAATGAAGACACGTCAAAGCATTTTGGTATTTATTTCTAATTATTATGTTTGTAACTATTCCTAATAAACTTAGAATGAAACTTTAGATCATTAGAAAACACATAAGCCCAAAAAACTTTACCCAGAATAAATCCTTAAAAGAGGAGGATGTTCAGTTGTATACAAGGTGAATTAGGAGATGGTGAGAATCAAGGTCATTGAATGCAAGGCAATGGGTGGCACGAATTAATAAGTCTGTTAGAGATAGTTTCATCAAGCATCATGTAGGACAGAGAGTTAATCTAGAAGGGACTCAACTCCAAGTTAATGGGTCTGGAATGAGGAAGTCGAGGTTGATGAGTTGGAAAAATTTGATGATTAAGGGCTTGGACTTGGATTACAACCATTAGAAAAGCATGATTCATAGTGTCAACCCTGGGTTGAGGAATAAGACTAGTTCTTTAGGTTCACATATTACTTTACTAGACTTTAAAAGACAATCTAGTTCACCAGACAACCCACAAAATCTGAAGAACTTGGAGCCCAATATAACTCAAGTAAATTCAACAGAACCATGTTGGAACAGAATTGTTAACACCTGTACCCATCAAACCATCAGGACAAGGTTATCCCTAAA
This sequence comes from Calamus simplicifolius, assembly GCA_900491605.1. Classification (NCBI taxonomy): domain Eukaryota; kingdom Viridiplantae; phylum Streptophyta; class Magnoliopsida; order Arecales; family Arecaceae; genus Calamus; species Calamus simplicifolius. Next base: position 137,871 of record UESW01001532.1, on the reverse strand, counting down.
GAAGATGATCTCAACTCTCAGACTTGATCGCATTTGTTTAATTCATAATGTCTTGTATATGGATGGAAAGTATTGGTGTTTTCTCAGATCGTTATGGATAGAATGCTGCTCGTTCTTGATCTTTAGTTATTGAGAACTATTTTGTGCGTACAATCCTTCATCACAAAATCCAGGACAATTAGTGCCTAAAAGATCCCCCCTTGGTCAAACATGACATCTACTGGGAGCCGACAAGCCGACAGCATCTTTGCGTCGCAGCAATCTACTTCTAGTTTATGTTTGCGGGAGTTGCAGCTTAAAAATGTAATGCCCAAGTATTAACCAGTTTCGGCATGCCGTTTGCCGGGACAAGTTCAGTTCAAATGTAACCACCACCATAAAACTGTGAGACCCTGTACGGATTTGGTATTAAAGAAAACTAGGGTCTTGAATATAAGAATGCCAAGGTTGAGCTTTAAGAAAAGGGACTAGTAAGCAAATATTTTCTCCTGTTCAAATCCCTGTAGAAGGTTATTAAGAAAGACAAGATCAAATTCAGCATCAAGTGTTATCCTACAACAATAAGACCCAGTAGGAATGCGCCATTATTCTCTGATGTGCAAAATAGGAACCTCTATGCATAATGTCTCAGTAACTACAAGAAATGCAGTCCTTTACTTACAGCTCCATGTCCATTGCATGAGGAAATTTTATTTAAAAGCCACGCAACTTAATACAACTTTCTGTTACAATATTTAAGCTACAAACGACCTTGGGAAACAGATGGATCATAGTCCCATTTCACTAACTCTCTTGGGTGCCTGACGCTTCAAGTTCTTTTTTGTCATCTTCACTGGTCACAGCTTTAGGACTGTCATCTGGAGGTGGGGGTTTATTAGCATTTTCATCATCCTTTTTTAACTCAGTCTCAAACTCTTTAGCTGCCTGAATACAAATACAAGGCACAGATGTCAGCAAGGCAAACACTGAAGAAGGCCACGAATGCATCAACACATTTAGTAAGCATTGATGTGCGCACACAACATTTTTCTCAGGGAAAACAAAACAGCCACTCAGATAAACATTTTTCCAAGAGAGTTAAATATCTGCATAGATTGCATATGAACTTGGGAAAATATATTTAGACAAGTAGATCGAGTCAACAATATCCGGAAGTGTGATGACATCCATATAAGGCGAAGAAATGTGAAAAAGTTGGTTTAGCAATTGTCATGAAAGGACCACTAAAGAAGATGAGTTCTTAAGCAAACGATGCAGAGCTGAAACAATCATACAGGGCCCCAAGCAAATAAATGGAAATAAGACTAGCTAGTATTATCACAATCAGTAAGAGAGGAAGATGTTTGAAGCTCAAAATCAAAGCTCCTGTATTGATAATAACAAAGTTGCGAGTACTAGACCAAACAGGGCAATAGGAGGAGAGCACACTTAAAAAATGCTAGTTTCAAATGACATAGTGGTAGAGGTGAGATGGAAAGCTTGATGAATCTAATATAAATACAAGCTCCAAATAAATTTTACTATAATCATGGTTTATGTAGACTATTTGGGCATTTTGGCAAAAAGTTAAAAAATGTGGAGCTTCAATTCCTAGAGGAGGTCCACACCAATTTGTCTTTGAAACAATGAATGGTCATCATGATCTTACCAAACTTGACAAACACCAAGCCACCTCATCTTCTCAAAGCAGTTTCCCCACAAAACCTCATAATCTTACCAAACTTTTGAGCAGCCTCTGATTCCACAAAACTGGATTAGAAGTTGTGGCATGTTATTTCATAAACAAAGCTAACACATTGCATAAGTATATACCCTTTTTTTTTCTTTTTAGAGAACTAGGATGAGAGTTTTAAAACCATGATTGGAAGGCCATCCTAAGAAAGTTTGTGAAGCCATTTCACAGTTGGTTGTGATGTGCTCAAACTAGGCAAATTACCATTGTTTTGGGCCTAAGCACTGTCAGCTTACTCTTGGTTATGGTACCTGGTTTTTTTGTTTTTGGATTCCTACTGTCTCTACTATTTTTGTGTCTTTGTAAATAACTTTGTAATCAGGCTTTAGACTGTGACTGTTTCTAATAAATTGCGTGATAATAGCTCCCTTCTTCTCAAAAGATACAGAGAGAGAGAGAGAGTTATAAATCAATAGAATCTATTCTTGATACCTTCATCATGAACTTGACAAACACCACTGAATAAGTTCACATTCAACTTTTCCCACTGAGAAAACTATCAATATGCCATATTTAAAAATAACTCATAAACCCCTATTAGGTGCTTTTGACCCAAACCTCCTTGTGTCCCTCATATCTTGTAACACCATCATCAAGAAATTTAAGGAAGTTATTTCACAGAAAATTACTAATTAATCCACCTTCATATACTCTAATCTCCCGCATTAGGTCTATCTAACAGTCAATAAAGAGAACACAAGAGGTTTCTGCAAATGATCAAGGCTTCAAACTGCCTCCTATGCTTGATCTTCATGTTATTGGTCTTCAGATGATAAGTAGAAAGAGCAAACCCAAAAGCATTTAGGAATACGTCCTGCATGTGTATTTCATCACACCAACATGCCAGCACATTATCTAGGTCTCTGAAATCCAAAGGATGTCAGTAATAAAAGTTTGCTCTACACTGAAACTCTCTCCAACTCAAAGACTTTTGAATCCAAGAGAGAGCACAGGATTTGTCACCCAATGCATATAATTATAACATTAATTTGAAAGACACAGACACGCCATTACCATGCTGAAGCTTTGGGATTGTCAAGCAGTTCTAAAAGGAGAGCTTCTTGTCATGTCTCCATCAACTTGGAATTATGAGAGTGAATATTTAAGGAAATTGTATATTTAAAAGTTTATAGTTCAAACTACAAAAGACACAAAATGCATAAGCCAATTTGATAATCTCATATTTGTATCTTAAATCCAAAGGAAGCTATCTATTAGCTTGTTTTATATCTATAACACTATGATATATTTTTATTTCAATGACTAGCCTTTTCTCTCTATACATAGTAAAGTTTAAGGATTAAAGTATGACCAATCTTTGGAACAACTTATGTTCAGGTCTCATCCTTATCGCAAGTATCTCATATTTGACCAGTGCAACATTAAGACTTGAGAAATACATAGGTTTGCCATGAAAATTAGAAGTTACTTAGCATTATGGCAAACCATGCATATTGATCAGGCTACCTAGGGCCACACAATTTGAAAGATTCTCCTAACTTGGAATAACTCAAAACAAATACAGAATAAGGCAAGATGGGTTGTAGAGAAATACATTTAGAAAGAGACTGGTCATGACTCCATATTGCTGGCCTGGTGGCATGCAACACCAAGAATTTGTGGATGAGATGCGAGTAAAAGAGCACATTAATTAAACTATCAAAATATCAGAACAATATAAACTTAACAAAACCACACTGAATTAACTACACCTATACTAGCATCTCTGGGATTTCAAATTTCGGTTTTTCTGAGAGAGTTTTCATGATTATACCAAATTGAAGTGGAAAAACTACTATTTACTCACTATTCTCAATTATTGATCACTATATTCTGCATACAGACCTTCATCACGAAATCCTCAACACATTAATTTATAACAAAAGTCAGAAACCGAGCATAAGAATCCTATAAATCTTCTTCGGATAAGCAATTGAATCAAACTCCCAATTAATTCAGAGATAACTAAAGGAAGCAGACCTGTTGGAAGCTCTTCACGGTCTTTCCTATGCTCCGGCCGATATCGGGCAGCTTCTTGGGGCCAAAGACCAGCGCGGCAACGCCGGCGATGACGACGAGCTCGGGGACGCCGAGGCCGAAGAGGCAACGACACCCAAGTCCCCCGGAGGCACGCCGCCGCCGCCTTGGGACGACGGCGAGCCTACTCCCGACCACGGCGTTGCCACTGTTGGTGAAGAAGAAGGAGCGGGAGGCAGCAAGAGAGGCATGGGACAGGGAGGGGGGCCTCGCCGGAAGCCGAGAGGCCATTAGAGACGTAGAGCATCGAGCCATCTCCATCTCCCCGTTTTCCCAACTCGCTCACCAGACGCTTGGCTCTCTGTTTCGATCGCCAATGGATCAGAATTTAGGGTCAGCGTGATCTCGATCGTTTATATGATGATCGGACGGTCCGGACGCCCCTTAGTCCGAAGAAAACCGATTATTAGGTCATCGTCGTCGACTCGTCGGACAGGACGTAGGTATGAATGATATAGTTGCTTGTCAGTTTTTTTCTCTTCTGAATAATTTATTTAAAAAATAAATTTATCATTATTTTTTAATAAAATTTAAATGATAGATTTGATTTTTTTTTTTTTTTTTAAACTGGATGATGGTAAGCAGAGATGAGGAACCGATTCTAAATTCCACCAGGTAATATTGATATATAGAGTTAAAAAAAAAATTACTAGCCTTAACAACGAGTGAGAAAATAAACCATTCTAAAATGATGAAAAAAATAAAGAAAAGATAAAAAGAGAGGAATAATTAAATTCATCGCTTCAAGTGGAAAGCCATCAAGAAATCATTGATCACAGATCATGATATTATCATTTGGAGAAGAAACTAATGAGTTTCATAATTCCATGATGGGCTATATGGGCTATGATCAAATAAAAACAAACAATACATGTTATATTATTAAAAAGAAGTTAGTAAAAACAAAAAATACAATATTTATAGATTTAAAAAATATAATTCTAGATCTATTATTAAGAGTGGTACCTTAATTATTATAAAATTTAAAAAACTTTTATATATATATATATATATATATATATATATATATATATTATATATATATATATATATATATATATATATATATAATATATTTTAAAATAATAGAAACATAATGAAGTGAGAGGATGAGAGGAAAGAGTCACCACCTAAATACTGTCATTAAAGTTTTCATGTACTTGGCATGATTGTGTAAGAAGAATCATTGCTTTAAGACTGAGGGTTGAGATTTAGTAAAAAAATAAATAATATATATTTTAAAATCATGATATAAGAAAAATAATGAAATGTAAGAATTGTAAAATTATACTTTTATGGAGAAAAAGAGAATGATGATCTTAACTACAAAGACATTAGAGAGAGATAATAAATAGAGATACTAGGAAAAAAGAAAGGAAAAAAGAGATGTAATTGAGAGAAAGATTTGCTATTCCATTTTTAAGATTTTATTATACCATTCTTAGATAAAGATTTAGCAAATAAAGAGGAAAAAGCCATAAAGTTGCCTAGCTTGCTTCTGAAAAAATGGAAGCAGCATGGAAAGGGAGATTGCTTTATATTGGTAGGAGATTGGCCTTGATTATTATTGTCCTTATTATCTTGCCAATTTATTAAATATCATTTTTAGGCTTTCTAAATGGGTAATAAGTATAATTGATCAATCGAGGAGAGCTTTCTTGTGTGAGGGATTTAACAAAATTAGTGGATTTAGTTATAAGGTTAACTAGGATAGCACATACATGTGCAGGGATGTTCAAGAAGAAGGCATATAAAAATCTAAGCATCTTGAACCCTTTTGTCATTGAGAAATGAATATGGAAGTAAATCTCTGGCTTTAGCTTTATGTGAAAGGATTAAATTATTAATCTTTATTACCTTGAAAAAGAATAGGTTTGAGGGTTCGGCAGCAGCAGAGGCTAAGCTGTTACCGATATGGAGAGACATATACAAAAGTCAATGACAAAAATATCAGGATTCATTGTTGGTTATCTCCTCTTTTGCTTCTATTTATATCGTCTTTATCAAAAAATTTGTGAGAAAAAATTACTTTGGTGCTTGATGGACTGGTGCATTGAGTTATATGACCCTCTTTTAAGAGAAGAATCTGTTGCTCCAAAATTACTGATAAGTCATTGTGAAATTTATGAAGGATGATATTTCCTCAGTCAAAATTTTGTACATATTTATCAACTGCAACTGATTTGATCTTTTCATAATATCATCTGCAAGGCTGCTACTCCTTTCAAGTACAAAGTTTTCTCATGGCTTGCATCAAGAAATAGGCTCCATATAGAGAAGGTCTTGGTCAGAAATGATGGCCTATGAAATTAGCTTGCTCATTCTCCAAGAGAGTGTGGCTACCAATCTTATCTTATTTGATATTATCCATTAGCCAGTGAATTTTTCAGGAAAGCTAAGAGGGATGAAGAAAATCAATAGTCAAAGTTGAATTGAGAAGAGGATGGGTTCAACTTTCAGATGCCATATGCTATCAAATCTAAATGGGGAGGCTCAAAAATTTTCTTAAACAATGCTCAACAGCGAATGCAGTCCTCAAAAAAACAATTCAATTGTTCCTATCATAGTCATGCATATCCAAATCTTTGGCAGCCCTTTAGGCAGTGTTTGATATGGGGATAAGGAAGGATATCCCTGAATATCCCTTCTTATTCTCAAATGCTATAGCTAGAAAGGATAGATCTGAAAAAATTTAACCAGAGAGGATAACCCATGGTTAATCATATTAACCATGGATTATCCCTGAAGAAAATTAGGAACAACTAAGGTAGTGTTTGATAGCCCAAAAGCTATCCCTGGATAATGTACGGGATAGCATTTATCCAGGGATAGCTGAGGGAATAAGCATTTTTTAAAAATTATAAGTCTGCCATCAAGGGATAACTTTAGTTGTTCCTTGGTTCCCTAGGGAATAAGCTCAGGGGATAACCCATGGTTAACCCCCCTCTGATTAAATTTTTTCAGATCTATCCCTTCTAACTATAGCTAAAGATATCCCTTGATGACAGATTTATAATTTTAAAAAAATATTTATTTTCTTATTTATTCTCTAAATAAATACTATTATGTATATTTATTCAGAAATAATTTTTGAGCTATACACTATACACTATACACTATACATCTTAGAGTCATTAGCTTGTCTCCTCTCTTCCATGGAGCCAGTACTTCATGGAATTATCCGAGCTCAAGGCCTACGGGTAGTGGAGCTTCTAGTTAATATACTGAGTGAAGAGAACACGGTGAGAGTTTCTCGGTTTCACTTCCTCTGTAGTTTCTGCTTCTTTTCCCTCCATCCTCTCTCCTCTTCTTTTCTCTTCATTCTCCCTCATACATTCCTCCTCTGATTTACTAAATTTCGAGCAAGTGGATTCCATCTTATAAACAAATCTTTATTCCTCTAAATTTAAATATCAGAATTCATATTTTTCCTCTAAGGTCAAACGCCGCGAGGTTTTAAGTCGTTTTCTCGTCTCATAATATTCGGACAGCGATGGCCCTCGCCGCCAAAGTCTCCTTCGCTTTGCTCCCCTCGAGCAAATCTCGCAACTTCTTGCTGAGCTCATCTCCTTCCCCAAATCCCTTTCTCCCATCTCTCTCAGCGCCACTCCGTCTCTTGGGATCTCCGAGACCTTCTCCCGGTTGAGGATTCTTCTTTCATTTTAATTTATTCCTTATCTTCTAATTCTGAAAATGATGCTTGTTTCAGCAGAACATGTGTCATATTTTTCTTCTTAATTTTGCTTCCTTTGTTGCTATATGCCTTTTCTCTTATCATTTATATGTTTTTTATCCCTGTAATATCAGCTAGGCTAGTTGTGATCTTGTTCCTTGTTTGATGGAGTAAAAATTAAATCTTGATATCTACTTTCATACTAGAATCTGTTTGTTGAGATTAATCCTTTAATCTTTGTTGAGATATCAAACATCAGGGCTACAAAGTAAAAGGGCTGGTGCATGTCTTAGGAATTCATTATTGAAGCACATGTGAAGTATTATTGTGTTCTTTTCATTGTTTTCAGTTTCTTTTACATTATCTACACATTGGCGGTGGCAACAGTTATCCCCATTAATTTATTTACTTTTTTTTTTAATTCTACCACTTGGTTTATTATTTGATAACATTATATAACTTTTAGGACATAATGCCAGTATCACATTGATAACTCCAAGAGAAATTAATCCTGATTTGATAAAATTTTATCATTAAAATTTTATCTATGCATTTTTCATCTTCCCTGTTTGGTCCTATTCACCCCTTGTTTCAAAGTTTGGTGCTTATTTTAAGTCTAACTTATCCATGCTTGAGTATTAACTTGAGATGAGGCTTGATCATGATGGTTGCAATGACATTAGAATGTAGTCTTGTTAACAATGGTTGCAAAAGAAGAATTTGCGAAACTAATCTGAGATAGTTATGGTAAGCCTTGATGTTTATAGTTGCTTTATCCGAATAATGCATGGTATTGCTTGCCATTTGATAATTTTAATACAGTTAGATGTCACTTGGTTCTAGTGCAAAGTGGAAACTATCCATTTGCCCTAGGTATCTGGTGTGTCAATTTGATAAATCCCATTAAGGTGAGAACTGAGAATCCACATTGTCATCCATAAACCTTTGTGTGTACATATGCACAAACATTCATGCATGAATTTGCTAACACCTGCTTGATTCAGAATTATTGTTCTACAAGTTGATGCACTGATGTATACAAAAACAAGGATGGATGGGACTATTTGGGAGAATTATTCAGTCATAGTTAGAAGCACGATTGGTTATTAAATAATCTAGATGTTTAAAAAACACAATATAAAAGGCATATACTGGTAGTGGATGCATCCTCTTAATCATAATTTCTCTACAATCATTTTATATAGATCCTCAATTTCTTGAAAGAAGGATAGAGAAGGAATCTGAGGCAAATTAAAAGTCTCAAAAAGAACCCTATATTGAAGGATTGGTGCTGGTTATTTTTTTTGATATTTAATTATATTGAGCAAATTCATATTGCTGCACCTGCAATATTTGCTGATATGATATGCAAGCACTTAGATTAGTGACAAAAAAATAGGTCATTTTAAAATGTAGAGAAATATTCTTTCATAGTTCGTAGGGGCACAAAATACTATGAAATTCATTACTATTTCTTTCTACATATTAGTGTTCCATGGTTGAGTTGAACATGACCATATGAGCAAGGATGCAAGTATCAGAGACTAGTATAATCTATCTTGTAATTAAGTGCTTAGAGAATTATATGCATAATAATTAAATACTTCATTGGAAGAGAAAAAAATGCCAATAAGTTGCTTGAGGTTTCATTAGCCAATATGAGAAGGTGAAGCTTCACGGTGTGGCAAAAATGCCAACAAGCTTTATGACATGTTATGGAACATTCAAGGGTTCAGAATTATCAATACTCTGGGAAATTTGAAAAATGGAAGCATCCCTGTAACAATCTCTAGATTCCTTTACCCTGAAATGGCTAACTAGATGTCAAATTTCTCACAGTTACTAATCATTTGTTCTCAAAATGCATGCTAATGAAGAACTGTTGATGGTGTATAATATGTTGAAATATGGTCTGCTTGACTCTGTATGGAAATAGTATATGTTAAAAAAAAAAAAACTTGGGTCAAATCCGCCCATGATGGGTCAAACCCAATCCGAATACATTCACTTACCCAATGGTTAACAACCACAAGGGGTAGTGGGTGGTTGTGAAAACTGACACAAGAGAAGGGGATCTCGGTTATGAAATGAGGGGGATCAGCGGTTGTTTTTTAGAAGATAAAACTATTCCTCTTGAAAAAGAAAAACTAGAGACAATCACAGGGGCATTTAACCTATAGAAAACAAAGTGTGGTTCATCTTGTAATCATACTTGGATCAGGCAAGATCCTAGGAGAGAGAGGGCGAACATGATCCACTTTATCAAACAAGGTTTGATTTCAAATTATTTTTATTAACAATGGTATCAGAGCATTGGTTTCAGTTCTTTTTCTCGTATTATTAGCATGCTTTCGTAATTAGTTGCTTTCTAATAATGATGGAAAAGAGATACAAAAGATTAGATAGAATCGGATTTTGTGCATATATAATTTGATTTATTTAATAGTAAGTTTCTGATAATGATGGAAAAAAGATACAAAAGATTAGATAGAATTAGATTCCGTTGATTTCAAAAAATTATCTCATCCCGTTGCTATCACGCAGCAGCAACCCATGCGTCGCGGATGACAACCAAACTGTGGCGTGCGAGGACCTTACTCTTGGCTCGGAGTCATGGAGAGGATCTTGCGAGGTCCTTACGCGGAAAGAGGCTCGCCTGGGGAAGGAAAGAGTTGGCTCTCTGTTCGGAGCCCTCTAGGCCTAGGTGCCTTTTTAGATCTTTCTAATAGAGACCATGGAAAATTCCGTTGTGGTGATCTTGCGGAATTACAATAATTTATGTCCATAGTGCCGGTGGAATTACAATAATTTTTCCCCATTGCTGGCATGTAAAATCCTTTAAATTCTTGGTCAATCAAAATGGAATTGGACAAATTGGACAAACCCGACCCAAGTCTCCTCAGGTCCCTTAACATCAGCAGAGTGAAGTACTATGATGCCGACCAGAGTGTGCTGAGTGCCTTCCTCAATACCAATGTTGAGTTCCTAATTGGGATTGGCAGAAATGTGTCAGCAATGACAAATTCAATGAAAGCCCAGGCATGGATCCAACAGCATGTCTAGCCTTACATTCCACATACCCAAATACACTGGCCCAGCCCAATAAAGCAGTGGGAGAGAAAATTGCCCAGTAAGGCTGTGGGAAAAAAACCAGAAAAAATAAAATAAAATAAATAAAATAAGGGGAAAGGAGATTTAGATCAGTTTGGTCATGGGTTCTTAGAAATTTTTTTTATTTTTCTTATTTGGGCTTATATATTTAGGGATATTTAAAGCCCAATGTAGGGTCCAAAATTTGATTTTGTTGAAGTTTAATGACTAATTGAATTCTGTTTTGCATATATATATTTTTTTTTTTTCTCGATCGCTGTTGTATCATTTTTTTTGGAATAGATTGAGCTGGTTACGTACTGGTATGTCAGTTTTGTACTGACCATATATTTTTTTTATTGAACATATCTCTATTCCAAATTGCGAAAATGATTACAATGATGACACGCCGTAATGTAAAGTGAAACGAGCTACGGAAGAGGATCCAGGGGCTGAGATATCATCCAGAAGATAGCTTATGAGAGCATATCAGTAAGCTTGATTGCCTTATGAAACACCTAGAGGAACAAGCATTTTTCGTACTGTACAACTATAAGATATGGGCACTGGATCGCTCGCCCCCATTGTATTTTTTTGGAGTCTTACACAGCATTTTGGGATCCCTTTGGAGAGCGTTTCTCTTACAGGGATTTGTTTTTTAATCTGTTTAACTATGTTGACATGCTGGGTAGGCGTGACTAAAAAAAAGCTGACATTGTCAAAATAAGTATCCATCACCTCTTGTCGAGCTTCAAGTAGATGATGTCTTAGAGTTGACCAAGAAACCAAAACGTGGATACTTAATATTTGGACTCTGTGTTGTCCTTGTTGGAGTCCTTATGGCTTATTACTTACATTGATTATGTTGCACCCATTGTTAAAGCTCATATAGTTGCTTGTCTTATTTGAACACAATGTTTACTATGTCATTTGCTTGCTTATATGAATTATGAATTTCATATGCAATTAAATGATCTTATATGTGAATACGATAGATATTAATAGTATTTTGAAGTGAATTAAGAGATAAAGATAAGACTTGTGATTATGAATGATGGATGGAAAATATAGTGACCAACTGATTTTATAACATGAGTTAAGTCTTTCGCTCGTTGATCAAAAATTGGGACAATAACTAGACATATGTTGTACTGAAACTAAATGAGATTCGTTATATTAACGTAGATCATGGCTTCAAAAAATATAATTGCTGACCTGAACAAAGGTGATAAGAAACTCAATGGCGAGAATTATCATGTCTAGCATCTTAAGATACAGTATGTTCTAGAGGAACAAGAGGCTTTAGAAGCTGTTAATCATACCATAGAAGATCCTGGTTAAGGTAATGGTGTCTAGCAAAGGCAAGACCAGGGGATTTATCAAGCTTGGAAAAAGAAAGACTCCATAGCTAAGGGCATATTGATAAGCGCTATGAAAGATGACCTTGTTTGTAAGTATGAGCAGTATCCTTCGGCTCATGAGGTCTGGGTTGCCCTAAGAGAGAGATTTGATAAGCGCTATGAAAGATGACCTTGTTTGTAAGTATGAGCAGTATCCTTCGGTTCATGAGGTCTGGGTTGCCTAAGAGAGAGATTTGTTTGAGTCAGTACAAGTAAGCTGAGGCAGTTGACTATTAAGCTCGATAGTTATAAGAAGCGTCCTAATCATGCAATGGCATAACATCTTCGGGAGATGTCGAGTATGATAAGGGAGTTAAAAAATGCTAGGCACATTCTGGCTGATAAGTAGTAGGTACAGGGAGTGATCCGTTCTCTTTCAGACAATTGGGACACTATGAAACAAAATCTTACCCACAATGAGAGTATCAAGACCTTTGCTGATATAGCTCAACATGTGAGCTTGAGGCTGAATGCCTGGAATCCTTAAGGTTTGTCGAACATGCATATGTTGCTGAAAGGTCCAGGGGTGCTCCTGATAAAAAGCGTAAGCGCTTTTAGAAGAAAGATGGTAGAGGTAATGGTAAGAATCGTGCTGCTGGACAGTTTAAGAAGAACAAAGGCAAGGGCAAGTTCTTCGGGAAGAAGGAGGACAAGTCAAAGTTGAAATGCTACAAGTGTGGAAAAAGGGTTATTTGCTCGTGAATGCTCTAAGCAAAATAAGTAATACATTGTCCTAATGCTCTTGATGAAATATATGTTTCTAGCACTGTATTGCTTACTGATTCTTATCCTTTGTGGACAATAAACTCAGAAGCCACAGACCATGTAGCTAGAGAAAGAGCTACCTACGTGGAGTATCGTCGACTGCCAGCTGAGAGTAAATGGATATATGCAGGAAATAATGCAAGAATAGAAGTCAAGGGAATTGGCACATGCAAGCTTCAGTTGCATGGTGGTAGGACGTTCTACTTGCATGATATTCTCTTCGCTCCAGATATTCGATGAAACTTAGTATCTGTTCTTGTTCTTCTTTAGATGGGTTTTACTTTAATTTTCATGATAATTATGTTGACATATTTAATGATGCTATTCATTTGGTTTCTGGATATTTGTCAGATGGTTTTATGGTGTTAGATATTGAACCTTATAGTAATTATGTGCATGGTTGTTTTTCAATGGTTGCCTCTTCTAGTGCTGATAGTGTTAATGACAAGATTTGGCATGCTAAATTAGGGCATATTGGACAAAATAGCATGAATAGATTAGCAAGAGAAGGATTGCTGGGTCTTTTAGCTAAAGTGAACTTGTCCATGTGTGAGCACTGTCCTACTAAAAAATATCCAGAAAACCATTTGGTAAGGCTGTTAGGGCAAATTTTCCTTTACAGTTAGTTCATTCGGATATATGTAGTCCAATGAATGTGAGGGCAAGGCATGGAGCCTTTTATTTCATTACTTTTATAGATGACTTTTCGTGTTATGGCCGTGTTTACCTTATTTCTCAAAAGTCAGAGGCATTAGAATGCTTTAGACAATATTTAAATGAAGTTAAGAATCAACTTGAGAGAAAGGTTAAAGCCTTAAAAATGGATCGTGGACGAGCATATTTGTCTGATCAGTTTAAGACAATATGTAATGAGAAGGGAATAATCAGACAATTAACGATTTTCGGTACTTCATAACATAATGAAGTAGCTGAGAGAAGAAATCGGACTCTTCTCGAGATGGTTAGGTCGATGATGGCGCAGGCTAGTTTGCCGATCTCCTTTTGGGGTGACGCATTGATGACAACTGCTTATATACTTAACCGTGTGCTCTTCAAGTCAGTTCTATCGACTCCCTATGAATTATGGACAAGCAGAAAACCTAATTTAGATAATCTAAGACCTTGGGGGTCAGCTGCATATGTCCATGACACTACCCATAAGTATGGGAAGTTGGGCCCAAGAGGGCAAAAATGTATCTTTATAAGATACTATGAATTTTCAAAGGAATATGTGTTTATTGGTGAATAATTAGATATATTGTATCCAAGATTGAATCACGGAATGTAGTATTTCTTGAAAATGAGTTCCCAAGTCGAGGTGAGGTAGATAAAACTACTTCTCTTTGTGAGATGGAAGAAATGGACCACGAGATAACTATGGGTGAACCTTATCTACGTCAAGAAAATAATGTATTATCTGATGAATCTTCTTCCCAAATACCTGATCTAAGGAGGAGTTATAAAAACCCCGTTCCTCATCAAAGGTTTGAGATAGAAGGCAAAGTGTTTATGATTGCTCCTATGGTAGAAGAAGAACCTCGAACTGTGGATGAAGCATTTAACTGCCAAGCCAGAGAACAGTGGGAGAATGCTATGAAGGAATTAGCCTCAATGAAACGTAACGATGTCTGGAACTTAGTTGACCTACCAAAAGGGCGTAAGGCCATTGGAAACAAATGTGTTCTCAAGATAAAATATAATGTTGATGGGTCAATTGAGGGATATAAAGCCCGACTCGTTGCTAAAGGTTATACTCAATAAGAGGGTATAAACTACCGGGACACTTTTCTCCAGTTGTGAGATTTGCCTCTATTCGTTTGATTCTAGCCATTGTGGGGCAATTAGATCTTGAATTACACCAGATGGATGTTAAAACAGCTATCCTCAATGGTGAACTTAATGAAGAGATCTATATGGAACAATATGAAGGTTTTATAGTAGAAGGTCAAGAACACAAAGTGTGTAAATTCAAAAAGTCAATTTATGGCCTTAAACAAGCATCAAGGCAATGGAATATGAGATTCCATTATGTAGTTATTTCATATAATTTTGAAATGATAAGTGAAGACCATTGTGTCTACATAAAAGCCATTGAAGGAAAATTTGTAATATTATCATTATATGTTGATGATATTTTGTTGGCCGAAAATGATAATAAATTTGTTATAGAAGTCAAAGAATGGTTATCCTCCCAATTTGACATGAAGGATATGGGAAAGATGATAAGTCTATTTATTATCCCAATTTAACCATTAAAATAAATATTAATTACTTTGAATTTATTAAGAATTGATACTTTTTATGGATGTTTGCAGAAAAGGAGCCTATAGATGGAAAGAGCTTGGATTTTGGAGTCCAACGATGTAGACGACACTCAAATCAGGACTCTGTTTGTCCGAAAAGGAAGAAAGAGATGATTTCGTATTATTCTCGGTGCAAACTAAGGCAGGTGATGTAAAACGGATGGCTGAGGAGTTTTCTCACGATATCTGAACGATCTTGAACCTGATTGACTCCAAGTTTGACCGGAAGAAAGCCCTAAACAAGCTCTATAAAAGGAGGACCTCAGGCAGTGTCAAGGAAGGAGTTTTCTTCAAAGTTTTTTTTTATTTTTCTTTTATTTAGACCATTGTATTTAGGCCTGAGAAAAAAATTATGGAGGAAATGCTGGCAGCAGGAATGCGCGACTAGATTCCTTCAACTTGGGTTGATGATGAAACATGTAACTAGGTTATATCTTTCTTTTTATTTTTAATTTCTATGCAATAAAAATCATGTTCTTCTTTCATATATCTTTTGAGTTATTTTTCTGATCGAGGTTTTGATTTTTGATTTGGCATACATGGCCTATACCCTCTATCGACGTGCCATGATCTCAAGATACGGTACGTGTCTAAGAGAGATAGATCGTAGTATAATAGTTTAGACCTCTACATTGCAAATAATTAGATAGTTTATACTCTAAGTGGATGTGCCGTTATCTTCTGATATGGTCCATGCCTGACAAGAGATAAATTATTCTAATTTTAAATTTGTAAAAATTATTACTATTGCAACATTAAAAAAAGAAGATAAAACATGTTAGCATGGTGGATTCAGATTCCTGGGTTGCTTCTCTGCTGTTTTAATTTCGTTAATTTATTAGTTATTATTTTTTAATAACCACTATTCTAAATATAATCATCTACAATTAATTTTTTTTATTTCTTTTTATGAAATAATTGCCCTTGATCTCCGAGAATACAATTCCGATTCACCGCTAGCTATAGTAGTAAGTAGGTTTTATTTTTGACCACTAACGACAGTGATCAAATTTTGTTGGGATCAACATAATAAGAGATCGTTTAAGAAAACTTATAGCTTTGTCTCAAAAATCTTATATTAAGAAGATTTTGGAACGATTTAACATGAAGGATTGTAATCCTTGTGACACCGCAATAGCTAAAGGAGAAGTCCTAAGCCAAAACATGTGCCCCATCACACTTTGAGAGAAGGAGATGAACAAGAAGCCTTATGCCAGAGCTATTAGAAGTTTGATATACACTATGGTGTACTAGGCCAGACATCTGCTATGCCGTTGGTTTAGTGAACCGTTTTCAGTCGAACCCTGGAATCAAACATTGGAAAGCGGATAAGAGAATATTGAGATATTTGAAAGGTACAACAGAATATTATATATGTTAACAAGGATCAAATTTGAACTTAGAAGGATACTCAGATGCTGATTGGGCTGAAAATCCAGATGAAAGGAAGTCCACTTCTTGTTATGTTTTTTTACTAAATGGTGGCGCCATTACTTGGTTTAGTAAGAAACAAAGTTATGTGGCCTTATCAACAATGGAAGCTGAATTTATGGCATGTGCAACAGCAGTACAAGAAGCTGTTTGGCTGAAAAGGTTCTTAAATCATCTGAATGTTGCTGATGATAGTGGGAGTCCAGTTGTTACACATTGTGATAATCAAGCTGCCTTAGCATGTTTAAAAGATCCCAAGTATCATAGCAAGTCTAAGCATATCGATATTAAATATCAGTATGCAAGAGATATAATTGCCAAAGAGTAATTAAATTGAGATATATCTTCACTCATCGAATGCTTGCTAATCCTTTGACTAAGCCATTAGCCCGAAATGTTTATGCAGATCATGTAAGATTTTTGGGCTTACGTAAATTGTAATGTACTTATAAACTATTGAGCTATAAACTCAATTGATATAATGGAATTTTATTTAGACAAGCCATAATCTACTAATAAGGATTGCACACATGATTGGTTGATTGTTTGGTTAAGAATGTTCATGAGTACATAATAAAGCATGTCAACAGGTTAGAGATTGGTCTTCTTGCATGGACAATCGACTCTATGCATTGCGTGTGTGTGGAGATTAGATAGTTTTGAGCATATAGCTAGGCTATATGGAAAGAAATGGCTTAAAACGGAATGTCGCCTTAACATGAAAACTAAAGTCGAGATGAGATCATTATGAATACCTAATGATCGAAGTAAATGCTAAAAGGGATATTTACTTAATCTGTTGGAAAGCCAGACATGAGTTCATTAGGAGGTTAGCAAGTAAATGTGAATGAACTTAGGTTAGATACTAAGGTGTGTCTGGACTTAAGTATGTACGATGTTGAAGTTACTAAATGAATAAGACATATGCTCTCTTATGGAGAAGGCAATATCGTAGCATGTGATTCATACCACATGTGCTTAAAAGGATAAAGGGTTAGTAGGAGAATAGATCCTTGCTTCTCTACTATGCGAGACCCTTGAGATCATTGGATCTCAAATTCGTACCGTTTATTGGACTTTTGGTAGTAGCTCAAAAATTTTAATTTAGTGTTGCTACTTTAGCATGCTATTATAAGCCATGGATGATTCGGTTTAAAGGGGCACGTCTAGAAAAGCAGCTAATTGGAGTTGGAGAGTTACTAGTTGAAAAGAAGACTACTCTTATTGACATCCGTACATGTATTCACTGGCCGACCAATTATGCTGCCTGTTTAAGGTGGGTATCATAATTGTGATTATATTGTAATGAAAGTGGTTAAGCATATTCTTGTTGATTGATTAATAGAGGGATCAAAGATGCTTGAACTGATGAAATAGAGAGGGAGTCTGGGGTACTGCAAGATACTGTGGTAAATTTCTTTCTTCTTTTGATGACTGACTATGTATTCCTAACCGATACATAGCGATATGCTCGAGTATTCTTTGCAGGTCACACGAGTTACTTGCCTTAGTATGAAGTGATTGGTATATTGAGGTTATGGTGATTCGGGTCTAAGTTGACCCCGTCACGTGCGAGTGGGAGATGTTAAAAAAAAACTTGGGTCGAATCTGCCCATAACGGGTCAAACCCGACCTGAATACATCCACTTACCCAATGGTTAACAACCGTAAGGGTAGTGGGTGGTTGTGAAAATGACACAAGAGAAGGGGGTCTCGGTTATGAAACGAGGGGGATCGATAGCTATTTTTCAGAAGATAAGACTCTTCCTCTTGAAAAAGAAAAACTAGAGAGACAATCATAGGGGCATTTAACCTGTGGAAAACAAAGTGTGGTTCATCTTGTAATCATACTTGGATCAGGCAAGATCATAGGAGAGAGAGGGCAAACACGATCCACTTCATCAAATAAGGTTTGATTTCAAATTATTTTTATTAACAGTATATATGTTGACTAAAAAGGTTTGGATCCTGGTCTGGTCAAACCTCAGATTTGGACTCACGATATTTGAACGAAAGCAATACTTTGATTAAAATTCATACATTTTCTTGCTGGTGATAAATGAGTTGCTAGTTTCAGACAATTGCATGAGTACACTAGGTAAAATCACTAAATGCCTCTTTTAATCAACAACAAAGTGCTTGGGGCGCCATCCCTTTCCTCAAATGCTATGTGACTGCAGATATAGCCCAATTTATATTCTTGGAGAACTATGAAATACTAAAGAGGCTATGCACCTAAGGTGAACCTATATGCAAATTGCAGCTATATATGATCAACATCTCTAATGGGTTGCTGAAAGTACCAGTTTTTTGCTATCATATTGCTTTTTCTCCTCATCTTATTTTTTGACCTTCATCTCATGATCTTGTGCTTTGATTTCGTGCAACTTAAGGAGACACTAATGGAAGATCTGCAGTGGATTCGAAAATTTAGTAAATGTAGTAATTGCTTTATGTTTTCCTTTACTATAAGTTCAGACTCATCATAACAAAAACATAAAAATAATATTTTAGAGCAGAATGCATGGAGATAAATCATCTGTAATATCAGTATCTCTTGGTTCAGAAAATATTTCTCCCACATCGCCACACCTGCATACCATAACTTGAAATTAAATTGATCCACTATAAACTTATTGTATCCATTTTAGCGGTTAATAAGATCTATTAATGCCAAATTTTCAATGAATGGCTGCAGTCACTAGTTGACCTTGCAAATATGTGTTGTTTTACATGTAACTTTTCTTTCTTTTTTTTCTTTTTCTTTTTTCTATTCCCCCCCCCCCCCCACCAAGATACTTGCTCTTGGCTTACGAGAACAAAACCTCAATTTGAAGGAATCTTCTTGTCTTTTTTGACCTGGCTTCTAACTGCTATTTGTCACCAATGCTTTAGGTTGCGTTTGTACCTTTCTTAACCGCTGGTGATCCTGATTTGTCAGCAACCTCAAAAGCATTGAAAGTTCTTGATTCTTGTGGTTCTGACGTGATAGAATTGGGCATGCCCTATTCTAATCCTTTAGCAGATGGACCTGTCATCCAGGTTTTCCTTTCAATTCCTTTTCCTCTTTGCAATTTTACAGTTGAATGTGTCTTGGTTATACATACTTCATTACTTTTAGGCTGCTGCTACACATGCCCTAGCAAAAGGAACCAATTTTGATTCAGTTATATCCATGTTAAGGGAGGTATGACTATCCTTAGCACCATTCTTTTGATTAAATTCCTGTTTCTATCACATATTTGTGCACACACGTGCACATGTTTGCCAGAATGCAGACTCTGTGCATGCACAGATCAGTACATATATTCATTGTGTCCTAACATGATCAATTCTTGAAAAGTCAACAATAAGTTCTTTAATTAGTTCATAAGGTAAAGACCTACATTTTGTTTCATGGGCAAGTTATGTAAGAAACCAAAAGTAGAGATCATGCAAAAATGAAATAATAAAGGGCCAATTCTATGCTGGAGTTATGTATAGGTGTAGAAAATAGCGATCCTTATGTGATTGGTTAGGAAGTTATTTATTTTCTTTATTTAGAATAGATTTTAATTTTCTATTTTTTCTTAATTAGATTTTATAAATTTCTACTTTCCTATTTTGGTAGGATTTCTAATTCAAAGGAAGTCTGTTTCCTTTTTCTGTGAACTAATATAGCAACCACCCTTTTATATATATTAGGATGTAATTCATTAATAAAAAGAGTGAAAAAAAGTCTCAGAATTCTTCATGGTATCAGAGCAAGGCTCTGAACCCTAATTCCTCCCAAACAATTCAATCCCTTGCCACACCCTCATGTCCAAATACGACATGGCCTCACAATCTTCTTTCTCGAAGTCACCTCTAGATCCGAGTCATTTCCTATTGTATCTGATAACTCTTCTCACCTTGTTACAAACCATAAACTTCATGGCCATAATTTTCTTCAATGGTCACAGTCCGTCTTTATGTACATCTGCAGTAGAGGAAAGGATGGATATCTTACAGGTGAAACCTCTGTCCCAGAAACGGCAGATAAATAGCGGGCCTGAAAAACTGATGATCACTTGGCTATGTCATGGCTAATAAATTCCATGACCACGGAGGTTGAAGAAAATTTCCTGCTCTTTAGGACAACCAAGGAGATATGGGAGGCTGCTCGTGAAACCTACTCTAATACTGAAAACTCCTCAGAGTTATTTGAGATTGAGACTAGACTATATGATCTATGACAAGGAGGATTGAGTGTTACTCAATATTTCAATACTCTCACATGCTGTTGGCTGCAACTGGACTTGTACGAGATTTATTCTTGGAAGTGCTCGGATGACTCTACCTTGAATAGAAAAATTGTTGAACAGAAAATGACCATCAAATTTCTTCTTGGTCTCAATAAAGACCTAGACGAAGTCAGGGGAAGAATTATGGGAATTAAACCCCTTCCTACCATTCGGAGGCCTTTGCAGAAGTTCGAAGAGAGGAAAGTAGGAAGAAGTTGATGACAGACAACCACACCACACCGTCTGTTGAAGGGTCAGCCTTATACACTCATAATTCCTTTTAGAATAATAAGCCCAAAAAAGGACAACCATGGTGCAATCATTGTAAGAAACCTGGTCATGTGAAGGAGACATGCTGGAAAATACACGGAAAACCTGCAGATTGAAAGCCATCTAGTGGAAGATATAGAGGAAGAACCGTGCAAATACTGCTGTTACAACCGACAACAATACATAATTCAGTCTATTCACCAAGGAGCAAATTGAGGCGCTGCAAAAAATGTTTAGTAACATTTTCAGTCTCGTACAAGCACCACAATCCTCTACTGAGCAACCTACCAGCCTTCTAGCACACCAAGGTATACCATCCTTTGCTCATATTGTCCAAAGCAATAAACAAAAACCCTGGATAGTTGACTCGGGAGCCTCAGATCATATGACGAGAGACATTAACATCTTAAAAAATTATAGCCCGTATACTAGTCACTCTACAGTCGAATAGCTGATGGTTCATTATCACCAGTAGCAGGAACCGGATCGGTCGAATGACAAAGGATCTTCACCTTTACTCTATCCTTTATGTTCCAAAATTAAACTGCAATCTACTCTCAATCAGCAAACTTACTAGTGACTTAAAATGTGTGACTAAATTCTATTATAATCTTTGTGATTTTTATGCAGTGGATTCAGGGAAGGTGATTGGCAGTGCTGAAATGTGTGGTGGACTATATTTGTTCAAAGAAAATAATTTTCTCGGTAGGCAAGTTCATCCGTCAAGTTGTGTTTCTGAGTCTAGTTCAAATTTTGTTAATCTCGTTTCCAATTCTGTGCCTGGTTCAGTTGAAAGACAAGTCATGTTATGGCATTGTCGCCTTGGTCATCCAAATTTTGCGTACATTGAAAAGTTGTTTCCGCATTTGTTCATCAATAAAAAGTCTAATTTCTATCAATATAAAATTTGCCAGCTTGCAAAACATACTAGACATGTGTACTCTAACCTGCAATACAAGCCTTTACATCCTTTTTCTATGAATCACAATGATATTTGGGGACCCTCACGTGTAAAAAATATAAATGGGGCCCGATGGTTTGTATCTTTCATAGATGATCATACAAGAACAACATGGACATTCCTTATGAAAGAAAAATCTAAAACAACCACCATCTTTCAATCCTTTCATTCCATGATCTCTACTCAATTCCAAAGCAAAATTCAAGTTCTTAAAACAGATAATGCTAAGAAGTATTTTAATTCCATTCTTGGCCCTTATCTTTCCAAGCATGGTGTCATTCATATAAGCTCTTGTGTTGATACTTCGCAACAAAATGGGGTCGCTGAGAGGAAGAATAAACATTTACTTGAGATGGCCCGTGCCACTATGTTCTTTAATCATGTACCTAAACACTTTTGGGGGGAAGCCATACTCACAGCCATATATCTCATCAATAGGATGCCTAGTCGAGTCCTAAAATTCCAAACTCCTCGTCATATTCTCATGGAAGCCTATCCACATATCTGCTCCTTTTCTTCTACTTACCGCTAAAGGTTTTTGGTTGTTCCTCCTTTGTTCACATCCACCAACAACACCACACCAAACTTAATCCCAAGTCTCTCAAATGCATCTTCCTCGGTTACTCCTCTAACCAAAAAGGATACAAGTGTTACTCTCCAATTACTAGGAAAGTATACAACTCCATGGATGTCATCTTCTTTGAGAACCAACCTTACTTTCCAAATCCGAAATTCAGAAGGAGAAGTCGAGGGAATATCAGATTTGGGATCTTCTCCAAGATACTCAGGCCGGTTTTTCTTCAACTGAAGATACTCAAACAATTGAACCAAACCCTGGCACTCAACCAACTCCACTTGAAGAACCAAACTCTGTCACCGAAACTGTCCCTGCCACTGAAACAGCCCCAATTGTCTCTACTCCAATTATCCACCAATTGTCTCTACTCCACCTCGACTTGACACTAATGATCATGAACTTCATGTCTATACCAGAAGGAGAAGAACCACCAAGCATATAGAGGACACTATGCAGACCCGGGATTGTCAAGAACCGAAACCAAGTCCTACTGCATTTGATAATCATAATGGTATGGATTCTCTATCTCATGACTCTCTTGTATTGTTAGTCGATGACTCAAATCAACCAATTGCACATAGGAAAGGTGTTCGAAGGTGCACTGATCATCCTATCGAAAGATATGTAGCTTATGAAAAATTGCTACCATCTTACAGGGCTTTTGTGTCAAACCTTGATAGTGTGCAGGTTCCTAACTCTATCCAAGAGGCTCTAAAAGTTTTAGCATGGAAACAAGAAGTTGAGGAAGAGATTCGGGCTCTAGAGAATAGTGACACATGGACCCTTACAGAGTTACCTCATGGTAAAAATCCTGTGGGCTGCAAGTGGATATTCATGGTCAAATACAAAGTAGATGAAAGTGTCGAGAGATTCAAAGCCAGACTTATGGCCAAAGGCTTCACATAGTCATATGGAATTGACTACCAGGAAACCTTTGCACTCGTTGCCAAGCTCAATACTGTTCGGGTTTCACTTTCTCTTGCAGTGAATTAAGATTGTCCTTTATACCAACTTGATATTAAAAATGCCTTCTTGAATGAAAACCTTAATGAAGAAGTCTACATGACTATACCTCTGGGCTTGGAGACTAGTTTGAACAACAGGTTGGTTTGCAAGTTGAAGAAGTCCTTATACGGCTTGAAGCAATGTCTTCGTGGTTGGTTTGAAGGTTTGCTAAAGCCGTGATTACAAATGGATACAATCAGTATCAAGCTGATCATACACTGTTTGTTAAATCTAATCCTAGTGGTAAGATAGCTATCCTCATAGTATATGTAGACGATATCATCTTGACAGATGATGATTCAGAGGAAATTATCAGACTCAAAAAGATGCTTGTAATAGAATTTAAGATCAAGGATCTTGGGACTCTCAGATACTTTCTGGGAATGGAAGTGGCTCGGTCTAAGGAGGGAATTGTCATCTCCCAAAGAAAGTACATCTTAGACTTATTAAATGAAACGGGCTTGCTTGGGTGTAAACCTGCTGACACACCCATGGATCCCAACAAAAAGCCGAACAAAGTGAAAAAAGTAGTCCAGTTGACAAAGAAAGATATCAAAGACTTGTGGGTAAGTTAATCTATCTATCACACACAGGACCTGATATTGCATTCTCAGTCAGTGTAGTGAGCCAACACATGAATATCCGAGTGAGGATCATTTGGAAGCAGTAAAAAGAACTTTGAGATATTTGAAGATGACTCCTGGACATGGTTTGCTCTTCAAAAGATCTGTAAACCGTGAAGTTAAGATATACACAAATGCTAAATGGGCAGGAGAGGTAACTGATAGAAGATCAACCACAGGTTATTGTTCGTGCGTTTGGGGCAATATTGTCACTTGGAGAAGCAAAAAGCAAGTTGTTGTCTCTCGGAGTAGTGCAAATCAGAATATCGTGCTCTTGCACTAGAATATGTGAGGGAATGTGGCTTCAAAGGTTATTAAGGGAGCTTAAGGTTGAGACAAAGGACACAGTCAAGATGTTTAGTGATAGTCAAGCAGCCATTAGCATAGCCAAAAATCCAGTGCATCATGACAGAATAAAACACATCGAGATTGATCGACACTTCATCTTAGAGAAGGTTAACAATGGAATTGTTTAGCTAAGCTATGTTCCAACAAAACTTCAGATTGCTCATATTCTCACCAAAGCACTACCAAGGGTCAACTTTGATGAACTGAACTCCAAGCTTGGTTTGTATAATATATACAACCCAGCTTGAGGGAGAGTGTAGAAAATAGCCGATTCTTATGTGTTTGGTTAGGAAGTTATTTATTTTCTTTATTTAAATAGATTTTAGTTTTCTATTTTTTCTTAATTAGATTTTGTAGATTTTCTACTTTCCTATTCTGGTGGGATTCCTACTTTAAAGGAAGTCTGTTTCCTTTTTCTGTGGACTGGTATAATAACCACCCTTTATATATATTAGGGTGTAATTCATTAATAAGAAGAGTGAGGAAAAATCTCAAAATTCTTCAATATGCAAGCAATCGGAAGTAGAATTTTTGCTGTTAAAGATTTTACAAGAGAAAATGTTTTGGTTTATTATCATAAGATAAACATGATTGGATGTGCTTCTTTTAATGGTTTTCTAGCTTGACATGTTTGTATGTGCATATTGAATTTTCAATAACAATATTCTAGGACTGTCTACTGTTTTAATCATCTTACCTAGGAGAGAAAAGTTCTCCATTACCACCATCTCCATAATTGGTTGGGTACCGTTGGTATGTAGACAAAACTGGTCAAGCACCACAACTCTTACACTCTTGATGGCTTTCGAATTAGCAGACTGATATACATGCATTTCTGCTAGTCATTTTAAAAGAAATATTAACAAAAGCTAATGGAGACTTTTCATATTGACATGACATGATAAATGTTAGTCAAAGATGGGAGAAAATATAGCTAACCTATTAATTGATTTTGGCATTCCTTGGTAAAATATCCATTATATGACTTTTTGTTAGTCATCTGTATATGATATGTTTCAAAAGATGAAAACCATGAATGGGTACTTCAGATAATATCTGAACATATTAATCTGAAGAAGACGGTGATAATATACATAAAAAAGGAAGAGACCTGCACTCTAGGAATGAAATATAGAAAGTGATGGGAGTTGACCTGACCTGTAACCGTGCAATCCACTGAGAAGAGATATATAATAACCAATTTCACCTTGAGTATGCTATTTTTATAATCAGTATCGACCAATCTTAAACATGACATGGGCAACTAGAAAATATCATAATTCTGCACTACTGGACTTTCATAAGTTGAGTCAACTTTTGGCCATTGATTCTTTATTTCAACTCTTTTATTCTTACTAGAATCTCTAATTAACCCCCTAGAAATGACTTAAAATCTCATTATTTGGCTCTGAAACTCCGTGCCTATTTGAAATGAATGAGACCAAGGAAGAGAAGGGAAAGGAGAGGAAGGAAGAAAAATATGAAAGAGAAAATGAATCTTTCTTCGCACGAAGTGAAACTCATATTTGTTAAGAAGATTAATTCTTCATCTTGACTGTCTTGAATTTGACTAAAATTGGGTGCACACATATGATCCAGTTATTCTTTTTTTTCAAAATTGTGGGAGGTGCTAGTGTTTATCACTATGTTAATTTGCAACTTTTCATCCATTTTCATTTATCCTTTACGGAGTTGGTCAAGTTTTCAGATGTCAGCACCAAACGCTTACCTTTTTTTTATTGGAACGGTGTGACATTGGTAAATTACCTATGCATATGCTACGAAACTGGCAGCTAAAAAAAAAGCTGTCAGTACACACCAGTATGATTGGTTCAGTGTTTGTCGGTGCGCACCAATATGGATTGATATGGTTGGTACATATTGGTCCACAGTGTTTTGACATCCCAGCACCTGTATTAGTGCCTGTTTTGAATCAGAATGGCATGGTACTAGCCAAAGCATTCCATTTCAGCAATTTTTTAGCCATAGTGTTAGTTATAATAGGTGTTAGTTATAATAGGAAATTGCTTTTGATGCAATTGTAGATTAACTTGACATTGTGGAACTTGTTGCTATTTGTATGATACGTTCACAAGTTATGCTATTAATACTGTCTGAGCAGGTAATACCTCAACTATCCTGCCCAATAGCTCTGTTTGCATATTACAATCCAATACTAAAGCGCGGAGCCGAGAAGTTCATGTCTATGATAGAAAATGTTGGTGTGCATGGTAATTTGACATATCATTTGACTGAATGCATTTAATGATGTTTTGCAATGTCAATTTTGATCAGATTAACTTATTAAATAATGTTCCTGTATTCATTGTATAAGCAGGGAAACTTTTCTTTTGAACTACATAGCTCTATGTGATCTCAAATCCCAGATTTTTGGCTAACTGTTACATGCTCTTGGTTAAGTTAATAATATGAAAAAATAATAGAGAATATGATACATGTTTTTGCAGATGTTATGCTATCTATTGTTATTTAAAAATAGATCATTTATCCTTTATAGGGAAACTTCTATGTTATAACGTCCATTTTAGGACATTAAACAAAGTCATCTTGCCATTCGCGTAGAAGTAAACTGAAAAGCATTTCTTTTGCTCCTTCTGAGTTGATCTCCCTCTTTTTGGTTCTTTTGACCATCTTTAATATTGCTGTGTTCTTCAAACCTATTTAACTGTAATAACCAATTTGTGAGTTTTGCATCTAGACTTGATACACTGAGCCCTGAAATCATGAAACCGTACAGTTTTGTTGTTCATCCTTTTATCTTTATCACGTAGAAAGAAGAAAAATTGTGGCCATTGCAGCATCATGAAACTTTGAAAGACTACTTATCAAACAATTGGTTGAATTAAGGTGCTATGTCTTGACTAGGAATGTTAAAGTTCACAAAATTTGCTGAAATGTTTGGTTAATTAAGAAATCGAAGAGGATTTTATGAAATAAGATAAAAATTCAATAAAGGATGAAGAGAGTTGGAAATAAGGAAAAGAAGAGACTATAACAATGCAACATTGGCAGCAGTTTGCTGCTATTTAATTGGAAAATTTGTAATAGGGAATTTACTGTTGTCTAATCACAAATACTCGGTATCCACCCTCCTACTTGGGTAAAACCAGAAGGGAGAAGAAGGATTCAAAGTGCATTGAGAGCTTATTTTTGAGTGCTTGGCTTCCAACATGATTAGAGTGCCATCATTATTTAGCCGATGGAATGGTAAACTTCTAATTGAGAATCCTGTCTTACAGCACTAGAACTTCATATGGGTTGCATATAAGGAAAACTATGAATATAACCCTATATTGTCAACTCAACTCAACTCAACTCATCTAAGCCTTTTCCCAACTACATTGGGTCGGCTATAACCCTATATTGTCTCTACAATTGAATTATATGTGGATCTTAACTGGAAATTTTGTATGGGTTAATCATTATATTCAGTTCAGTTTGTATGAACTGATTGGCAATGATGAATAGAATTCTGTGCATAAATGTTATATAGACTTGGGTCTAGATTCATTTATGGCTGGAATGTTATATAGACCACTTAAGGATAATGCCTGTACTCCCACATGCCTAAAGCTGCAAATGAGCCACACTGAGAGCAGTTCTAGGCTGCTCATTGTTTACCTTTTTGTGAGGGGGTATTCGAGGTTAAGCCAGGCTTTATGAGTTCAAGCTTGGTTTATTTTCATGAGCTTGAGCAAGCCTATTTATTGAGCTAAGCTCCGGCAACTGCACATCTATTTTTCTGCAAGACTAGAGTTTGTTCAAACTTTACTTGCCTATTAGTTGAGCCTGAAATGAAGCTTCAGCTTGGCTTGTTTTATAAGCAGTACTTAGTTGCCATAATTGCTAGTGGGTCAGGGAGAACATTTGGAAAGAGAATATTCTCAAAACAAGCTCAAGCACAGAAGTGCCTCAGAAGTGGTTCAATTCTCAAGTTTTTAGGGAGTTTCTGAAGCAGGTTTGTTGCGCTCGGCGGAAGTCTCCGGCTGGTAAGGAGTAAACATGCTTATTTGAGCCTGTTATTTAACCAAACTCAAGGTGTTCATGAACATCTTGGTTCCTTTGTGGCCTTGAAGTGCCATGTGAACTTAGGACTATGTTTCAAGATGACCCAAATGTTGTATACATCACCGAGGGATGATTTAATTATCAGCCACATGCTTAAATCATATATGAGTTAAGGGTATAGTTCCTAAATGACCCAAGTATTGTACAAAAAGTTAGGGATGCTATGATGTAAATTTGGATAATGAACCAAAGAGTGACAATTACTGTGAAATTTCATGAAAGTTTATATTGAATTTGACAACAAACTAAATATGAAAGTTTTGAAATTTCATGAAAATTTGTCAATTTATATTGGAAAAAATATTTTTTTCTATCACATTCCATGAAATAAAAGAAAATTATGACAACGTTAAATTTATTTGGTGTATGGAATAGTTAAGGATTGGATTTTCAAAACTTGCAGTCCTTCAACATAACATTTAAAGATGACAGGGCAAACATTGACATTCTGGGTTTTAAATGACCCAATATGACCTGGCCGTGCCATAGCAGACAGCAGAGAGACAGAGTCTTAGGATGCATCAGGGACACTAAGTCTCTCCAGATTGGGTCATCTTGGTGCGCCTTAGGCTGGGACAGATGGGGATGGCTTAGGATGGCATAGCATCTGGGACACCAACATTTTGTATATTTATTTGTGTTTCTTTTTTTTTTCCCTTTTGTTGGTGGTCGTTCTGATTCATGTCAATATCGTGCCAACTTGGGACTAAACCAGGATGGTTGCCCATACGGGGACTTCATTCCTTGAGTCTATCCTGGCTGGGACAGATGGAGATGGCTTAGGATGGCTTAGCATTTGGGACACTTAACTTTTTGTTTATTTATTTGTGTTTCTTTTTCTTTTCCTCTTTATTCTTGTTGGCGGTCGTCCTGATTCATATCGATATCATAACGACTTGGGACCAAACCAGGATGGTTGCCCATACTGGGACTTCAGTCCTTGGTTGAAACATCTGATGACATTGGCATTCCAAACATTCCAAAATCCCTAAAAACTCAAGTATCCATGTAATGCAAGGTATCTTAATATTTTAATGATTGCTTTTAAAGCAGGTTTGTAGTCATCAGTGAATTGAGCACCAATATTCCATTAAATGTTGGAACATGAACATTTCAGTTGTTGCTTACAAGTATTCTTACAAGGAAGTGATTTGATTTGACAAGAAAAGATTCATGCTTTACATTTCTGGTGTATGTGGAAAATAATCAGATATATAGAATTCAATTCAACAAATATAAGGGTAGTTATTGTAATTCATGATTTTAATGCAAATTTGTCATGAATTCAGAAGTGTGCACTTTCCCAATAATTCATGACTAAAATCAGGAAAGCCTTTGGATGAACCACTCTAAAAATAATCAGATCTATGTGCAATTGGTTGAGAGATTAGTGATGATGTAAGAATAAATGCACTTTTTTCTCTATATATATAGAGCTAGACTTGGATACATTCGAATGTAGTCAAGCTTAGATCTGCTTAACTCTTCCACCTTTGGATCCACGTAGTTCATGGATCCCAAAGATAAAAAAGATGAAAAAGATGGAGCGGCTCCAAATCCGTGTTGATCCAAAGGTGAGGAAGATGATATATATATATATATAAAGAAGCATGGTCTTCATTTTATATAAAATTTCAAAGGTTAGACCAAAATGGGAGACTAAATGGAAAATATCTTATTTCACCCCTATTCCAGGCAAGTTGTGCTCAATTGTTGCCAAATAGTTTTTCTCTCTCACACAGATGAGCTCTATACAAAATTAAAATTAGGGAAACTAAATCCAACAATTTGCTTGAAATTGAGTGAGATCACCAAACCCTGCACACTTGGACCTCTTTTGTTTCTATCTAACTGGATAATCCTTTAAGCTGATACTAAATGAGTGAGATCACCAATTAGGGAAAACTGAATCTAACAATTTGCTTGAGTGAGATAACCAAACCCTGCACACTTGGACCTCTTTTGTTTCTGTCTGACTGGATAATCCTTTAAGCTGATACATGCCAATTCAACTTAATGATCTGTATTCTTTAACCAAGTGTTTTTTCTTGCTGTTACTTTAAGAATATTATGTTGAAAGCATGCGTTTGTTTAATAATTTCAGTTGATTATTTATTTGTTTTTTTTGGTGTATTGTTATTTTTGTTGATGTAATCGTCAGGATAATTGCTGGGTTACTACCTTGTGCTATCAATCTCTTGGCGACTTGGTAGTAACAACTACCATTTTGCAGGATTAGTGGTGCCTGATGTTCCTTTGGAGGAGACTGAAATTTTAAGGAATGTAGCTGTTAAACATAATATTGAGTTAGTAGGTCCCTTCTTTATCTTATTTTTAGCTACCTCTATATGTTTGGATTTCGTTTGCATATGCAACTTTGCGCTCAATTAGGACTTTAAAATATTCAAATTCAAGGTAACTAGATATATCCTCCATAATGAATTGAAGTTTTATCAAGCAAGTTGATGTTCTCATGATATTGCTATGGCATTCAGCTTGTTGCCCAGATGTAGCAACCCAAGAGGGGTAAATTGGTTATTAAAAAATAAATTACTATTGCAAGTATGTGCTTAAACCCTAATTTTGATTTGCAGCGGTGTAGTGGAGTGCACAGAATAGTAACAATAAAGAGACAAACAACCACAAACACAGAAGTTTATAGTGGTTCGGTGCCAAACTCAGCACCTACATCCACTCCCAAAACCTTTGGGAATTCCACTAATTGTATCACAACGATTACAACCTCTAGCCGAACCTGGCTAGCCCTCTTGTTTATATGGCACAAGGCAGCCAAAAACCCCTAGCCAAACCTAGGCTAGTCCTTTTGTTTCACGGCACAAGGAAGCCAAAATCCTAGCCAAACCTAGGCTAGTCCTCTTGTTTCAAGGCACAAGGAAGCCCAAAATAATCAGGGTTACACTAACCCTTTTACAAAAAGATCAAAGAATGATAAAGAGAAGCTCCTACAATGAGCAAATATTTAGAGTATACTTACAACTTTTGAAGCAATAATTTCAGCAATAAATGAACGAGGTCGAAGTAGCTTAAGTCTTGATTGCTTGAAATGCTTTAAAGATCCGGACGACTTTTTGGAGCAATGAATGAACTTGAATGCACAGCAACTCTCTTATCAACCACTCAACAATATGCAATAAAAGCTCTTTTCTTGGATTTCTTCCTTTGAAAAATCTCTTTTTCAAAATCGTCATGGTGTGCTTCAAATTATAGCTATTTATAATAATCCAATAGGAAAGATATCTGTAAGACACATTAGGAACAAATGAAATAAAAACGGGAAGAAAATATAACCGTTGTAAGATGTTTCCCTTAAGCATTGAATGCAGATCTCCATTTGAGGAAGGAAGAATCCTGAAATGATTCAAAAATCCAAAAGTTAAATGTAGCTGAAAATAGCAATAGAGAGAGAGTAAGAGAGGAAAAGCAAACTCAAGATCTCAGGCAGCAGTTGGCTGAAAATAACTTCAGGTAGCTGAAGTTATGAAAGCATTCGGTCAAGAGATAAGCAGCAAACCCCAGCTAGCTAGTCAGCTAGCTCACAAGAGAGGCCACGACAAGCAAAGGCGTCCAGAGGCAGCTCCATAGGCAACTAAAATGGTTGCTAGTTAGCTTCCCAGCTAACTAACAGCAAAAGTAAATGCCAGGAGAAAAAGGTGCAGAGCTCTTAGTTTGCTCACCAGCTAACTAAGCAAAAGATAGTTAGCTCTTCAGCTAACTAACAGGCAATTTAAACGGCAGAGAAAGAGGCCGTGCAATGCTAGTTAGCTCCCCAGCTAACTAAAATTTTAAGGTTCTCGGCTGCAAGAGTTACAGGTGAAGGGGAGTTAGCTCAATAGCTAACTAAAGAAAAGTCAGTTAGCTCACTAGCTAACTAATTTCAAAAACAACATAGAAACCGCCCAGCTTAGTTAGCTCTCCAGCTAGCTAAAAAAAAGGCAGCCACACATCTGAATGAAGCAGTTAACTCTCCAGCTAACTAACCAAACGATAGCTAGCTGTTGACCCAATTATTGATTTTGATGATTAATAAAAGACATGAGTATATTCATTTTGTTTCTAATAGATTTAACAAGTGTTTCAGGGATTAAAAATGTTTGATCAATCAAAAAGAATAAAGAAGCATGTTTTGAATCAATGTTTTAAAAGAAATTTTTAAAGTTCAAGCCTGGAGTCGCACCCAAATAGTCAGGAGCCGACCCAAGGCGTATCAGAAGGTTTCTGGGATTTTGGCATGGTCTGGAGTCGACACCCAAGGTTTCGGAGCCGACTCCAACCTGAGATACAGAGAAGTGCATTCTGTTTCAGTTTTGAGCCGACACCTAGATTTCGGGAGCCGACACCTGAGATTTCGGGAGCCGACTCTAACCTGAGAACAGAGAGCGTGTTTTATGGACTTTCTGAGCCGACACTTAACAGTTTCCGAGCCGACTCTCGAAAGCGACGAGTCGACACTTTCCTTTCTGGAGCCGACTCCCCAACAACTTTTTCTTTACTATTTTTGAACACCCGACTTGGATCCGACACCTGAAAAGTTGGAGCCGACTCCAACTTGTCAGGAATAGATTTTTATCTGTCAAAACGTACTTCAACGATAAATTTCTTTTCACCTAACCTCTAACACTATTTTCTTTGTGTGTAGAAGAATCCAAACATCTCCAACGACTATATTTCACCTAAAACTTGAATTAAGGAGATCTATAAAAGGAAAAAATCCGTTTGAAAGAGAGGAATAGAGAGGAAAAATAGAAAAAGGAAAAGGAAATATTTTGAAAAATCCAAAAATCTAGAGAGAAATCAAAAGGAAAGACTCAGAGCTTACATCAACCAATCCAAGAGAAATCCAAGGCATTCAAGTTCAAATCGAAGGATTTTTAAGTGAAGAAAAAGAAAGCAAAAGCCATGATTTTCCTAACTTTTAACTGCAATCTTTGTGAAGAATCTAAGCTGAGGCCTGATTCAACATTTCAAAGGAGAAGAGAAAAGAAGAAAAGCTCAAATCAAATTCGCTTCAAACAGGCTTTTCTTATCCTTGTTTATTTAATTGCACATTTGCTCACTTAAGGAGCTGTCTTATATTGTAAACTCTATTTTTCATAGTTGGGCTAGTTCAATCAAGGGATTGAATTAGTGGAGGTGGTATACCTCGGTACAAGCTAAGGATAGCTTGTGGTTGGGTTTTGTGCTGGTGAGCCCGAAAAACAGCTGGGTTCGTTGTAATTCCGGGGGAAAACAACAAGTTTTGAGATGTGAGCTTGTAAAACAACTCGACTGTAATCAAATAGGTTATAGTGTGGACCCAAGTGATACTTGGGAGTGGACGTAGGTGTTGGATACACCGAACCACTATAAAATCCTTGTGTTTGCCGTGTTTTGACTCTCTCACTCTATCTCTTTATTTGCTTAATATTTATCCTGCACTTAATCTCATTTATTCCAAAGCTCATAGTTTTTAAAAGATTAAATTTTTAAGAACCCAATTCACCCCCTTCTTGGGTTGCCATCTGGGCCATCAATTGGTATCAGAGCAAGTACTCATTGTTTATTTGATCGATCAAGAGCTAAAGATCCAAATGGTAGCTCAAGCTGGATCTTCATTTGCTGAAGGTCATTCTACTAATAGACCTCCTTTGTTTAATGGTTCAAATTATTATTATTGGAAACTAGAATGAAAATTTTTATTTAAGCTTTAGATTATGAACTTTGAAGTGTAATCACTAATGGACCAAACACACCCACACACTTGGTAGATGGTTCAATAGTTCCTAAACCCAAAAGGGATTGGAATGAGAACGATAGGAAAATGGCTCAGCTTAATGCAAAAGCCATGAATGTTTTATATTATGCTTTAGATGCTAATGAGTTCAATAGAATTTCTACATGTATTTTCGCAAAAGAAATTTGGAATAGATTAGAAGTTACCCATGAGGGTACTAATCAAGTTAAAGAATCTAAAATCAATATTCTAGTGCACAAGTATGAATTGTTTAGCATGGAACAAAATGAAACCATCACATGCATGTACACTAGATTTACTGATATTGTAAATGGTCTAAAAAGTCTTGGCAAGACCTACACTAACTCTGAATTGGTTCGTAAAATTCTTAGGTCTCTTCCAAGGACATGGGAAGCAAAGGTAACTGCTATCCAAGAAGCCAAGAACCTCAACACCTTACCTTTGGAGGAGCTACTTGGATCATTGATGACCCATGAACTGACCATGAAGCAACATCAAGAGGAGAAGTCAAAAGAAGAAAACAATAGCCTTTAAAGCTGCAGAAAGGAGATAAGCAGCAGTGAGGAAGAAGAGGAAGATGATGAGACAACTCTCCTTACTAGGAAATTTAAAAATTATGCAAAGAAGGAGACCCTTCCATAAGAAAAGATATGGAACAAAAATGGAAGGAGAAAGAGAAAAGAGAAGGACAAGGACAAGGACAAAGAAAAAGAGAAAGACCCCCTCATATGTTATGAATGTAAGAAACGGGGCACTTTAGATATGATTGTCCTCAACTGAAAAAGGGGCACAAGAAGAAGAAAAAGGCATATGTTGCAACATGGAGTGAAAGTGATGAATCCTCATCCGAGGAGGAACAAAAGGAAGTTGCAAACATTTGCTTTATGGCAAACGACGACAATGAGGTAAGTTCTGAAACACCTTGTGATGATTTTACTTTTGAAGAATTATATGATGCATTTAATGAATTAGTTAGTGATTTTAAAGCTTTGAAAAAGAAGAACAAATCTTTAAAAAATGATAATTTAAATCTTGCCAAAGAGAAGGATAACTAACTCATGAAGTTGAAAAACTAAATCTGAAAATAAAAATTTGCTAAAAGATAAAGAGTTAATTTCTAATGAAAATGTTAATTTAAAGAGAGAAGTTGATAAATATAGAAATATAGTTGATAAATTTACATATAGCTCTGAAAAACTTAATTTGCTATTGAGTAATCAAAGAGCTGTATTTGATAAGGCTGGATTATGGTATAGACCTAATAAGAAACAAAAGTATGTTAAAAACTTCTTTAGAAAAGAACAGGATAAGAATGATTTTTCATGTTATTGCTGTAACGAGAAAGGACATAAAGCCTATGAATGCAATCTTAGAAAACTTAATAAGAATTTAAGTATTAAAGGAAAGAAAATATGGGTTCCGAAAGGAACAATCTTTGTTGCTACTAACCATGAAGGACCCAAGAAAGCTTGGGTACCTAAATAGAAAGTTTGATTACCTTGTAGGAGTGTCTTGCGGCCAAAAGATCAAACGAAAGTGGTATCTTGATAGCGGCTGCTCAAGGCACATGACGGGTGACAAGGAGCAATTCATCACCCTTGAAGATAAAAGAGGAGGAGTTGTCACATTTGGAGACAATGGTAAAGGCCAAATTATGGGAATTTGGTAAAATTCAGATAACTCCCTTTACTTTTATAAAAATATTTATATGTAGATGGCTTAAAGCATAATTTAATTAGTATTAGCCAATAATATGATAAAGGTTTCAAAGTTTCATTTGAAGCTTCTATCTGCACTGTTTCTAATCCCATTGACAATAGCATTGTATTTATTGGTAATAGAAATGGCAATGTATACTTAATTGATTTAGACAATTTGTCTACTAATAATCATTGCTTAGTAGCTAACAATGCTAATGCTAATGAGATTGGATGGCTATGGCATCGTAGATTAGGCCATGCAAGCACACACCTAATTTCAAAATTAATTAAAATGGATTTAGTTAAAGATCTTCCAAAGCGAGATTTTGAAAATAACAGAATTTGTGATGCATGTCAATTAGGCAAGCAAACTAGAAACTCTTTCAAATCAAAAAATGTAGTTTCCACTTCTAGGCCATTAGAGCTACTTCATATGGACCTTTTTGGACCTACTAGAACCACTAGTTTAGAAGGAAAGAAATATGGTCTTGTGATAGTAGATGATTATTCTAGATACACTTGGGTATTGTTTCTGGCTCATAAGGATGAGACTTTCTCAATATTTCTGAAATTTTTCAAGAAAGTCACTAATGAGAAAAATAACACCATAGTGTCTCTTAGAAGTAATCATGACACAGAATTTGAATATCACTTATTTGAAAATTTCTGCACAGAACATGGCATTCATCATAATTTTTCTGCACCTAGACACCACAACAAAATGGAGTTGTAGAAAGAAAAAATAGGACTTTAGAAGATATGGCCCGTACCATGCTATGTGAAAGCCAACTCCCAAAGTACTTCTGGGCGGAAGCTATAAACACGGCAGGTTACATTCTTAATAGAGCCCTAATTAGGCCAATCCTTAAGAAAATACCTTATGAATTATGGAATAATAGAAAACCAAAGATAGGTTATTTTTATATATTTGGTTGTAAATGTTTATTCATAATAATGGAAAAAATAATCTTGGAAAATTTGATGCAAAATCTGATGAAGGCATATTCTTAGGATATTCAACAACTAGTAAAGCCTATAGAATATTTAACAAGAAATCCTTAATTGTTGAAGAATCCATTCATGTAGTTTTGATGAGCCTTTAGCATCAAGTTCAGAAAAATTTGATGATGAGGAAGATACAATATACTAGAAAGAGATTAAAAAATTAATATAGATGTATCTTCAGATCATGAACAAGAAGATAAAGATGATGATTCATCTAGGATTGATGATATTGATACTAATCATAATGAAGTAGAACTTCTTAGAGATTGGAGATATGCCTATGGTCATCCAAAGGAATTGATTATTGGTGATCCATCTTAAGGAGTAAGAACTAGGTCATCTATGAGGAATATCAATAATCATCTTGCATTTGTATCTCAAATTGAACCTAAAACTGTTGAAGACGCTGAAAAATATAGTAATTGGATGCTAACTATGCAAGAAGAATTAAATCATTCACTAGGAATAATGTATGGTCCTTAGTTGATAGACCTAAAGGCCATTCAGTTATAGATCTAAATGGGTATTTAGAAATAAATTGGATGAAAATGATATAGTAATTCGAAATAAAGCTAGATTAGTTGCAAAAGGATATAATCAAGAAGAAGGAATTGATTATAAAAACTTTTGCACCTGTAGCTAGATTAGAAGCAATTAGATTACTACTTGCATTTGCATGTCATATGAACATAAATTTATTTCAAATGGATGTTAAAAGTGCATTTTTAAATGGTTTTATAAATGAGGAAGTATTTGTGGAACAACCACCTGGTTTTGAAGATCATGAATTTTCAAATCATGTTTTTAAATTGCACAAAGCACTATATAGTTTAAAACAAGCACCTAGAGCTTGGTATGATAGGTTAAGAAAATTTTTGATTGAAAATGATTTTACTAGAGGAAATGTAGACAAAACCTTATTTTTGAAAAGGAAAGACAAAGACTTATTAGTAGTACAAATATATGTAGATGATATTGTATTCGGTGCTACTAACAATCTCTTGTGTCAAGAATTTGCTAAGTTAATGCAGGGTGAATTCGAAATGAGCATGATGGAAGAACTCAACTTCTTCCTAGGACTTCAAATCAAGCAAAATAAAGAGGAAATTTTCATCAACCAAACAAAGTACACAAAGGAACTTCTCAAGAAGTTTGGAATGGAATCAGTCAAACCCCTTGGAACACCTATGAGTCCATCATGCAAATTAGACAAAGATGAAGATGGTAAGAAGATAGATCAAAAATACTATAGAGGTATGATCGGATCTCTACTTTACTTAACAACAAGTAGACCAGATATCATTTGTTGTTTGTCTATGTACTAGATTTCAATCAGAACCTAAAGAATCTCACTTAATTGCTGTGAAAGAATTTTAAGATATCTAAGTGGAACTAAAAATGTAGGATTATGGTATTTTAGAGACTCAACACTAAACTTAATTGCATATTCTGACTCTGACTATGCTGGACGTAAACTAGATAGAAAAAGTATAAGTGGTACATGTCAATTCTTAGAAAGTAACTTAATCTTTGATTTAGCAAAAAGCAAAATTCGGTTGCATTATCTACTGCTGAAGCAGAATATGTTGCAGCTGGAAGTTGCTGTGCTAAAATCCTTTGGATTAAGCGACAACTTGAAGATTATGGCATAACATTTGATAAAACTCCTATTAGATGTGATAATACAAGTGCAATCAATTTAACTAAGAATCCAATCCAACATTCAAGAACTAAACACATTGAAATTAGATATCATTTTATAAGAGAACATGTAGCTAACAATGAAATTTGCCTTGATTATGTTAGTACTGAAGAACAATTACTGACATATTTACAAAACCTTTGAGTGAAGAGAGATTTTGTTATCTTAGAGGTGAATTAGGGATTTGTGATCCTTTGGAATGACTTTGAAACTCCTAAGGAATGATTATCTAGATTTCTATCAATTTCTTGAGATTCCTTTCATAATTTTAAGGACAATTTATCTAGTCATTTGAGCAATTTGATTCCTCACATTCCAAAGATTTTTTTAAAAATTTATTGACCTTATTTTGACTAGTTTTGGCTGGTTGAAACTCATTTATTTTTCTCTGAAACTGTCAGTGGAGTCGACACCTCTTCTGTGTCACTCTCGGTTTTGACCTTAGAGCCGACACCCGCTTAAGTGGAGCCGACTCAGTTCGGGCACTAACTGTGTTAGCGACTTGGAGTCGACACCTGATTTGCGGGAGTCAACACCTGGTGGACCCAAATTGACTATATTAGGGCAGAGTCGACACCTTCTCAATTTTTATCTTCTCCAAATCTCTCCAAATCTTCTCCAAACCCTCTCCAAACTTCCCAAAGCCAAATACTCCTCAAATCAACCATTCCCTAAGATTCTATAGCACCTAAGCGTAGGGGATCAGTCTTTGATGCTCCCGTTGCTACAAGGAAGCGTACGGCTAGGCGTCCCGTCCGTGAACCTACTCCAAGTGATGATTCTTCGTCAACTCCCTTAGATAATCCTGGCCCCTCCTCTCCACAGGTAGATACCCTTGCTGGGCGAGTTATTACCATGGGTAAGAAAGTAGATTTCGATTTCTTTGAAGCCGAGGGTTTTGACATTGATAGACAGATTAAAGAACTCGGTTGGGATAAAGTTTGTTCATTGGATGTTCCTACTTATCCAGCTCTTGTTAAAAAATTTTACCTAAATTTATCAAGAGGAGATGGTGGAATTATTAGTCCAGTAAGAGAAAAGAGAATTCATCTTACTTTTCAAATTTTAGGAAATCTGTTAAGTATTCCTGTCACTGGATTTGTTGCAAACATTCACAGTGAGAGATCAGTTGCTTTATCAAGAATGTTAGGAAGAGAAATAACTGAATGTGAAGAGGTTAGGGCAAACCAATTGCCACTTGAGCTTAGGCTGTTGCATAACATTTGCAGTAGGATTCTATTTCCCAAGACTGGTCGTTTTGAGTATGTCTCAGAGCGAGACATTGTAGTCATGGATAGTATCTTGACGGGTCAGCCAATAAATCTTGCTGGAATGATGATATGGTATATGGCTGAGGCCGGGGGCAAGAGGAGATCTTCACTGCCTTATGGGATGATCCTAACCTTGGTTTTTAGGAGTCAAGGTGTAGTTATTTCTGAGAATGAGCCATCGAAGAACCTTAGGCACACTGACTACTATAGCTTAGCCACTATGCACAGGATGGGATTTGTGAAAGTGGATGGTAAAGAGAAGAGAAAAGGTCATACTGGAGACATGGTTGCTGAGTCTAATGTGCCTGACCCTTCTAAGGCAGGACCATCTGTGAGACACAGCTCACAAGAGCCCAGTCAGAATGTACCTCCAGCTCCACCTGTTCCTTCTACTTTTGATCAGTCATCTATTGGTTTTTCCGATATTCAGTTAGAACAGCTTAGAAGTATTTTTGCTACTCACAAGGAAGAGATGAAATCTGAGCTAGATAGCCAATATATGAACCTGAGAGAGACCCTCTATTCTTTGGATGAAAGAATTGGCAAAATTGAGTCTACACTTGGAGCCTCCGCTGAAGCTTTAAAGAATGATCTCAAGAACATTTTTGAAGAACTTAAAGATATTGGTGGAGACTCAGAGACTTATTCCAAATGCAATGCCGAGCTTCAGGACAAAATTATGACTGCATGTGCATTTGTTGATAGAAGACTAAAAGAATTTGTAAGAACTCAGAGTGAAGGAATGGGAAGAATATTAGAAGATTTGCAAAGACCCATTAGAACTAACTTTTGATTATATTGTAATGAAGTTTCTTTGATGTTATTGAAAGATGATGTTTAGTCTAGTTTGATGTTGATTTACTTTTTATTAAAAGTTCTAATGTAATGAAGTTTTGATGTAATGAAGTTTCTTTTTGCAATATGATGTAATGTTTGACATTATGATGTAATGAACTTATTTGATACTTAATGAATGTCATTCGATCTTTGAAGCATCTATCAATTTTGTCATTTTACTTAAAACTTCGTAACCTTTTTGTTGATTACTATATGCATTGAAAGTTATAAAAGGGAAGAGTATTTAATTGCATATTTGTAGATGCATTGGAATAATTAAGCTTAATTAATTGTCATATATGCATTGAAAGGATGAATAGATGTTAAAATTGATATAATTGTTTAATTGGTATCAAACATTAAAAGTTTACTATTAAAGGAAAGAATAGATGTTAAATTGAGTATCATAGGGGGAGCTACCTCATTCAGGGGAGCTTGCCTGTGAGGAATAAATATTTGAGAAATTTGATTTGAAAATCTTATTGTTTAATCATGCATATACTCATTGTTTTTATAATCATCAAAAAGGGGGAGATTGTTGACCCAATTATTGATTTTGATGATTAATAAAAGACATGAGTATATTCATTTTGTTTCTAATAGATTTAACAAGTGTTTCAGGGATTAAAAATGTTTGATCAATCAAAAAGAATAAAGAAACATATTTTAAATCAATATTTTAAAAGAAATTTTCAAAGTTCAGAGCCTGGAGTCGACATCCAAATAGTCAGGAGCCGACCCCAAGGCGTATCAGAAGGTTTCTGGGATTTTGGCACGGTCTGGAGTCGACACCCAAGGTTTCGAAGCCGATTCCAACCTGAGATACAGAGAAGTGCATTCTGTTTCAGTTTCTAGAGCCGACACCTAGAATTCGGGAGCCGACACCTAAGATTTCGGGAGCCGACACCTGAGTTTCTGGAGCCGACTCTAACCTGAGAACAGAGAGTGTGTTTTATGGACTTTTCTGGAGCCGACACTTATAGTTTCCGGAGCTGACTCCCGAAAGCGACGAGTCGACACTTTCCTTTCTCGGAGCCGACTCTCCAACAACTTTTTCTTTACTATTTTTGAACACTCGACTTGGAGCCGAAACCTGAAAAGTTGGAGCCTACTCCAACCTGTCAGGAGCAGATTTTTATCTATCAGAACGTACTTCAATGGTAAGATTTCTTTTCACATAACCTCTAACGGCTATTTTCTTTATGTGTAGAAGAATCCAAACATCTCCAACGGTTATATTTCCCACCTAAAACTTGGATTAAGGAGATCTATAAAAAGGACAAAAAACCGTCCGTTTGAAAGAGAGGAATAGAGAGGAAAAACAGAAAAAAGAAAAGGAAATATTTTGTGAAAAATCCAAAATCTTGAGAGAGAAATCAAAAGGAAAGACTCAGAGCTTACATCAACCAATCCAAGAGAGTCCGAAGAGAAATCCAAGGCATTCAAGTTCAAAATCGGAGGATTTTCAAATGAAGAAAAAGAAAGCAAAAGCCCTGATTTTCCCAACTTCTCAACTGCAATCTTTGTGAAGAATCTGAGCTGAGGCCTGATTCAACATTTCAAAGGAGAAGAGGAAAAGAAGAAAAGCTTAAATCAAATTCGCTTCAAACAGGCTTTTCTTACCCTTGTTTATTTAATTGCACATTTGCTCGCTTAAGGAGCTGTCTTATATTGTAAACTCTATTTTCATAGTTGTTGTCTAGTTCAATCAAGGGATTGAATTAGTAGAGGTGGTATACCTTGGTACAAGCTAATGATAGCTTGTGGTTGAGTTTTGTGCTGGTGAGCCCGGAAAACCAGCTGGGTTCGTTGTAATCCCGGGGGAAAAACAACAAGTTTTGAGTTGTGAGCTCGTAAAACAACTCGGCTGTAATCAAATAGATTATAGTGTGGACCCAAGTGATACTTGGGAGTGAACGTAGGTGTTGGATACACCGAACCACTATAAAATCCTTGTGTTTGCCGTGTTTTGACTCTCTCATTCTATCTCTTTATTTGTGCTTAATATTTATCCTGCACTTAATCTCATTTATTCCAAAGCACGTAGTTTTTAAAAGATTAAATTTTTAAGAACCCAATTCACCCCCCCTCTTGGGTTGCTATCTGGGCCAACACTAGCTCTCCAGTTAGCTAAGCAGAGAATTCAAACGGCCCGAGAGAGAGGGAGTTAGCTCTTTAGCTAACTAAATTTTCAAACCTCACGGCCCGAGCTCACATGTGAAAAATAGTTAGCTAACCAGTTAGCTCCAGGATAAAATAGTTAGCTAAGCAGTTAGCTTCAAGAAAACCCAGCTAGCTAAAAGATCCGGCCTAGCTCAACAGTTAGCTGAAATTGAAGATGATTCAACTAGGAAAAAATAATAGGCAACTGGAGTTAGCTAAAATGGAATCCAGTTAGCTCCAAGGCACCCCAAGCTAGCTAACCAGCTAGCTAAAATTGAAGGGCGTTCGGCCAGCACAGTGACGAGCACCTTAGCTACCTGAACGAGCTCCAGCTAGCTAACAAGCTAGCAACCAGCTAGCTTAAATAAGCAACCATTCGGCCAACTCACAGAGACAACTTATCAGTTAGCTGAAAGGTGTGCCAGCTAGCTAAATGGAATAACAAGTTAGCTAACCAGTTAACTCTCAAGCCAATAAAATTATCTAAGGTAAAATAGAGTGAAGTATTCTCTTACCAATTAATTTTTGCACGAAGATACTTACTTGCAAGGTGACCGAACTTTCCTGTATCAAGCTTAGAGTTGCCTAATAGTTTTGTAATCATCAAAATCAATTTGGGGTCAAATCTCCCCCTTTTTGATGATGACAAAACCCTTAAGCAAGCAAATATAGGAAGTTTAATAAATAGACAGGAGTGTATTCAGAAAAATATTACTTACTCTCCCTGTCAATTGAATAAGTGAACTCTTTTCTCCCTCTGAATATATGGAGTTATTATTTTACTCCATTCCTTAATGTATGCAATATTCTTCTCTCTTTTTGTCATTAATCAAAAAGAAGTTTGAAGAGTCTTGCAATAAATTTAAGCATAATATATCAAGGAGATGTATTTAGAGCAGTCATTCAGATCATTACAAAATAGAGTAATACAAATATTACATGCCATGGTTTCAAGTTACAAAACATAGTCATAAATATGCATTACATAAACAGTACTAAGTACATTCATTACATAAGCCAAGCACACTCATTTGTCATCATCAGAAGAAGAAATATGCACTGAAGAAACATTTGGTTATTTGAA
This sequence comes from Calamus simplicifolius, assembly GCA_900491605.1. Classification (NCBI taxonomy): domain Eukaryota; kingdom Viridiplantae; phylum Streptophyta; class Magnoliopsida; order Arecales; family Arecaceae; genus Calamus; species Calamus simplicifolius. The sequence continues at coordinate 93,791 of UESW01001532.1, read as the reverse complement.
GATCCAGGCTTGTCGGAGGAAGCTGTGTTGGCGGAGTCCAGAGGTGCGGATGAGAATAAGAAGCATCAGGCGCAGAGGCGGTAGAAAGAGTGATGTAAGTCTCTATGAGATGACTCAGCCTTGAGAAGGATGCGGTCTAATGGTCGATAGCGTTTGCTGCATCCCGGGTCTGGGTCTCGTTGGATCTCATTTGGTATTCTACCTACTCTGCCTTAGTTTCAAAATTCTCAAGTTTACCTTTTAGGAAATTTATCTCTTTTAGGATCCATTCCATGACAAATTCATTTGATGAAAAATTCTTCCATTGAGAATGTTCACATCATGGACAAGTCAATCAAGAGTAATTTTAAACTGAGATATGTTCTCAAAAACAGAAGAAATATATGGTACGAGAGTCTGATCATTGACAGAAGAAGCACTGTCTCCAGAGCTTCGACTAGAAGTGGCAAGGGTCAATTCATTGATAATAAGGCAAATTTGATTATCACTTATACGAACGATAGGAAGAGGAGCAGGAGCTTGGTTGTCATTGCGATAAGAAGGTCCAAGAGCATTCACATTGGGTGGATCAGATTGAAAAGGATTTTGATCATCAGACATAGCAGCAAGGTAAGGATTCAGATGGTTGAAGTCAAAATTGAAGAAGTTCTGAGGAGAACAAGCAGATTGAGTCACATTTGGCGGTGGCATACTAGACTGACAGTTCTAGACCTACCTTTAACCAAATACCATCCCGTTTGGCAAAGTCCATACAGTGCAGTGAATGAGCATTAAAAACATCAGAGTGACGTAATGCCACTGCAGTTTCTCCCTTAAGCTTAATATTGAAAAACTCAAATACATAAGTGAGAAACATTCCGTAGGGCAATGTAGCCTTAGATCTAAACAATGATTCTTTCATTACGGTCATCATTAGTTGAGGTAGATCAACATGGTCTTCTATTAAGATGTCATACATTATACATATATCCCTATCATTTACATTAAACGAACCAGCACGTGGGGCAAGGATTTTGGCGATTATACTGTGGAATAATCTATTTTCTACAGATAATATGTTGCATCTAGAGTTTCAATATTACTAGCTTCACTGTCGTCAATATTAAGGATTAAACCTATTTTATATCCACGTTCACTGGGTAGGACTTTTAAGAAACCATCAGATGGAATATTAAGAGCACATCCTAACGTTTTGCAGTTTAGGTCGATTTTAGTCTTTTTTACAAAGGAAGAGATAGTCCCACTACCAAAAGAGATATTTTCATAAAATTCCCTAATAAGCTCAGGATAAATAGGACTCTTGGTAGATAAAAGCTTATCCCAACCTTGATTAACTAACAGTTTTCCAATTTTAAAACCTTCCTGTTCTAAGAAGTTAAAATCAACTAACCTTCCATGAGCAAAGGATTTAGATGCAAGAAGGGAGTTGATATGGGATGAAGAAGTAGAAGACTTCCGGCGAAGATCGGCACAATCGTCATCTCTTGCGATTGTCTTTTTTTGGGAGCCATCAACTATCTTCAAGATGGAGTGAATGGAAGAAAGGATTGATAGGTTGATTGATGGAATGAAAGGAGGAGAGGAGAAGACGCTCGGATGAGGGAGACAGCTTGAAATGAAGAATCGGTTGTGTGAAAAAGGTTATATAGGGAGATGGATTGATGGTTAGCTGGCCAGGTGACTGTTTGGTTGCCTGGTCGGTTAACTGCCATCATAAATGAAAAAGGTTTCAAAAAGGCCGTTGGTGGATGAATTTATGGGAGTTATGCTTCATAAAGATGAAAAAGCTTAAAACTTGCAGCATACTCAAGCATTTAATTTGATAAGTTGTTCCCTTTAATTGATTTGATTAAAAGATGTCACATCAATTAGATATCATATTGATTCATTAATTGATTCATTAAATGGTTGGATCAAACATTCCTAATTCTCTTCTGATTTCATAAAATTTTGTTTCATCAAGAGGCTTAGTGAAAATGTCAGCAATTTGATTTTTAGTATTTAAAATTCAATAACAACATTTCTATTATTTACGTGATCTCTAATGAAATGATATCTAATTTCAATATGTTTAGTTCTGGAATGTTGAATAGGATTCTTAGTTAAACTGATTGCACTTGTATTATCACATTTTATAGGAATGGCTTTTTGTTTAATCCATAATCTTCTAGCTGTTGCTTAATCCATAAGATTTGAGCACAGCAACTTCCAGCTACAACGTATTCGGCCTCGGCCCTAGACAGTGCTACTGAAGTTTGCTTTTTGCTAAACCATGAAATTAAGTTAACACCTAGAAACTGGCAGGTTCCAGTGGTTGATTTCCTATCTAATTTATATCCAGCAAAGTCTGAATCAGTATATCCTATTAAGTCAATGCTAGATTGTTTGTCATACCATGTACCTAAATTTACTGTTCATTTAAATATTTAAATATTCTTTTAACAGCAAGCAAGTGTGATTCTTTAGGATTGGCTTGATATCTTGCACACATGCAAACACTAAATAAAATATCTGGCCTACTAGCAGTTAAATATAATGATCCAATCATGCCTCTATATAGTTTTAAATCAACAGACTTTTCAGAATTATAGGATTCAAGTCTACATGATGAGCTCATAGGGGTACCGATACTCTTGGATGTCTCCATGCCAAACTTCTTGATCATTTCTTTGGTATATTTGGATTGGCTTATGAAGATTCCATCTTTGCTTTGTTTAATTTGTAGTCCGAGGAAGTAGGTCAGCTCACCCATCATACTCATCTCGAACTCTCCCTGCATAAGCTTAGCAAAGTCCTTGCACAAAGAATCATTAGTGGCACCAAATATGATATCATCAACATAGATTTGAATAATTAATATATCTTTATTTTGTCTTTTAATAAATAAAGTTGTATCCACAGTTCCTCGAATAAAATCATTACTAATCAAGAATTTGCTTAATCTTTCATACCACGCCCGGGACGCTTGTTTCAAATCATATAAAGCCTTGTTTAATTTGAAAATGTGATTTGGAACAAGTGATTTTCAAGCCGGGTGGCTGTTCCACAAAAATTTGTTCAGCAATGTATCCATTTAAGAAAGCGCTTTTAACATCCATTTGATACAATTTAAAATTCATATAACAAGCATAAGCAAGAAGTAATCTAATAGCTTCTAATCTAGCAACAGGGGCATAAGTTTCATCAAAATCAATTCCCTTTCTTGATTATAACCCTTAGCTACTAATCTTGCCTTATTTTAATTATATTACCATTTTCATCTAATTTGTTTCTATAAACCCATTTAGTTCAATAATTTGATGATATGAGGTCTTTCAATAAGAGTCCAAACATTATTTCTTTCAAATTGGTTGAGTTCCTCATGCTGGCATTAATCCAATCAACATCATTTTTAGCATCATCATAACATTTAGGTTCAATTTTAGATACAAATGCCAAGTTATTACAAGCATCTCTAAATGATGATCTAGTTCTAACTCCTTGAGAAGGATCACCAATAATTTGATCTTTGGGGTGACTGAGAACATACCTCCAACCTCTTTCTAATTCATCATTACCTTGTGAGGCTTCAGGTAGGTTAGCGTTCCCTTCTCCATTTACCTCTTGTGTATCCGTGTCGTTTTTATCCTTCAGTATGATGTCCTTGAATTGATTTTCAATGTCATCTGCATCATTTATACTTTTTCCCTTCCTTGATGATCATTAGATTCATCAAAGATAACATGAATTGATTCTTCAACTACTAAGTCTTTTGTTGAATATTCTATAAGCTCTACTATGTAAAGAATATCCGAGAAAAATTCCTTCATCAGACTTAGCATCAAATTTATCAAGGTTTGATTTTCATTATTTAATACAAAACATCGGCATCCAAAAACATGAAAATAACTTATATTAGGTTTTCTTCTTTTCCAAAGTTCATATGGAGTCTTTTTCAAAACAGGTCTGATTAATACACGATTTAAAATATAACATGCAGTGTTAATAGCTTCTGCCCAAAAATATTTTGGAAGATTACTTTCACACAACATGGTACGCGCATTTCCTCTAATGTTCTATTCTTTCTTTCAACTACTCCATTTTGTTGTGGTGTTCTTGGTGCAGAAAAATTATGTTCAATTCATTTTCATTACAAAATTTTTCAAAAGATTTGTTTTCAAATTCTTTTCCATGATCACTTCGTATCGATAAAACATAAGAATTCTTTTCGTTTGTAATTCTTTTAAATAATTTTTGAAATGCTGGAAATGCTTCGTCTTTACTAGATAGAAATAAAACCCATGTAAAGCGAGAGAATCATCAATAACAACAAAACCGTATCTTTTACCTCCTAGACTAGTTATTCTTGTAGGACCGAATAAATCCATATGCAAGAGCTCCAAAGGTCTAGTGGTTGAAACCAAATTTTTGATTAAAAAGAAACTCGGGTTTGTTTTCCAAATTGACAAGCATTACAAATTTTCTTTTTCAAAAACAAGTTTTGGCAAACCATGTACTAAATCCTTCTTATTTAATTTAGATAGTAAATCCATGCTTGCATGAGCTAGCCTACGATGCCATAACCAACTATTATCAGTTTTATTGTTTGTAGCAACTAGGCAATCAATGTTTTGATCATGCAAATCATTTAGATTAACAATGTATACATTACCATGCCTATGACCAACAAATTTCATGTTTTCATTAGCAGATTTTTAACAATGCATAAGGATGATTCAAAAGTAACATTAAATCCTTTGTCACATAATTGACTAATGCTAAGTAAATTGTGTTTCAATCCTTTCACAAGCAAAATTATCAATATAAGCATGAGGTGTGATACCTATTTTTTCAATGCCAATTATTTTTCCTTGGCCATTATCACCGAAAGTAACAACACCTTCATCTTTTGCTTTCAAAGTGATGAATTGCGATTCATCACCGGTCATGTGTCTTGAGCACCCACTATCCAAGTACCATTGTCTTTTAATTGCTTGGGTTGCAAGACACACCTGCATACACATTTTCAATTTTTGTTTTAGGTACCCAAGCTTTCTTGGGTCCTTTAGGGTTAGTCAAATGGTTCCTTTTGGAACCCATGTTTTTCTTATCTTTTGTGTTTGACAAATATAAGCTTTATGTCCAATTTTTCCACATTTAAAATGTAATTTTAGTAGAATCATCAGCATGCTCATAAATATTTTTCAAAAATTTCTGTCTTTCAAAAGTATTATATCCAAGACCAGCTCTATTGTAAAACTCTTTGACTATTTAAAATCATTTTTAATTTTTCTGAACTTAGACTAAATCTATCAATAATTGGTTTTAATTTATTCACTTCATTTTTCAAATCTTGGTTTTCCTTTAACAATGATTCATTATCCTTTGAAATTCTTTCCTTTTCAAAGTAAGATTTTTCATTTCATTTTTCAATTCTTTGCTCTTTGAACTTAAATTTGCAAAATCATCAATAAGTTCATAAATGCACATTGTAATTCATCAAAGGTAAAGTCATCTAAAAAGTTAGGGCTTACCTCATCATTATCAGCCATAAAGCAAACATTTGCAACTTCAGTTTTCTCTTCATCTTCTGAACTCGTTGCTTCACTATCGCTCCACTAGCCATCATTGCCTTCTTCTTTATTCTTTTAGATCCTTTCTTTAATAGTGGACAATCTGGTCTGATGTGTCCAGGCTTCTTGCACTCATAGCATGTAGAGGTTCACTCTTTTCCTTATCTTTGCTATGATCTCCTTTGACAAATTATTTTCTTTTTCCAAATTTCTTTCTCTTCATGAACTTTTTAAATTTCCTTGAGAAAGTGTCATTTCATCATCTTTCTCACGGTCACTTGTGGTTTCTTCACTTTCATCTTCTTGAGTTGCACTCTTCAAAGCCATGGTCATTTTCTTCTTTGATTCATCTACATCGATATGTGTTGCTGAAGCTCATGAGTCATCAAAGAACCGACCAACTCTTCAAGTGATAAAGTGTTGAGATCTTTTGCTTCTTGAATTGCAGTGACTTTTGCTTCCCATATCCTAAGTAAAGATCTTAAGATTTTTCTAACAAGATCACTGTTAGCATAAGATTTTCCAAGACTTTTCAGTCCATTAATAATGTTAGTAAATCTTGTAAACATATCAGTAATATTTTCAGCAGGATCCATCTTAAATAATTCATACTTATGAACAAGCATATTTATTTTGGATTCTTGACTTGATTTGTACCCTCATGGGTGACTTCAAGTCTATCCCAAATTTTCTTACCAGACATGCAAGTAGATAACTCATTTCATCAAGAGAGCAATAAAGAACATTCATAGCCTTAGCATTTAATTCAGCTAATTTCTTATCTTGCTCATCCTATTCAGATTTAGGTTTTGCAATATTAACATTTTCAATCATAATAGTGGGTGTGTGTGGTCCATTAATTATGATTCCCCATAAATCATAATCTAGTGCTTGAATGAAGATTTTCATTCGTGCTTTCTAATATGTGTAATTTGTTCCATTGAACAAAGGTGGTCTATTAGTTGATTGTCCTTCGGTCAACATAGAACTCATTGGGATAACTACTGATCTTTGGCTCCAAGCTAATCAAAGCTATAGGAATCAAGAGCATTCTGCTCTAATACCACTTGTTGCCCAGATGTAGCAACCCAAGAGGGGGGTGAATTGGGTTATTAAAAAATAAATTACTATTGCAAGTATGTGCTTAAACCCTAATTTTGATTTGCAGCGGTGTAGTGGAGTGCACAGAATAGTAACAATAAAGAGAAACAACCACAAACACACAGAAGTTTATAGTGGTTCGGTGCCAAACTCAGCACCTACATCCACTCCCCAAAACCTTTGGGAATTCCACTAATCGTATCACAACGATTACAACCTCTAGCCGAACCTGGCTAGCCCTCTTGTTTATACGACATAAGGCAGCCAAAAACCCCTAGCCAAACCTAGGCTAGTCCTCTTGTTTCATGGCACAAGGAAGCCAAAAACCCCTAGCCATAGTCCTCTTGTTTCACGGCACAAGGAACCCAAAACCCCCTAACCAAACCTAGGCTAGTCCTCTTGTTTCAAGGCACAAGGAAGCCCAAAATAATCAGGGTTAACACTAACCCTTTTACAAAAAGATCAGAGAATGATAAAGAGAAGCTCATACAATGAGCAAATATTCAGAGTATACTTTACAACTTTTGAAGCAATAATTTCAAAATAAATGAACAGGTTGAAGTAGCTGAAGTCTTGATTGCTTGAAATGCTTCAAAGATCCGGACGACTTTTTGGAGCATGAATGAACTTGAATGCACAACAACTCTCTTATCAACCACTCAACAATATGCAATAAAAGCTCTTTTCTTGGATTTCTTCCTCTTGAAAATCTTTTTCAAGATCATCATGGTGTGCTTCAAATCACAGCTATTTATAATAATCCAACGGGAAAGATATCCGTTAGACACATTAGGAACAAATGAAAATAAAAACAGGAAGAAAATATAACGTTGTAAGATGTTTCCCTTAAGCATTGAATGCAGATCTCCATTTAAGGAAGGAAGAATCTTGAAATGATTCAAAAATCCAAAAGTTAAATGTAGCTCAAAATAGCAATAGAGAGAGAGTAAGAGAAGAAAAGCAAACTCAAGAACTCAGGCGGCAGTTGGCTAGAAATAACTTCAGGTAGTTGAAGTTATGAAAGCATTCGGCCAAGAGATAAGCAGCAAACCCCAGCTAGCTAGTCAGCTAGCTCACAAGAGAGGCCACGGCAAGCAAAGGCGTCCAGAGTTAGCTCCATAGGCAACTAAAATGGTTGCTAGTTAGCTTCCCAGCTAACTAACAACAAAAGTAAACGCCAGGAGAAAAAGGTGCAGAGCTCTTAGTTAGCTCACCAGCTAACTAAGCAAAAGATAGTTAGCTCTTCAACTAACTAACATGCAATTTAAATGGCAGAAGAAAGAGGCCGTGCAATGCTAGTTAGCTCCCCAGCTAACTAAAATTTTAAGGCTCTCGGCTGCAAGTGTTACAGGTGAAGGGGAGTTAGCTCAATAGCTAACTAAAGAAAAGTCAGCTAGCTCACTAGCTAACTAATTTCAAAAACAACATAGAAACCGCCCAGCTTAGTTAGCTCTCTAGCTAACTAAAAAAAAGGCAGCCACACGTCTGAATGAACAGTTAACTCTCCAGCTAACTAACCAAACATAGCTAGCTCTCCAGTTAGCTAAGCAGAGAATTCAAACGGCCAGAAAGAGAGGAGTCAGCTCTTCAGCTAACTAAATTTTCAAACCTTACGGCCCGAGCTCACCTGTGAAAAATAGTTAGCTAACCAGTTAGCTCCAGGATAAAATAGTTAGCTAAGTAGTTAGCTTCAAGAAAACCCAGCTAGCTAAAAGATCCGGCAGCTAGCTCAACAATTAGCTGAAATTGAAGACGGTTCGGCCAGGAAAAAATAATAGGCAACTGGAGTTAGCTAAAATAGAATCCAGTTAGCTCCAAGGCATCCCAAGCTAGCTAACCAGCTAGCTAAAATTGAAGGGTGTTCGGCCAGCACAGTGACGAGCACCTTAGCTACCTGAACGAGCTCCAGCTAGCTAACAAGCTAGCTAACCAGCTAGCTTAAATAAGTAACCGTTCGGCCAACTCACAGAGACAACTTATAGTTAGCTGAAAGGTGTGCCAGCTAGCTAAATGGACTAACAAGTTAGCTAACCAGTTAACTCTCAAGCCAATAAAATTATCTAAGGCAAAATAGAGTGAAGTATTCTCTTACCAATTAATTTTTGCACCAAGATACTTACTTGCAAGGCCACCGAACTTTTCTGTATCAAGCTTAGAGTTGCCTAATAGTTTTGTAATCATCAAAATCAATCTGGGGTCAACATAACTTTCTTGTGTGATGGATATGCTATTATCCTGCTGTGGTCTTTTGTTGGGGAAGTGATATATATTCATCTTGATGAGCTTTGAAGGTAGCAGTGATTGTAGCATACTTATAGTTCTAGATTACAGAACTTTGTAACGATTATATCATGACCCGAGACAAACTCAAATCTTGAGTTGTGAATGTTGCACTTGATCAAATGGATGCAAAGATAGCAAAGTTACATTTAAAATTTCTTAAACAGACCAAATAATAGCACAGAGCACAACTTACTATAGTGCAGACCATAAGTCTTGATCAAATTCTAATACAACTTTAGGATTAAATTTGTTGTACAAAATAATATACCTTTAAGATGGCAATCAAACAAAACTATGCTAGTCTACTACAGAATTATTGTTGCCTCAACAACGCCAAATCCAAAAATGCACCTCCAAAACCCATGCTTTGTAGATTTCTCTTTATTCACACTCGAGTCCATCTTTCTCACCAATCACTCTGAAAATTTTAATGATAATGATGAGAGTTAGCAACAGCTTAATAAGTAACCTCACCAGAGATTAAGGAATTTAAGTCCAATTTGAAATTAAATTGTGTTTAGCACATGCTATATAAGTCAAATTTGCAGAGAAAGTCCAGGTAATAGTTAAGTGAAACCATATTGAAACAAAGTATTAAAACTGAGACCTCTAATCAGAATTCATGGGCAAGAAGAGGCAAAAAAGAATTCAAAGATGAGCTTCACTTGGTAAATAAAGCTCATGTTCTTATAAACAAAGCCATATTTTATTCTTTTTCCCCCAAGGTCACATAAATCCTTCTTGCTAAATGAGACCACAAAATCCTCGCTAGTAAACTGGACGAGCTGTAAATACTTGCTGGTGAACTGATATTCCATATGAGGTAACATAATCCTTGAGAGCAACACGTACTGCTTGGCCAAGGGTCCACATGAATCCCTATCGATGTTTGAATGAGGCCTTGTGTAACAACCCGGGCCCCGGGCCTGCAGCACACATGGACCCTGTTTTGTTACAAGAAAGCAAGACGGATAAGGCCACACCAACTTGGGCCACCACAGCCCAAAAGGGATCCAATTGGTGCCTTGTCTTCTTGCTTTACTACATATAAACCACTCAACCAACTCTCAATTTTTCGATGTGGGACTATTGGGAGGGGTATCACAATCTACCCCTTTACAAAGGCGACGTCCTCGTCACCAGGGGCAATCACCAGGCAGGCAGGGATCTAGAGGTGGCCCCCACAGGTCAAGTGGTGGCTCCCATCCCGATGAATGTAGCACTTTGCCCTGTGTGGCACTTAGATCCTGCACTTCCAACTGGTGCATGCTTGATACCATATAATAACAACTTGGGCCCTGGGCCCGCAGCATACATGGACCTGTTTCGTTACAAAAAAAGCAAGACGGATAAGGCCCACACCAACTTGGGCCACCACAGCCCAAAAGGATCCAATTGGTACCTTGTCCTTCTTGCTTTACCACATATAAACTACTCAACCAACTCCCAATTTTTCGATGTGGGACTATTGGGAGGGGTATCACACCTTGCATACCACATAGTATGGGGTACAAAGAAATCATCATTAATGATTCAAATGAGACTGGAAGCACGACTTTGCAGGGGTCCACTTATATATCTTCTATGATGCGGGATGTTACATGCAAGAGATTAACGTAGAGCAATGATTCATATTTTAAGGTGCTTTACTTTTCGAAAAGAGTAAGAATAAACTAAGAATGAATATGCGAAGAGTTAAGTAACTACCCGTAGAACACGATTCACTAAGTAATAAAGAAAACAGAATCTTAGAGTTGAGAAACCACTATTTAGAACATGCTCTTTCTTCAACAAAATAGAACTTATAAGAAGGGATGGGTCTGATTACTAGGCAATGATGGTTTTTGTCCTAAAAGATTGGATCACACAGCTCTCGGGATGAACACCTGAAAGACGAAGCTATGCTACCATTGATATTTCGGCTTTCCTTCAGATGGTTCTGGAGACAAGGAGGACTTCATCTGAGGATCGTAGCACCTTGGCACCTTGAGGCTGTGATGCTTAGAATAGGTGTTGGGACGGGTATTTGTTGGACCTCTCATCCTCTCCCTTACGAATGTCAATGCTTAAGAGTACAGAAAAATAGAAGAAGAAGACTCTTTTTTATTAATCATCAATTGTTCTTTACAAAAAGAAGGGAGGGATTTTTATAATAAACCTTAACTCTTGAATTACATGAAAAAAAAAAATAAGGCACCATATTGTTTTCAAATAAGGAGATAGGCGGCATCTTGAAACAAGAAAAAGAGATCAAGGGATAGCTTTCCTAAATAAGGAGATAGGCGGCATCTTGAAACAAGGAAAAGAGATCAGAAATATATTTTTCAAATAAGGAGATAGGCGGCATCTTGAAACAAGAAAAAGAGATCAGGGGATGGCGCTATTTCTGCTTTCCATAAGGAGTGGGTGGCAAGTCACCTTCATAGGGGGCTTATTTGCTTCCTTTTATGCTGAGATGATTTTATAAAAATCTTGGAATGCTCTAATTGAGTAGATGGCGCCTATTTTGACTGGGATTTCATGTGGGGCTGAGGTGGCGCACTGAATGTGGTCCTTATGGTCTTGGGTCTTCAACTTATTATACTTTGACTCAATATCTTGACTTGATCAAATAAATTATTGGACTCATGCTGATAAACTTGATTATAGTACTTAAAGTCAAACCAACATAATATAAAAATTCCATAATGAGCTCAGTAACCTCTATCTGATCCTAATGCCCCCACCATTACATGTATGATATTAGTGTTTAGTTTTGAAAGGATTTTACAAATATAGCATGGAAATTATTTGAAAGTTCCAAATGAAAGCCACTATATAGGAGGTTTTTGTAAAAAGTTATGAACATATTCTAAATTCAATTATCATGCTTACATGAGCTCTAAACAGCAATTAGAGGAACATATTATTATTTCAAATTAAGAAGTAACAACTTTTTCAAAGAGGATTTTTGAAATTTATTTTTTGACCGTAATCCATATCTACTAAAGTAATTCTTTTGTTTTTAATCCATTTACTTTTATACTAATATTTTGGAATGCTTGGGATGTAAGCTAGATGCTAAACATTAGCATGTTGTCTTACAGGCATGGATAGCTGATCAGGATCTTAATTATGTAGGGAAATTCTTAATAAGTATAGATTAGATGTTGTGATACCATTTAATTATGGATTTTATGATATAGTTCAAATTATTTTTCATTTACCATATCTAAGATTGATTTTTAGATCTTTTAAGTTGTAAAGCAAGAAAAAACCTGAGGAAAGCTGTCATTATGCTTCTTCTCTTGGACTGTGCCACATCTAATTCTTTGCTATTGAGTTTATTGAAAGAAATTCTGCAAGTCAGGAAAGTTATTTATGTGTATTTATATATTTTACTATTAAAAAGATAATAGAAACTGGATGTGGATGGAACAGATAAAAATAGAACCAGGAATTTCTTTTTGTTCAATATATGCACGCGCGCACACAGAATTAAGTCCATCCTGTTATGCTGCATACATTGCCATTACCATTTATAACTCGCTCATATATGACCGAGAAATTTGGTGTGCAACTAAAATTATGGGTGTAAGAAAAAATGATCTATTAGGAAGAATAACTAGCAAGACCTTGATAATTCGATCCATATCTAAAGCTATAAAGTAACTTCTGCGCATCATATTGCATGGGGTTTGGGTTGATTTTTGATTCCTCTGGATTAAAGCACATCTGGAAACACGAGGATCTAATTTAGGACTTTTAAGGTTATCACTATGTCTCATTTGTTTGAAGAATCGTGTTATTTAATAATGTTACCATGTGCAATTAGTCTTGATATTCAAATGGTGATTTACTGTGCCATGCAACACTCCTCTGATATTGCAATATATGTTTTTGGGAAATATAACATTGGTGACAGCCAATCAGCATTGTACTGCATGATATGCATTACCATATTGAAAGATGGATTTGATAACATTATCATGGCCTTTCCATACCTGAGTTGCAAGCACCTATTCTGCTATTTCATCTGAACATTGGTTTCTACTTCTTTGCTTTCTAAAAGTTATGCCATAGACAGTGTATGTTGTAGATTCATTTTAATCATTTCTGAATAAACTAGCATTATGTGCTTCATTTTTTTTGTAAAGTTGATTGGTAATGTTCTTTTAAGAAAGAGCCATTAAATTATCTTTTAATATGATTTTTCCAACTTTACTAACATTTTGTTTGATCGGTTCCTCTGTACTCTCTTTTGGGACTCTGTTTCCAAGCTCTTGCACCTGAATTATCTCCCATTCCCACTTCCATTTTCATGCAGCTATTAGCATATCCAGTCAACATTGTATAATTATGTGTACATGGAAAAGAATCTTTAACATTTGATAAAATTATTTTGAATCTAAAAGTTCATGCTGTTGTATGAATTGATGATTTACTTATTGGTAATTTGCAAGCTGATCTTGTTTAAATAATTAACCTTGCTTTCTTTGTTCAAATTGTTCACTTTTTATTTTCTTTCATTGCACTACAGGTGCTGCTTACAACACCCACACTCCAACAGAAAGAATGAAAGCCATTGTAGAAGCTGCAGAAGGTTTTGTATATCTTGTAAGTTGTTTTGTGAGACCGCTTGAAATGCACATCTAGTTCTTTTGATCCATTTAATGGATATTTTGGTGTTAAATTACCAAATTCACACCTCACCACAACCACCGTTGAGCAAGCACCACAAGGAAAAATCTAGAAAAGGAAAATGCAGTTTCTTCTAGCATGTAGAGGTTATTTATCTTTTGATATTTCAAATTAACTGATGTTGTATCATTAAATGGGTTTCTATGAGTCTTTGCCCCTCTTGTTAGCCTAATTTTGTTTTGTGCAAGGAACTCCTTTAATTGTTAATTATTCAACATTAGCTTATCTGATTGCAGTTTTGGATTATTTGAGTTAGGTGTTCATGCATCACTATTTATCTGCTCTAGTGGTCTCCATGCAAAGTCCTCGCCAGTCCATATGGGGGGAAAAGAACTGTTACACAAAAAACTGTTGCAGCCCATATGACATTTTTAGCTTGATCAGTTGACTGGATCTTTTCTTGACAATAATCAATTACATGTTGTTAATTATCTTTTGGCTACTGATACTATACTTTATGTTTCAGTTTACTTTGTATTTGTTTTAATTTTTGGGTCAAAGTTGGATTGCTTTACTCCTTTCAAAGGCAAACTCTATCAGAGTGGGTTGGAAGCCAACGCTAAAAAATTTTGCTTCTATGTCACTCTTTACCATATAACAGATCAATAACCTTGGTTTTAATGGTCGCCGGTTCTATTTGGAGTTTGCTAATTAGCTGTCTCGTTAGAATAGCTGAATATATTTCATCCATTCTAAGGTTAGTATGTATTTAATAGTGAGCTAGAATCTATATTTGGCAGGAGCAAGGTTTACAAAACCTGCATTGAGAATCATATTAGTATATTACAACTTCGATGCAGTATGATATTCATTCCATATTGAGATAGAATGCAAATGTTTTTCTTACTCCCAACCATAGTACTGTTTGAAATCGGATGGTTTGTCGGTATTGGGTGGTGTAGGCCGGTACACTAGATGGCATGAAGTGGTTTTGGTTGGTTCAGACTGATTTCATTCATGCTGAATCAAACTTTGGTACTATATCGCTACAATATAGTACTGTTGGTATGGGTCAATATGTGGGCCTTAGGCAGGAATCATAGCTTTGTTCTAGGGATGAAATGGATTAGATACAGATCATATACTTGTTTACCTATACTTTTTTACCGAATATGCATGTAGATGTGGATGTTAAATATATATCAAAATTAGTATCTATATTTATTTTAAATGGATACAGATATGAATAAGATACTGGTTATATCCATATTTTATCTAAATTGATACACATACAAGTTCGGTATTTGTTATATCTATATTTTCTGTATTCAAATTTGGATATAAGTTAGATATTATTTAGATATACACCAGATTTTGAGCAGATTTCAATGATAAAAAACTGGCATAAATAGCATAGTCATAAAGATGGGAATGGAGGTAGATCCCTTTGAACATGAATTTACTAATCCTGAATAGAGCAGAGTGGAGGAAACAGATTTATGTAGCCGACCCATATAGTTGGGAAAAGGCTTAAATGAGTTGAGTTGAGTATAGAAGATGGGAATGAAATTTCATATTGTAACCCCCGGCATTAATTGAGGACACCTGGCACCTAGATGGTTCTGCTGACGCTTAGGTCCCCGGCAGGACGTCTGGGTTTCGATAATTACCTGATTCGAAGAGTCACGTGGGAGTTTAAAAGGTGATGGAGGGTGACTCCTCCTTTATCCCGGCGGGCGTCTTCTCCAGGTAAACCCCCCTTGTCATGCCTGATTGGGAGAGAGCTTGAGAGAGGAAGGAAGGGAGAGAGAGAGGAGCCTAAGAGAGGAAGGAAGGGGAGAGGGAGAGAGAGGAGCGGACCGTGCAGCCAGTCCGATCCTTGGTTTGGGCCCGGTGGCATGCCCATCGCCTCGTCGGGCTTGAGCTCCGGTCAGTGGCTTCAACGGCGCCGGGCATGCATCCGATGGAGGTCGTCCGGTCATGGTGGCCGGCCGTGCTCGGCACTGTAATAGCCGCGGCGGATCAAAAGAGAGAAAGTGAATAAATGAGAGAAATTAGAGAGAGAGAGTGTGAAAGGGAGGCCGGCGTGGAGGCGGCCGGCTCTGGTCCGGCCAACGACGGCCGGGCCGCCTCCAATTGGCCGATCGTGCCGCCGGCACAGTACTATGCCGCGGGTGATGAAGGAGAAAAAGAGAGAGAGAGAGAATTAGAGGAGAGAGAGAGAGAGGGAGGGGCTGGTCACGGCGGCGATCATCGGTCCGGCCAACGGCAGCTGGGCCCCCTCGAGCTGGGATTTGGTTCAGTGGGCTGGCTGTCCAAGTTTTGGGCCCTGTTGGGCGGTTCAAGTGGCCTTTTTGAGCCAGATTTTGGGCCCTATATTGGCCTGAATGGCAAAATAATTATATGGCCCGAATCAGGGTTGAATCTAGTTTCATGGGATAATTTTTCTTCCCATTTGGGTGTATATAGTGAGAGATATTCGAGCCCGAAGTTGGGCCCATGGATTAGTCTGGGTAGAGTTTAAGGAGTCCTTTTATTATTCAGATTTTAGAAACTTAATTGTGTATAATACTGTTGTAGGTACCCAGATGTCTATTTAGCTGGTTTATCATTTGGAATTTGCGTACTGAGGTAGTAAGACTATTATGATAATTTTATAATTTTTTAATGTATAAACTGTGGATTTATAGTTTGCATGCATTTATGAAATAAGGAAAAATGGAGTTTTATTTAGATTGTCTATTGTGAATATACCATGAATTTACAAATGAGCATTTATTATGACTATAGTAGCTGGTAATATTTTGCAAGAAATAGTTTATTATTGTATGCAAAAATATAATTTCTTTGACTTGCAAAATATGTTGGTATTATTGAGATGACTATATGCATTTTTAATGTGCAAACCACTATATATATAATGTGAGAAACAGTTGCATGATGTGTGATATGCAATTGTAATGATGACATTGAAATAGTTTGTATGTGTCGCCGCAGTTCTCATATACTATGGCCCACACATTTGTAGAATGTGTTCTGATTGATTATTACATGGCCACACATATTGTAGAATGTGTTCTGATTGATTATTATGGCCACACATTTGAGCTGGTTTGTTTACATTGCATATTCTGGTATTTATTGTAAGCTTCCAAAGTAATTTGAGTTGATGATATGTATGTTCTGATAACAAAATAAATGTATTTGAAATTGAAAGCTTTTCATGAAAATGTGATTGATAATATCTTAAAATGATGAAGCTTTTTACATGTAAATATGATATGATAATATCTTGAAATGATGAAGCTTTTTACATGTAAATGTGATTTGATAATATCTTGAAATGATATGATATATCTTGAAATGATATATAATTATATTACATTATAATAGGCTTACTTATTGAGTGTGAGCCCATGTAAATCTCACAATGTTTTTCAGAGCCTCATGATTGAAGAAGAGATTATGGGGTAGATGGAGCTCCAATTAAATAATTTAGATCCATTTTGTTGATGTAATCCCAGTGGTGCTTGTAGGGCTTGTAGCCCAAACCTTATAGTTATGGTTTGATTTAATGTTATGGACTTGAATTATATATGATTTGCCTTTATTGATTTAAGTGTTATGATTCGGGATGCCTTGCATGCCTGGCATGCGGCGGGTTGTCATCCTAGCTCAAATTTTGGGTCTGGGCGTGACAGCTTTTATAGTATCAGAGCCTAGGTTATGACCTTAGGGACACATACTTGATGACACTTAGGCAAAATACTAAGACGACATTGAGACAATTATAACTTTAAAGGGATTTCAGGAATTATGCTTTGAAAGCCTAAAATTTAAAGTTTATCAAGATATTAATTGAAATATGAATTTGATAGGAATTAAGAATGAACCATCGCATCAGAAGCCAATGATATAATGGGACTCCTAGGTTGGTAACCTTGACCAGTGGGAGGCAAAGGGGCTTTAGAGGTTTTAGCTCTGTCAATCTTGTTGGAAATAGCTCGTAGCAGTTTTAGATCTTTAAATAATATAGGTAGATGAAATTTTAATTGCAATAAAAGATAGATGAATATATGGAATATGATATAGTAGTTAAAATTGCAATTGATGACTAATATGACTAAGATAACATCATTATATCCATATTGCAATTGAGTTAGATATTTGATTTTGAGTTATTAAATCTGAATTTGAATGTGGATGAATATAATGAATTTTTATTTGTAGAACTTACATTGTTGATATGTATGTTTAAGATTATGAGCTAATCTACTGGTTATAGAGATGATTAATATTGATGATATTTTGGTAATGAAATAGTTAACTACATGTTTTTGATCGATTACAATTGAGTACTTAAAAAAAATTAAATTAAAATTAAAAAAAATGGATTTGAACCAGGATGGAGAAGTATATATAGTGAATTTACTAAGAGAACTTTATTATGGATATTGCATATTCAAACTAATTGTTAATTTGCTAGATATGGAGATGATTGATACTAATGTTAATAAAATAGTTGACTGCATATATATTATGATGAACCATTTTAAATTCGGAGATAATTACTGTTTAAGTTTTTGAGAGTGGCAGACTCTATTAATCTTTGGAATCAATTTTGGCTATAAATGATCAAAGATTTGGATGGTAGAAAGTGAAAGATTTTAACAGTAATAAGAATAAGATAAATTCGACTGATAAAGAATTTCATAAGGATTTTTATCTTTAATAGATTTCTAAATCAGATATCTATTATTAATTTATTATGCCTATTATTGTACCTTTCTTCATAATTCCTATGTAGATATCTTTCTTCAGGATGGATAAATTATCAATCAGCCATAAGTGACATGAATCTTTTCTAGAAATAGAGGGAGATGATTTTATTTTGATTATTGTAATTATGGATTATAGTTACGGATACATCTATTATCACTTTCAAGTCATAGGGAGATTACTATAATTTTCCAATTATGTCTTTCGGATGGTAAGTGCATTTTCAATCGTTATTGATCTTATAAGTCATGTATCTATCTGAGCTAGATCAGTGAGGTCACTTAGAGATATTCAAAGGGTTAAATTTAGTTGGCCATGATATGGTATGAGACATTGCATAATCTATAGGTGATTTTGATAGTCATTGGTAACAATAATAAATTCAAGGATTTGAATCATTTAAATTACAATATTGAGGATATATTGACCTATTCAAGAGAAATTGATTGGTTGTGGTGGTAATTACTGATAAATATGAGGGAGATAAATTAATTATACTGGTGATTAATAATACTATTATTCAAAAAAAAGTTAATTATGATAATTATGAAGGATGTCCTAAATGATTGGCATAATGTTCATTGATGTTAGCTTGAAGTATTCAAGAGTGAAACCAAGTATGTTATAATGATTGAAATAAGTGTCGTAATGATTAATGCACATTCAACTATTCAAAAGTTAAGAGAGCATTGGAAGAAAACTGTCTTATATCTAATTCGCAAGAATTTAGAACTGTCTTATCAAGGAATTAAGAGTAACTTATATGTTATTAACCTTAAGAATGGATGACATATATATGTGATGGACTCTATGATATTTATGATGATTGTGAGAAGTTAAGGTTAAAAAAAAAAGATGGCAGGAAAGAAATTCTTCTTAAGGAATTCAATTTTATTTGGTAGAAAGATCAAATTAATTGTTGAAGTTGGATACGTCATTTGGGTACTTGAGAATGAAATAAAAGTTTGCTAGTGAGTATCTATAATGGTATAAAAATCCGTCGGCATTTAATTTCGAGGATGAAATTTTAGCGGGATAAAAATTTAATATTTGTTTCTGGTTTAGTAGTAACTGGGTAAGTGAGTCTGAACCCATTTGTCTCACTCTTCTAATTTGAAGATGTCTTCATAAGGCTTAGTGGATTGGGTTGAATTTCAGCGCAGCCTTCCACCCTTAAATAGATGGACAAACTGCAAGAACCAATTAGATTTTAGATGATATACTGCGAGCCTATGTGATGGATTTAGGAGGTGCTTGGTATAGCTTCTTATCATTAGTGAAATTGCTTATTTTAATGGTTACCAAGCCAATATTCAAATGGATTCATTTCAGTTGTCTATGATATAATGTGAAGATTCCTTTTATTGAAATGAAGAGAGATAAAATTTTGGATACTGAGCTGGTTTAACGACTATGAAAATGTATCGTTAATTAAAGCAGCTTCTTGTAGCTCAGAGTTAATAGAAAAGTTATGTTGATGTAAATAGAAATATTTGAAGTTTCAAGTTGAAGATCATCTTGTGCGCATCGGGGACCGCAAGGATCAAATTCTGAGATGACGTAGCATTCCTTATGTTAAGGTTCAATGGAGTAATCATTCTGAGATGAAGGATATTGGGAGCTTGAGGAAGAAATGAAAAAGAAAAATCCATAATTATTTGTATCTTAATATAGATAAATGATGTATCGATGACTGTTAATTTTTGAATAAAATCTAGTTGGTTATGGGATAGAAAATTTGGATTATATATTTAATAGAAGTATATCAATTTCAAGGCCGAAATTTTTATAAGGGGGGAGAATATAACCCCTGACATTAATTGAGGACACCTGGCACCTAGATGTTTCTGCTGACGCTTAGGTCCTCGGCAGGACGTCTGGGTTTCCGATAATTACCTGATTCGAAGAGTCATGTGAGAGTTTAAAAGGTGACGGAGGGTGACTCCCTCCTTCATCCCGGTGGGGTCTTCTCCAGTAAACCCCCCTGTCCATGCCTGATTGAGAGAGAGAGCTTGAGAGGAGGAAGGAGAGAGAGAGAGCCTGAGAGAGGAAGGAAGGGGGAGAGGGAGAGAGAGAGAGGAGCGGATCGTGCAGCCGGTCCGATCCTTGGTTCGGGCCCGGCGGCGTGCCCATCGCCTCGTCGGGCCTGAGCTCCGGTCAGTGGCTTCCACCGATACCGGGCGTGCGTCCGGTGAAGGTCCGGCCGACCATGGTGGCCGGCCATATCGCCGGTACTATAATAGGCCACGGCGGATCAAAAGAGAGAAAGGGAGATAAATGAGAGAAATGAGAGAGAGAGAGTGAAAGGGGTCTGGTCCGGCCATGGCGGCCGAGCCGCCTCCAATTTGGCCAGTCGTGCCGCCGGCATAGTAAGTGCCGCGGGGTGATGAAGGAGAGAAAAAGAGAGAGAAATTGGATGAGAGAGAGAGAGGGAGGGGCTGGCCGCGGCGGTGGTCGGCTCCGATCCGGCCAACGCAGCCGTGCCGCCTCGAATTTGGCCGGCGGTGGCCCTGGCCGCCGGCATGGCTCTCCTCTGTTTCGGATGAAACAGAGGAGCTGGGATTTGGTTCAGTGGGCCAGTGGACCATCCAAGTTTTGGGCCCTATTGGGCCAGTTCAAGTGGCCTTTTTTGAGCAGGATTTTGGGCCCTATATTGGGCCGGGATGGCAAAATAATATATGGCCCGAATCATGGTTGAATCTAGTTTCATGGGATAATTTTTCTTCCCCATTTGGGTGTATATAGTGAGAGATAATCGAGCCCGAAGTTGGGCCCGTGGATTAGTCTGGGTAGAGTTTAAGGAGTCCTTTTATTATTCAGATTTTAGAAACTTAATTGTGTATAATACTGTTGTAGGTACCCATATGTCTATTTAGCTGGTTTATCATTTGAAATTTGCGTACTGAGGTAAGTAAGACTATTATGATAATTTTATAATTATTTAATGTATAAACTGTGGATTTATAGTTTGCATGCATCTTATGAAATAAGAAAAAATGGAGTTTTATTTAGATTGTCTATTGTGAATAGTACCATGAATTTACAAATGAGCATTATTATGACTATAGTAGCTGGTAATATTTTGCAAGAAATAGTTTATTGGTGTATATGCAAAAATATAATTTCTTTGACTTGCAAAATATGTTGGTATTATTGAGATGACTATATGTATTTATTAATAATGTGCAAACCATTATATATAATGTGAGAAATAGATGCATGATGCGTGACATGCAATTGTAATGATGACATTGAAATAGTCTTGTATGTGTCACCGCGGTTCTCATATACTATGGCCCCACACATTTGTAGAATGTGTTTGATTGATTATTACATGGCCACACATATTGTAGAATGTGTTCTGATTGATTATATGGCCACACATATTTGTAGAATGTGTTCTGATTGATTATATATGGCCACATACATCTGTAGGGTGTGTTCTGATTGATTATGATATGGTCACACACATTTGTAGAATGTTCAGATTAATTTGGAGGTCGTGGGACACATAAGAAAATAATGATTATATAAACATGGGTTTGTTTACATTGCATATTCTGGTATTTATTGTAAGCTTCCAAAGTAATTTGAGTTGATGATATGCATGTTCTGATAACATGATAAATGTATTTGAAATTGTAAGCTTTTATGAAAATGTTATTGATAATATCTTAAAATGATGAAGCTTTTTACATGTAAATATGATATGATAATATCTTGAAATGATGAAGCTTTTTACATGTAAATGTGATTTGATAATATCTTGAAATGATATGATGATATCTTGAAATGATATAATTATATTACATTATAATAGGCTTACTTATTGAGTGTGAGCTCATGTAAATCTCACAATGCTTTTCAGAGCCTCAGGATTGAAGAAGATTATGGGGTAGATGGAGCTCCGATTAAAATAATTTAGATCCATTTTGTTGATGTAACCCCAGTGGTGCTTGTAGGGCTTGTAGCCCAAACCTTATAGTTATGGTTTGATTTAATGTTATGGACTTGAATTATATATTGATATTGCCTTTATTGATTTAAGTGTTATGATTCGGGACGCCTTGCATGCTGGCATGCGGCGGGTTGTCACCCTAGCTCAAATTTTGGGTCTGGGGCGTGACACATATCAAGATTGCTAGAGTTACACAAGTAACTAGAAAAGGATATAGATCATAGCTATTAAACTTTCATGGAGATTAGGGACTGACCTGGGGTTCAGGTCATGGTTTCAACTGGAATAATTTGTCTGGTTTCCTGGTGGTATTATCAGTTGACCAACATATTATATTAAAATATATTCAAATTAATTTTTAAATAAAAATATATAATAGAAAACAATCAAGAATTATCTATTTTATAAAGAACTTGTAAGAAAAAATATTTATAGATGTAAGAATGTGTTATATGTATTGATATTTCTAATTATGTTAAACAAGAAAGTTTTGAAAATATCATAAAGAATAAACTGAAATATTTCATTTTTTATTATTGTTAAAATAAATGATTTTTTTGTACAAAAATTTAATATTATAATCAATGAAATATCTTATTTTTTATGATCAAAATAAGTTTAAAGTAGATATGATAAATAAACATCAATATAAAATAGAAATGAATGTTGTTTTAGTGGCCGAGCGGTTGGCAACTTAGTGGAAGATCATAGGTTGGATCCGTGATAAAGGTCGTGTATTTAGTTTTCTTTTCTTAAAAAAAGAAAATCAGATATCTGGACCCGGATTTGGAAAAATCTACAAAATCTGAATCCAGATTTTTATCTGGCAAAATTCATGAGCATGAAACCAAATCTGGATTAGGATCTGATCGGGTCCAAGAATTTATATCCGGATCCTGTCCAAACTGGATAGAGAATAGGTATGATTGGATATGAGCCAATCTAGCCCTGCTTTGGTCACGTGGCAACCATTGTGCGCTGGTGGTCACTGAAGGAATCACAACACACCAAATGCGAGTAGGCTTTTACAGACAGCACGAGCATTTGGTGGGCCTAAACGAAGAGGTTGGATCTGACCACTGGTAAATCATAGGAAAATATGGAAAAGAGGCATAGGTAATGACAATAACATTGTGTAACTTGGCATCCAGATGAGTGAGAATGGTATAGAAGAACCAAAGGTGATTAATAAACCCAAAAGAGATGCACTATAAATGACTTGAGAGTAGACTTAGAGCATAAAAACAAACCAGGTCAAGCAGGCATCCACGAAATTTGTCAGGGAAGTTGATGAGATTTTAAGATAAAGAGGATAATTGTAACTTGATCATTATGAATTAAACTAATCCAAAAAAGTTAAAATGAGTGCTCAAAGGTTTTAGGAAAAAAAGTTCGAATTTACCCATCGTACGACTATGAAGTTAGCCACAACCATGAATGGTGTAGCAAGGGGTGTTGGTTTTTGCAGCATATTTGCACCTCAAATATCGTGGGCAGTCTAAACATTTTGGAGAAACTGGTATTCTATTCTCAGACTGACCATGGCGAGAACTGGTTGAATTGCCATGTTCTATCTTTGGTTAACTGCCCAATGACTTAGAAAAGCTTTCTTGTTCAGAGCATGCAACACCTACTGGTATTCATATGTACGTAGGAAGAGGATATAGCACGGTGACACAGACAAACGCACGTGTAGACACTAATGAAATGAGCAAGCCTGACCAAAAAATTTAATATCAGCTTTATGAATTATTGCCCTTTATTTATGCCTATTAATTGCTTGGTCCTCTATCATGCTCTATCATCAGAACCCCTTATTTTGTTATAGTTTGAACTTTCCATGGTATCTGCATGATGCCACCCTTCACATTCTACAGCAATGTTTACTTTTGTACATCAATAAGGAGGAAGAACAAATCTATCCTCTTTTGTTTTTCTTATATGTCACTAAATACCTTGAGTGCTAAGATCATTTTATTTAAATTATCCATATAATAGCTGTGATCTGTATGTGCGCACATATACAAGACAACTGTAACTCCCGGGACTTAATTACCTGGATCGCGAGACTTAGTCATGAGATCCCTGGAACGGGTGACGCCTGGGACTCCTACGTTTACGCGTGATGGCTGGGTTTCCAATTATTGCGTAACGATTGGATTCCTGAATCCCTGAACCTAAGGTGTAGCGAAGCGTCTGCGTCGGCTTTAAAAGAAGATGCGGGCACTTCCTCATCTTCGTCGCGTTGGCAACAAGTGAGCTTCCTTCCCATTCCAGAGACAGAGAGAAAGGGAGGAGAGAGAGAGGGGGGAGGAATCGTACGAGAGAGAGAGAGAGAGAGTGAGTGAGGCGGAGGTCCAGCCGGCCATGGTGGCCGGTCGTGCTGTCGGCACTATAACAGGCTGCGGCAGGAAGAAAGAGAGAAAGAGAGAGAAAGAGGGAGAGAGAGGAAAGGGGGAGTCCGGTCGCGGTGGCGGCCGGCTCCGGGCCGGTCGGCGGCCGGACCACCCCGGAGTGGAGCCGACGGCGGCCCTGGCCGCTGTAGGGAAGATGAGAGCGGATCGGCTGGGTCGAGCTAGTTTTGGGCTCTGTTGGGCCGGCTCACGAGCCACTTTGGAGCTGTGATTTGGGCCCTGTATTGGGCTAAAAAATGAAAAATAAAAATATGGGCTGGATCAGGGCTGATTCTAGTTTCTTGGGGTATTTTTATTTCCCCATTTGGGCATGTATATTGAGAAATATTCAAGCCCAAAGTTGGGCCCAGGATTCGTTTGGGTAGAGTTTTAAGGGTCACTTTATTATTTGGATTTTAGAGACTTAATTGTGTAAAATGATGCTGTAGGTACCCAGATGTCCAAATAGCTGGTTTACCATTTGGAATTGTGTATTGAGGTAAGTAAGCCAAATATTATAATTTCATAAAGTATTTAATTTATAAATCATTGAGTTTATAGCTATATGCATATTTATGAAATGTGGAAATAGAGTTTTATTTATATTGAATTAATAAATAGTACCATGAATTTACAAATAAGCATTTGCTATGACTATTGTAGCTGGTATATTTGCAGATATGGCTTATATGTGTATATACAAATAATAATATGATTACTTTGACCTTACAAAATATGTTGGTACTATTGATAATTATATGCAATTGCTAATAATGTACAAACCACTGTATATGTGATGTGAGAAGCTTATGCTTATATTGATGCATGATGTGTGACATGCAAATGATGATGATATTGAGATATACTATATGTGTCGCCACGGTTCTCATATGATGTAAAATGATGTGAAATACCAAGTGATACGGAACCCACCTCCACAGGGGAAGATATATGGAGGACACACATCTGTAGGGTGTGTTGTGATTGACTATGATACGAGACCCACCTCCACAGGGAAGATATGTGGAGGACATACATCTGTAGGGTGTGTTATGATTGATTATGATATATGGCATAATGCTGGTACCAGGACCCTTCCTCTTAGGGGACATTTAAGAGTAATACACCAGTTGGATGTTGTAGGACTGTGGGACACATAAGAAAACATGATTATATAAATACAATGGGTTTATTTACATTGCATATTTTGACATTATTGTATAATTAAGCTTCCAAATTATTTTGAGTTGATGATGCATGTTCTGATAGCATGATAAATGTATTTGAAATTGGAAGCTTTTCATGTAAATGTGATTTGATAATATCTTCAAATGATTGATAATATCTTGAAATGATATATGACTACATTACATTATAATAGGCTTACTTATTGAGTGTGAGCTCATGTAAATCTCACAATGTTTTTCAGAGCCCAGGATTGAAGAAGGAATTATGGGGTTGATGGAGCTTCTATTTAAATAAAGTAGTTCATTATGTTGATGTAACCCCAGTGGTACTTGTGTGTAGGGCTTGTAGCCCAAACCTTATAGTTATGGTTTATTTTAAATTATGGATTTGATTGAATATATAGTTATTGCCTTATATTGTTATGTGTCTTAATTCGGGACGCTTTGCATGCCTGACATGCGGCGGGTTGTCACCCTAGCTCAAATTTTTGGGTCTAGGGCGTGACAGCTTTAGTGGTATCAGAGCCAGGTTATGACCTTAGGGACATATACATGATGACACTTTAGGCAAAATACTAGGATGACATTGAGACAATTATAACTTATAGGAATTTCAGGTATTATGCTTTGAAAGCCTGAAATGCAAAGTTTATCATGATATTAATAACAAACTAATTTATCAGGAGATAGGAATGACTCATTGCACTAGAAGCCAACAAAATGACGAGGGCTCGCAGGTTGATATTGCTGGTCAACCGGGAGGTTAGAAAACTACCGGTGGTGCTGGCCCTGTCACTCAGGTCGAGGCTGATCACTAGCGACTTTAGTCCGAGATGCTTCAGGTTCTTTCGGGTATGACATAGTCGATGCAGGACATGCAGCATTAGATTCTACAGGCCTTATCTACTCAACCTGCTCCCACTGCTCCGCAGACTCAGCATGCTCCCACTGCCCTGCAGACTCAGTCTGCTCCTACCTTTCCGCAACCCCAGCCTACCCCTCCTCTCCACAAACTCAGCCAGCCTTACCTTCTCATCCTGCACCATTGACCCAGCCTACTCCACCTCAACCCTGGGTAGGGGTTGGTGGCAGCTTTGCAGATTTCAAAAAGTTTGCCCTCGCCCTTTCACTGGATCCACCAACCTCGTTGATGCTGAGCGGTGGATGCGAGATATGGAGAAGGCTTTTACGGCTCATGGTAGTCAGGAGATGGAGCGGATCAGATTTGCCACATATCTTCTTCAGGGGGAGGTTTATGATTGGTGGTTAGTTGAGGAGCAGCGTCAGGGTGGACAGGTTATTTCTTGGGGAGAGTTTAGGGAGGCATTTTTCGACAAATACTTCCTCAGAAGTGTGCAGAGACAGATGGAATCAGAATTTATCAAATTGGAGCAAAGGAATCTTTCTGTGGCTCAGTATGAAGCTGAATTCATCAGGTTGGCCCGTTTTGCTCCAAATATTGTGACCAATGAAATGACCAAGATCACCAGATTCACTGAGAGACTGCGATCCAGACTGAGGCAAGCAGTTAATGCATTTGAGCTTCTCACTTACAGTGTTGTGGTGAATAAGGCCTTGGTGATTGAAAGGGATATGAATGTAGTCCAGAGAGATTGGGAGCAGCAGAGGAAAAGGAAAGGGCCTATTTCTAGTCAACCCCAGCTCAGCCAGGAAGAGAGGTGCACACCAGGCCCCAGCAGGACCACGGAATAGGGAGACTCGTTGCCTTCACTATGGGAACTTCCACCCAGGAAGGCCTTGCCACAGATTGCCTGGTGCCTACTTCCTCTATGGAAAAATTGATCACAAAATAGCCACCTATCCTCTTTGGAAGGATCAGCAGCCTTCTTCAAGTCAAGGGATGAATCAGCAGCATCAGCAACAGCCACCGAGAACCCAGGAGGAGTCTTCACCTCACTCACAGGATGCTGCCGCCTCTAATTCTATGGTGGCAGGTATACTATTTAATTTCATATCTAGTATTATATTCTTATCTATTGCAATACATTGATAGTAAAT
Organism: Calamus simplicifolius; assembly: GCA_900491605.1. Taxonomy (NCBI): domain Eukaryota; kingdom Viridiplantae; phylum Streptophyta; class Magnoliopsida; order Arecales; family Arecaceae; genus Calamus; species Calamus simplicifolius. The sequence goes on along the minus strand of UESW01001532.1, from coordinate 65,899 downwards.
TAGAAAATTAGGTTAAATCTTTAATGTTAAAAAATTACACTTATGTCCAGGAATGATTAAAGTAGGCACTACTTATGCTCAAACTTTAATTGACCCAGGTGCCACGCATTCGTGCATATCTGACACCTATCTTAACAAAATGCATCATTGATACCCGTTCCTCTGGAGCAAGAGTTGCATATTACTTTTCCAAATGGAGATGTTATGAAGGTCGACACAGTATGCAAATCCTGCCTAATTGCCTTGGAGGATAGGTGATTAAATGCTGATCTAATTGTCCTTCCACTGAAGTTCTTTGATGTTATCCTTGAAATGGATTGGTTGGCCTCCTATCATGCTTCAGTAGACTGCTTCAAGAAGATGTCAACTTCAAAATTCTAAATCAGCTGAATTCAGTTTTACTGGTAGTCAGAAACACCTAGCCTCGGTGTTCATATCAGCGTGTAGGCTGGAAGGTATCTGATAAATGGTGGTCAAGGATTTCTTGCTGTAGTCAAGGACCTTCAGTAGGAAAGACCAAGTTGGAGGATATTCCTATAGCTCAGAATTCTCTGATGTCTTCCCTGATGATTTGACTGATTTGCCCCCAGATCGGGAAGTCGAATTCTTCATTGATCTAGTTCCTGGAGCTGGACCTATTTCCAAGGCCCCTTACCGCATGGCCCTGGCTGAGCTAAAGAAATTGAAGGATCAGTTGTAGGAACTCCTAGATCGAGGATTTATCAGACCCAGTGTTTCTCCTTGGGGTACTCCAGTTCTATTTGTTAAGAAGAAGGATGGTAGTCTTTGGCTCTGCATTGATTACCGAGAAATCAATAAGGTAACAGTGTGGAATAAGTACCCTCTACCGAGGATTCATGACTTATTTGATCAACTCCAAGGAGCCCGGATATTCTCAAAAATTGATCTTAGGTCAGGGTACCATCAACTCAAAGTCAAGGAGGGGATGTGCCTAAGACAGCATTCAGAACCAGATATGGCCATTATGAGTTCTTAGTGATGCCGTTTGGTTTGACTAATGCCCCAGCAACATTCATGGATTTGATGAAAAGAATTTTTAAGCCATACTTAGATCAGTTTGTGGTGGTTTTCATTGATGATATCTTGATTTATTCAAAGAGCCAAAGGAGCATGAGGATCACATGAGGATAGTGCTACATATTCTTCGAGAGAAGAAACTATATGCCAAGCTAGAGAAGTATAATTTTTGGTTGGATCAAGTATCTTTCTTGGGTCATGTAATATCCAAAGACGGCATATCTGTAGACCCGAAAAAAATTGAAGCTATCATTAGCTGGAGCCGACCTTCTAATGTAGCAGAAATCAGAAGCTTCTTGGGGCTAGCCGGGTGCTACCGTAAATTTGTGGAGGACTTCTCTCGCATTGCTCTACCCCTAACTCGCTTAACCCAAAAGCGAGTGAAGTTTGATTGGACTGAGGAGTGTGAGAAAAGTTTTTAGGAGTTATAGCAGCGCTGGTGTCAGCTCCCATTCTTGTTCTTCCGATGGGATCTAAAGGTTTTACTCTATATACTGGTGCCTCTCGAAAGGATTGGGATGCATTCTGATGCAGAATGGGAAGGTGATAACCTATGCCTCTAGACAACTGAAGCCTTATGAGCAGAATTATCCTACTCATGATCTGGAATTGGCTGCTGTGGTTTTTGCTCTGAAGATTTGGCGGCATTATCTTTATGGGGTGTCGTGTGATGTGTATACAGATCATAAGAGTCTAAAATACATCTTCACACAGAAGGAGTTGAACTTGAGGCAAGAAGGTGGTTGGAACTTCTGAAGGACTATGACCTGACCCTACACTATCATCCTGGGAAGGCCAATGTAGTAGCTGATGCTTTGAGCAGAAAATCCTCTTTTGAGTTAGCTGCTATGATTACTTCCCAGCTTCACATATTGAGGGACCTTGAGAGGTGGGAGGTTGGATTGAGAGTACAATAGTCTAATGGGCTTGTTGCAGCACTTGTACTTCAGCCAACCTTAGAAGACAGGATCAAGTCCTCCGAAAATGATGATCCAGATTTACAAAAGATTAAAGAAGTTGTGCAGTCAGAAGTTCAGAATGAATTTTATATAATGGAGAATAGATCTCTGAAATTTGAAGATAGACTTTGTGTGCCAACATTAAGGAGCTTAAGGCCGAAATTTTGAAGGAGGCTTACTACTCTCCCTATATTGTGCATCCAGGTGGCACTAAGATGTACAGAAACTTAAAGAAAAATTTTTGGTGGAAGGGTATGAAGAGGGAGATTGCTCAGTATGTAGCCAAGTGCTTGATGTGTCAGCGAGTGAAGGCCAAGCATCAAAGGCCTGCGGGACCTCTTCAGTCTCTGATGATTCCTCAGTGGAAATGGGAAAGATTATAATGGACTTTGTGACTGGTCTGCCCAAAAACTCCAAGGAGTAATGATGCAGTTTGGGTTATTGTGGATAGACTAACTAAATCAGCTCATTTCCTACCTTTCAGAGTCGGGGTCTCTAGTGATAGATTGGCTAGTTTGTATATTGAGCAAATTATGAGACTCCATGGTGTTCCTGTATCTATTGTATCAGATAGGGATACCAGGTTTGTGTCCCAGTTCTAGAAGAGTCTTCATAAGGCTATGGGAACCAAATTAAATTTTAGCACAGCCTATCATCCTCAGTCAGATGGACAATCAGAGAGGACCATACAGATACTAGAAGACATGTTGCGAGCCTGTGTGATGGATTTGGGTGGAGCATGGGATAACCACTTACCTTTAGTGGAGTTTGCCTATAATAATAGTTACCAAGCCAGTATCCAGATGGCTCCATTTGAAGCTGTATGGTAGGAGGTGCAGATCTCCTTTATGTTGGGATGATGTAGGGAAAAGAAAATTGCTAGGCCCTGAGCTGATTCAGCAGACAGTTGATAAGGTGCATTTAATCAGGGAGCGTCTTCGTACAGCTCAGAGCAGGTAGAAGAGTTATGCTGATGTCAGAAGGAGGGAATTAGAATTTTAGGTTGGGGACCATGTCTTCTTAAGGGTATCACCAACCAAGGATGTGATGAGATTTGGGATCAGAGGGAAGCTGAGTCCACGTTATATTGGACCTTTTGAGATCTTGAGTAGAGTAGGGAGGTAGCTTACAGCCTGGCACTGCCTTCGATTCTATCTGGTGTACATAATGTGGTTCATGTCTCTATGTTGAGGAAGTATATTTTGACCCCAGCCATGTAATAGAGCATGAGCCTATACAGTTAAAAAAGATTTATTATATGAGGAGCATCCTGTGCATGTCATGGACCGCAAGGATCAGGTTCTGAGACGGCGTACCATTTCCTATGTTAAGGTGCAATGGAGTAATCATTCTGAGAGGGAGGCTACTTGGGAACTTAAGGAGGAAATGAAAAAGAAATATCCACACTATTTGTATCTTAATATAGTTAATGATGTATCGATGACTGTTGACTTTTGAATAAAATTTAGTTGATTGTGTGACAAAAATTTGGAATTCTAATTTCTCTAATGGAAGTATATCAATTTCGAGGCCGAAATTTTTATAAGGAGGGGAGAATGTAACTCCCAGGACTTAATTACCTAGATCGCGAGACTTAATCGTGAGATCCCTAGAACGGGTGATGCCTGGGACTCCCGCGTTTGCGCGTGACGGGTGGGTTTCCAATTATCGCGTAATGATTGGATTCTCGAATCTCTGGACCTGAGGTGTAGCGAAGCGTCTGCGTCGGCTTTAAAAGAAGACACGTGCACTTTGTTCCCTCATCTTCACCGTGTTTGCCACAGGTGAGCTTCCTTCCCATTCAGAGAGAGAGAGAGAAGGGAGGGAGAGAGAGAGGGGGGGGAGGAATCGTACGAGAGAGAGAGAGAGAGAGAGAGAGGAGAATGGCGGAGGTCCGGTCGGCCATGGTGGCCGGCTGTGCCATCGGCACTGTAACAGACTGCAACAGGGAGAAAGAGAGAAAGAGAGAGAAAGAGGGAGAGAGGGAAGGGGGAGTTCGGTCGTGGCGGTGGCCGGCTCCGGGCCGGTCGAGGTGGCTGGACCACCCCGAAGTGGAGCTGGCGGCGGCCCTGGCCGCTGCAGGGAAGATGAGAGCGTGTCGGCTGGTCCAAGCTGGTTTTGGGCCCTATTGGGCCGGCTCATGAGCCACTTTGGAGCTATGATTTGAGCCCTGTATTGCGTTGAAAAAGGAAAAATAAAAATATGGGCCGGATCAGGGTTGATTCTAGTTTCTTGGGGTATTTTTATTTCCTTATTTGGGCATGTATATTGAAAATATTCAAGCCCAAAGTTGGGCCCAGGATTCGTTTGGATAGAGTTTTAAGGGTCACTTTATATTCAGATTTTAGAGACTTAATTGTGTAAATGATGCTGTAGGTACCCAGATGTCCAAATAGCTGGCTTACCATTTGGAATTGCGTACTGAGGTAAGTAAGCCAAATATTATAATTTCATAAAATATTTAATTTATAAATCGTTGAGTTTATAGCTATATTTATATTTATGAAATGTGGAAAATGGAGTTTCATTTATATTGATTAATAAATAGTACCATGAATTTACAAATAAGCATTTTCTATGACTATTGTAGCTGGTAATATTTGCAAGATATGACTTATATGTGTATATGAAAATATGAATAATATGATTACTTTGATCTTGCAAAATATGTTGGTACTATTGAGATAATTATATGCAATTGCTAATAATGTACAAACCACTGTATATGTGATGTGAGAAGCTTATGCTTATGTTGATGCATGATGTGTGACATGCAAATATGATGATAATATTGAGATATACTATATATGTCGCCGCGTTTCTCATATGATATGAAATCATGTGAAATACCAAGTGATACGGGATCCACCTCCACATGGGAATATATGTGGAAGGATACACATCTGTAGGGTGTGTTTGATTGACTATGATACGGGACCCACCTCACAAGAGAAGATATGTGGAGGACACACATCTGTAGGGTGTGTTGTGATTGATTATGATATATGGCATAACGCTGGTACCAGGACCCTTCCTCTTAGGGGACATTTAAGAGTGATATACTAGTTGGGTATTGTAGGGCCATGGGACACATGGAAGGCACGACATGTTGGCTGCAGCGTGCTGCCTCTTTCTTCTCCACCCCTTCTTGGCGGCTTAAATGGGGAGGAAAAGGGGAGTCTTCTCCCTTCACACATCACCATCAGAGCGAGCACAGGTATTTTTCCCCTCCCTTCCACTTATTCAACTGTGACAGTAAGAGTGACAGAGAGAGGGAGAACTAGAGGAATTCCTTCCGTTACTATGCTCGGCCGCTCGAGGCGGTCGGAGAAGGGCTTGGAGGGCCCTCCCTTCTTTCAGAACCAAGCCGCTCCGCGGCTTGGTCGGGCCCGGCGGAGTGCCTGCTGGCTCGCCGGGCCCAGGCTGCGACCGACAACCTCCATCGGTGC
>UESW01001532.1:0-54757 GCA_900491605.1 Calamus simplicifolius | reverse complement strand
TATAATGAGATTTATACCTTTATGGTATGTTATGTTTGGCAGAGTATTATGTATGTTTTAAATATGAGAAATGAGAACCTAGTATATGATAATTTGATAAATGAGTTTTAAGCATATACACATAAGCATGAGTTCCGATGAGGGAATTTTTAATGTATACATGGCATATTTGCATGATAAAGCTTTACAAATGATGTATGAGTCATACTGAGCATCAGGCAGCTAGGGGGCTGATCACCCTTTAGACTGTACTGTAGCATGAGCATTGCACACTACTATCGAGCCGGCACCTCCTTGCGAACAGATCGTACGATGAACCCCAGAATCAGGGGTGAGTGCATGCCTAACCAGGCCAGTGGGGCTGGTTGTGAGCAGCCCGTGGGGGCATGAATCATAGCTCAGTGGAGCTGATTACTATATATAGCCCGTGGGGGCAGAGAGAAAACCCGAGGTTCCAGGGTTAAGGAACAAAGCACTTTGCCAGGTGAACCGCACGGGTAAGGGGTGCTATTTGTGCGGGGATCCTGTTGCTAGTCACGCACCCGATGAGAGTACACCTACAGAAGGGCGACTGTAGGGTGGTACCTCAGAGGCATTACACACACAGCCCATCATCATGAGATCTAACAGCATATGTTGTGATATAAAAAGGGCCAATGGGCCAAATAGTTATCCCGAGAGGGGATCTTACTTGAGATGCCAGTGGGCAAGCAGATCCTGATGGGAGTCTGGGTTGTAGATAAAGAATGCATATCTTCATATTGTAATGCATGAAGTTTTATTTTAATGAGTTATCTTTCAGTGAAGAGTTATTATAGAGTATTCCAGTACTGATATGTTATTTGAAGAATAAGCTACATTTTATTTTATCTGATATCATGTTAAAAATGTACTTTGAGTTGTACAAGTTAAATAGTTTCAGCATACGATTGAAATTAAGAGGTAATGGTTCTCTATTTCTCCATAGTTAGATGGTTATCCAGTCACTGGGACTTAGGTCTCATCCCTCTATGATTTAAATGTTCTTTCAGATCAGTGAGTATTTATGCCAGGATCACAAGATAAGCAGGACAGGACCCTTAGCTGATGAAGCTTGCTTGGATGCAAGAGTGTTTAAATGCTAGCCTTGTATATTGAGAGAGGGTGGTTTGATAATTGTATTTTGTATATGTGTATGTGTACAGTGGGATGTAATGATGTTTTAGACCTTTTTGGATATGAATACGAGACTTATGTTTTGGAGGAGATTATGAGTATGATGTGCGCACTTAAGATTTTAATGTCGAATGTGAATGTGATCTTGTAAACTGCCTGAGGAATGTCATGAAAAATATTATCTGAGCAGGTTGATGCTTAATGTTGATTGGGTGATTGTGTATATAATTGAGATGAAAGTGAAAAGTTTTTAACAGGATGTGTTTTCGTGTGTCTGCCACTTATAATAATTAGTTGGGGTTCTCTAGCTCTTTATGGAGCGCTACATAAAGACTAGTAAAACTCTATCCGATTACCACAAGTGTGCAGGTGTGCTGTCGGTGGCCCTAGAGAGGAGGGGGAGCTGACACACAGCCATGGCGGTGCCGTGGCCGGCGGTGGCCTGGCCACCGGCCACCGTTTAAAAAAAAAATTGGTTGGGGTGGGGTTTTTTCGCCCACCCCTGAGGCGCCGGCCACGGCGGCGGCCGTGGCCATCGTCTCCGGCCACGGCCGCTGCCGTGGCCGGTGGCCTGGCCAAGGTGGCCAGGCCACCGTTTAAAAAAAAAATTAAAAATGGGGTGTGGTTTTTCCCCCGCCCCTGAGGTGCAGCCGTGGCCTGTGACGACGGCCACGGCCGCTGCCGTGGCTGGCGGTGGCCTGGCCACGGTGGCCAGGCCACCATTTTTTTAAAAAAATTGAAAATGGGGTGGGGTTTTTCCCCACCCCTGAGGCGCCGACCACGGCTACGGTGGCCAGGCCACTGTTTTTTTTTAAAAAAAAAAGTAGGGGTGGGTTTTTCCCACCCCTTGGTCTCCGGCCACGGCGGCGGCCGTGGCCGTCGTCTCAGGCCGCGGCCTTGGCCTGAGACGACAGCCACGGCCGCTGCCGTGGCCAGCGATGGCCTGGCCACTGGCAACCGTTTATTAAAAAGAAAAAAATAGTAGGGGTGGGGTTTTTTCCCACCCTAGTCATTAATTCTGCATCCATGGCAAGGCTTGAGGAGGAAATTTCAATTATTTTATGCAAGCTGGAGCGAATATTTCCTCCCAGTTTTTTTTGACTCAATGGAGTATTTACCGGTTCACTTGCCATACGAAGCGAGCATAGCTGGTCCTGTGCAGTATCGCTGGATGTATCCTTTTGAGAGGTAAATATGTGCATCATTAAGACATGTTGACATTTCAAATATTATTTCATTGCGAGAAAATTGGTTAATTTTTTGTCTCAACTTTACATATAGGTACCTTAAGAAGTTAAAAATAATGTGCGTAATAAGGCAAGGGTTGAAGGTTCTATATGCAATGCACACTTGGTCGAAGAAGTTTCAGCTTTTGCCTCGCATTACTTTGAGGGTCACGTCCACACGAGGAGCCAAAATCTTGGTCATAACGATAACGTATGTGTGGACGAAGGAGAACCTAATGATGATAGAATATCAATTTTTAAAGGTATCGGCCGTTCATTTGGGGGCTAGAAGTCAAGAAATCTTAGCGATATGGAGTATAATGCAGCACATTATTACATCCTAATGAACTGTGGAGAAGTCAATCCATATATTAAGTAAGTGTATACTTCAATGCTTAATTGGAACTTCTAATTTAAATTACAATATACCATAATATTTAATTGCTAACATAAGTTTTATCATTATCATCCCATAAGGATGTATTGTGATAGACAACGACAGATGAATCCCGACATCAGTCAAGTTGCAATTCAGCAGAAGTTAGAAACGAAGTTCGCTTACTGGTTTTATGAATTTGTGAGTAGTATCACTCAATTAATTTCAATCATGGCTTTTATTTTTTGAATTGGTTGTGAATAGCTTATTAATTTATAGGTAAACGGTCTATGGTCCACAACTGATAATATTTTCATTAAATGTCTATCGCAATGGCCATTAAGACCGTAACAACCTCTACTGGCTATTTATTAATGGGTACAAATTTCAGATTGAACGATTAGCAGCTTTAAGAGGCACGCAGAATTGGGGCGTGTGTGTTAAAGGAGAAAGTGTTGGAGCAAATATGCAGGATTATTACGGAAAGTTAGTAGAGGTGGTTGAAGTTGAATATCCTGGTTGGCCTATGAAACGAACCGTATTGTTTCGTTGCGATTGGTTCGATCCGACAGTTTCTGTGGGCAAAAGGGTTCATAACGACTACAATTTAGTTGAAGTGAACCATCGACGAAGATTGCAAAAATATGAACCATTCATCCTTGCATCCCAAGCTCAGCAAGTATTTTACTGCGGATATCCAAGTTTGTGCAACGACAAGCGAGATTGGTGGGTTGTTTCTAAAATCGTCCCACGTTCAAACAATCGTATTAGACGAGAGTTCATCAAGTCAATCAGCCGAGTGCCCTGCATTTCAAGAGGATGAGATGGAAATGCATGCAATTGAGGATGACACAAGGGCTCCTGAAACATCACTTAGAGATCCAAATGGTGATGTCCAAGAAATAGCGGAAGCAAATGTTTGGTTTCCTTCCGATGATAATGAAACTGGATCGCAGTCTGATACGGCATCGGATGTTGAACCAAGATTTTATGAAACAAATAAAACCGACTAAACATAGAGGTTTTTTTAAATTCAATTTATTTTTATCAATGTTATATTTTTACATATTCAATCATTAATTGTAATTACATTCATGAATCTTTAGTATTTCAGTATGATGGGCCGAGGTAGATCTACCACGACGGACGGAGTGAGCAGGGATGTAGCCCTGCCGCATCAGATCACATGAGCTTTGGAGATGGAGAGTTTTGATCTCCATACATCACACATCCTTCGATCTCTCCAGTAGTCGGCGGTGATCCTGCATTGGTATTATCATCCAGCCGATCTGCACAGACCTCCGAGAGTTCTTCCACCGTCGGCCGCACCGTACTTTGACTGGATGCTCATGGGCTGTAAGTATATACTAATTAAAAATATATGTTTATGTTTTTAAGTCAATTACTTATAAACATGCATTTTTTAAACAGATTTATTGAGCAGCATTATGTATCGAGCCACATCAGCTCCTTATTTCAGAGGTGTGCGGATCCCAGTGGCTACGATTGGCGCCATGTATCTGCAGCCACAAGGAAGTTTTATTTTTTAAAGTTTTAAGTAAACTTATTAAATACAATTTATCACTGATATAAATTTTCTTAATCTTAATAAATTCTAAAACTAATTGTTTATTTTAATGCAGAAAAAGTTTACGTGGGACCCTGCCAGCCATGATGCCATTAGGGCAACATGGGAAGCTCTTACGGGACGCCGATACTCCGACATGCTTCATCATTGGAGGTCATTGGGTCACCGTCTTGAGCATGTGCCAGAGGGTATTTGGCACGAGTGGCAGCAGGTCTGGCGGTCTGATGGCTGGCGCAGGAGGTCCGCATCAGCCAGTACGAACCGCCGATCCGAGAGGGGCGGTCCTAGCATGGGTCTCTCCCGCCACACTTCGGGCTCCATTTTGATTCAGGAGCACAGACGCCGTATGGTAAGAAAACATAAATAATTTAATTACTAATTTAGTTATTTATAAATACTTACATTAATATCAATTTTTTTGTTGTTATAGTCTAAGCAGGAGGGCAGAGATCCTGGTGAGTTTCGTCTATTCAAGGCGACACACACCAGGAGGGACGATTCCTGGGTCGATACACGATCACGAGAGGTTGCGGTAAGAAATTAGCTTTATGTTGTATCTGTTTAATTTCTAAAATTTTATTTAAAAAATTTTATTGATTCATTTATTGTTGATTTTACAATTCAAAGACACGAATCAGGCATCGCAGGTCGACTCCACTTATGGGGGGACGCACGTCGAACTCTCAGCAGAGGAGAGTTGACGTGTGTTTTTGGAGGCTGTTGGTGCCCAGCCGTGAGACCGCAGGGTCTATGGTCTGGGCACTAGAGCTTCTGCATATTTTTTCCATCAGGCCTCCAGCTCGCGATATTCTGGTGATATTCCTGTCGAGCGTTTAGACGATATTCGGAGATCTATCACGGAGGAGGTTCGTCAGGAGGTTCGACAGGACGTTCGGCAGGAGGTTCGGTAGAAGGTTCAGCAGGAGTTCGAGCAGCGTACGGGAGGCCTTCAGCAGAAGCTTGCAGACGTGCGAGAGCAGATACATCAGTTGCAGGATATGGTTAGCCGCATGTCGCAGGGTTTCCAGCCTTCACGTGATCGTGCGAATTCTTGATGTATTTTTTTCTTTACTTTTTATATTTTGTACATGAAAACTTCAAAATTTTAATATATTAATTATTTTTGAAAATTGAATAATGAATGTTTGGATCAATATAAGTGATGAATGTTTCGATCAATATTTAAATGTAATAAAATTGTATTAACCGTTTAATTTTTAATATTTTATTTTTTTAAAAAAAATTAATTAGCGATGCATTAGCGATTGAAATTGCTTTGCTAATATTTCTAAAATATTATTATTAAATATTGCGACGTAATGACCTAGCGTCGTAATATTTTTAAAAAAATTTAATTAGTGATGCATTAGCGACTCAAATTACGTCGCTAATATCTAAAATATTATTATTAAATATTGCGACGCAACTAAATGTGTCGCAATATTTAATAATAATATTTTAGAAATATTAGAGATACAATTTCAGTTGCTAATGCATCGCTAATTAATTTTTTTAAAAAAAATAAATTAATTAATTAGCGACTCAATTGCGATGAGGTTTTCTGTCGCAAATATTTTTAAAAAATTAATTTTAAAATTAGCGATGCATTTAGGATGCGTCGCAATATTGCGACGCATTTAGTGGCGTCGCAATATATTGCGATACATGTGGTGCGTCGCAGAGAGTCGCTATTAAGCGACGCAATTGCGATAAATTGAGATTGCGACGATCATCTTAGCGACGCCGTCATTGCGTCGCTAATGCGTCGCAATAGCATGTTTAGCGACACATTAGCGATGCATTTGGGCGTCGCTATATTTTAATTCTCTTGTAGTGACCCTTGGAGAGACTCTTCAGCGAGAGCCTTTCCTCATATTTGTTGATTATCGATCCCCGCTGACTTGAGCATCGGAGGGTCTTCCGCGGAGGGCCACCGCCAACGCCTCTCGCGTGAGGACTGTTTTGCAGATCCACCCAGGAAAGAGCCCATCCTGAAGCCCGATCGCGTCCGAATCAGAGAACAGATTTCAGCAGCAACACTTTCAAAAATAAAAAGCTGAAATCATAAACTATTTCAATGTTAAAAAAGACAAGACTCCTAAAAAAATATGATAAGTTTTTTTAAAAAATAAAAATAAAACTTTTAAAGAGAATAAAACAGCTTCTTACATATAATAAGAATGTTTTTTTTAAAGACACTTTAAATTTTGCAGGCTGCATCATGTTCCTTTTACTCTCTTACTCATTTATAGTCAACTTCTAATCTAGACTCCTTTTTGTCATCAATATTGATGGGGCCAGTTGACCCCATGAAAAATAAAAAATTTTTTGGACGGCTCCAAAGGCCCACTCTAACGCCACCTCCAGCGACGGCCTCCAGCGCCAGCCACCAGCGTTGGCCCCCAGCGTCGGCTTCCAGCGCCAGCCTCCAGCGCTGGCCAAAGGCCGACAGGCTCCAGCGCCAGCCGCCAGCGTCGGCCCCCAGCGTCGGCTTCCAGCGCCAGCCTCCATCGCTGGCCAAAGGCTGACAAGCTCCAGCGCCAGCCGCCAGCATCGGCCTCCAGCGTCGGCTTCTAGCGCCAGCCTCCAGCGCTGGCCAAAGGCTGACAGGCTCCAGCGCCAGCATGCAGTGCTGGCCAAAGGTCGACAAACTCCAGCACCGGCCCCCGAGGCCGGCACATCAAAGGTCGATACCCACCAAGGCCGGCCTCTCCAAGCTAGCCGGCCACGCCTGATCCCAGGCGGCCCCGGTGCTTCCATCCCAGCCGGCCCAGCCTGATCCGAGTCGGCCCCCGGTGCTTCCGTCCCAGCCGGCCCGGCGTGTCCAAGCCAGGCGGCCTAGGCACGTCCCTAGCCAGCCCCGGCCTCTCCAAGCTAAGCGGCCTGGCACCTTTCGAGCCGGCCCCAGCCTCTCCAGGCCAGGCAGCCCTGGCATCTTCCTAGCCGGCACCCCACGTCTTCAAGCAAGTCGATCCCCTGCGATTCCATCCCAGCCGGCCCCGGCACCTCTCAGCCAGTCCTGACGCTTCCTTCCCAAGCGGCCCCGGCGTCTCCTATTCCACCGAGTCGGCCAAGGCCATCCCCGGCTGGCCCGACTCGGCCCCGGTGTCTCCTGTTCCGCCGAGTCGGCCAAGGCCATCCCCGGCCGGCTCGACTAGGCCCCGGCGTCTCCTGTCCCGCCGAGTCAGCCAAGGCCATCCCCGGCCGGCCCGACTCGGCCCCGGCATCTCCTGTTCCGCCGAGTCGACCAAGGCCATCCCAGGCCGGCTCGACTCGGCCCCGGCGTCTCCTGTTCTGCCGAGTCGGCTAAGGCCATCCCAGGCCGGCCCGACTCAACCCCGACGTCTCCTCTTCCGCCGAGTCGGCCAAGGCCATCCCAGGCTGGCCCGACTCGGCCCCGGCGTCTCCTGTTCTGCCGATTCGGCCAAGGCCATCCCAGGCCGGCCCGACTCAGCCCCGGCATCTCCTGTCCGGCCGAGTCGGTCAAGGCCATCCCCGGCCGGCCTGACTCGGCCCCGGCGTCTCCTGTCCCACTGAGTCGGCCAAGGCCATCCCTGGCCGGCCCGACTTGGCCCCGACGTCTCCAGTTCCTGCCAGATCAGCCCCAGCGGTTCAAGGAACTGCTCTCTGACACGCGCCGCCCGACAGCCCCGCCAGCTGATGGGATGTGGCCTACTAATCGGCCCAGATTCACGTGAGGGCTAAGCAGATCTTCTGATTCACGCAATCCCGCGTGATCATGCCATAATCAACCCCTATAAAAAGGTGAATCCACCCGGTAAACAGGTACGCACGATAACCCCCAAAATCGCCATCTCAACTCTCAAAGGAATTCCTCCTCTCGGAGACCCCTCTTTTCCACCCAAAATAGGGCTCACTCGAGCCCTTCTTCAGCTGTGACCTCAGTCACTAACTTGGCCGTCGGAGGGTCCCGCCGGAGCCCCTCCGGCCCTGGGACTTTCTTGCAGGCAACCCGGCGAAGCAAGGATTCGAGGAGCACCTCCGTTCCCGATGTCTAGGAGAGGTGATCGAGCGTCATCAGATTGGCGCGCCAGGAAGGGGGGCATAAGAAAAAGTAGCGAACGTCCTCCCCGAGCTACATCTTTCGTCCCCCCTCTTCTTTCAGAAGCCATGGTGGTGACCCGAGCTCAGGACGCCTCCATCAGCTGCCCGACGGGGCTTCTCCCGCCAACTAGACAGCAGGAGGCCAATCCCCCTGCTGCCGACCCTCCGGTTTCTTGCCCGCCGCCGGATGCCGCTGTCCAAACAGCGGAGCGGCTGGCGACTCTTTCCCAGCAAGTCCAGAATCTCACCGCCATGATCCACGGCCTCCAGCAACAACAGTCCGTGGCCACCCAGCATCAACCTGCTCCCCTCGCCAGTCAGCGGTCGGCGAGGGGAGGCTCCCCCCGGTCGGGGGCCGATCGGCGAGAGACCGGCCGACGTCAAGCTTCCCCCAGGAAGCCTCGACGCGAGCCCTCCAAGCAGCCACGGTCCTTTGACCGTGGCCCCAACAAATTTCTTCCCAAGCCACATCATCACGAGGAACCCAGGCGGAAGTCCCGACTTCGGTCTCCATCTCCGTCCGCCTCCTCTTCTTCTTCTTCCTCCGAGCCACCTCGGAGGGCCCCGATGATCAACCGCCAGGTGGAGGAACACCTGGAGGAGTACAACAGGCGACTAGACGAGCTCGCCAAGAAGATCAACCGTCAGCCGAAGGAAGAGTTCGACACTCGTCCTCCTTACACTCGCCGCATCCTGGAAAAACCGGTTCCCTCGAGATTTTGCTTCCCCCAGGTGGACCCGTACGATGGTACGATCGACCCCCTCGACCACCTCGAAAGTTACAAGGCTATGATGCAAATCCAGGGCGCCCCAAACGCCCTCCTCTGCAAGGCCTTCCCCGCAACTCTACGGAAGGCCGCACGTGCATGGCACTCACGCCTGCCCCCTCACAGCATCGACTCCTTCCGGGAGCTGGAGAGGGCATTTTTGGCCCACTTTGATGCCTGCCGCCGGATCCCAAGGATGGCAGACAGCCTCTTCTCCATCCGCCAGAAGGAAGGAGAGTCACTGCGGGACTTCGTGTCCTGATTCAAAACCGCCGCCCTCGAGGTCTATCATCTCGATGCGGTGGCCTCCTTAGCGTTGAGGCGGGGACTCCTTCCGTCCTGCTTCACCTTCTCCCTGGATAAGAAGCCCCCGAGCTCTTATTCCGACCTCCTCCTCCGGGCCCAGAAGTACATCCGCACCAACGAGGCTGACTCATCCAGAAGGGAAGCCAGCAGGAGTTCCAATAAGAAGCCAACACCCACGGAACCAGCTGAGGGACGATCCAGGCAGCCCGAGCCGCCCAGTCGCCTTGACCAACGGCCCCAGGCACTGGTTCCTAAGGGATGGTTTACTCCTCTCACGGCTCCGATCTCCCACATCCTGCTAGAGATTGAGGAGGAACCTTACTTTCAACGCCCACGTCCCCTAAAGTCAATAAACCCCCACAACAAAGAGCTTTACTGCCGGTATCACCAAGATTGTGGGCATGACACCGAAGATTGCCGCCAATTGAAGAAGGCCATTGAAAAGTTTGCCTAGCAGGGCCACTTGGGCAAGTTCATGCGAGGAAACCTCACGGCCCCGGGAGCATCGGCACCTCCAGCGCCTCAGATTTGCCTCAATAATGCTCCAACGGAAGGAACAATAGCATGACCTCATGAGGGGCGAGCAGTAGCTCGGGGAGCCGGCGGAAGGTAGCAAGCTGGCATCAAAATGGGAAGCTTCTCCCCCACATTCGGAACATGGACGGTACTCTCAGTAGCTTGCTGATCCTTTAATAAAGTATTATTCAGAATATCCTTGTCTTATCAGGTCTTGGGATGAGTGTATTTCTTAGACAGAGACCAACTCCGCGTCGACACCAAAGACCGACTCCGCGTCGGCACCAAAGACCGACTCCGCGTCGGCAACAAAGACCGACACCGCGTTGGCACCAAAGAACGACTCCGTGTTGGCACCAAGACCGACTCCGCGTCGGCACTAAAGACCGATTCTGCGTTGGCACCAAAGACCAACTCCGCGTCGGCACCAAAGACCGACTCCGCGTTTGGCACCAAAGACCGACTCCGCTCGGCACTAAAGATCAACTCCGCGTTGCACCAAAGACCGGCTCTGCATCGGCAACAAAGACCGGCTCTGCGTCGGCAACAAAGACCGACTCCACGTCAGCACCCAAGACCGGCTCCGTGTCGGCACCCTCAAGCTCAAGACTTGCGGATTCCAACTAACGGAGTTTCTTGGACGGAACACAAACCCCGAGGCTGGTTCAAAATGATCTCATTGGCATCACGGCCCACGGGACACCACTCGGCCCCGGTGCGGCGGTGCCCCCGAGTCGGTTAAGACCCTAAAGGCTCCTCACCTGGCTGAGTCGTCCCTCGCAGAGGTTCCACACCCCAGAGGCGGTTCAAAAGGAACCTGACGACGCCCAGCTCTCAGGTCACCCTCCGGGGTTCACTCCCGGACCCCACGTTGGGAAAGGATTACTGGCCGCCCTCAGCTAGCCAAAGAAGGCATGCAGACGTCCATCAAAGGCAGCGCAAGGTACCAAGGTAAAGGTTACACTCCTTTCGCTTAGCCGATGCGGGGCACGCAAGCTCAAGGAGTGTGGGGGGCATTTGATGGGGCCAGTTGACCCCATGAAAATAAAATTTTTTTGGACGGCCCCAAAGGCCCACTCTAACGCCACCTCCAGCGACGGCCTCCAGTGCCAACCGCCAGCGTCGGCCCCCAGCGTCGGCTTCCAGCGCCAGCCTCCAGCGCTACCCAAAGGCCGACAGGCTCCAGCGCCAGCCGCCAGTGTCGGCCCTCAGCGTCGGCTTCCAGCGCCAGCCTCCATCGCTGGCCAAAGGTCGACAGGCTCTAGCGCCAGCCGCCAGCGTCGGCCTCCAGCGTCGGCTTCCAGCGCCAGCCTCTAGCGCTGGCCAAAGGTCGACAGCCTCCAGCGCCAGCGTGCAGCGCTGACCAAAGGCCGACAAACTCCAGCGCCGGCCCCCGAGGCTGGCACATCAAAGGCCGATACCAGCCAAGGCCGGCTCTCCAAGCTAGCCGGCCACGCCTGATCCCAGGCGGCCCCGGCGCTTCCATCCCAGCCGGCCCAGCCTGATCCGAGTCGGCCCCAGGTGCTTCCATCCTAGCCGGCCCGGCGTGTCCAAGCCAGGCAGCCCCGGCACGTCCCTAGCCGGCCCCGGCCTCTCCAAGCTAAGCGGCCCGGCACCTTCTGAGCCGGCCCCGGCCTCTCCAGGCCAGGCAGCGCCGGCATCTTCCTAGCCGGCACCCCACGTCTTCAAGCAAGTCGGTCCCCGGCAATTCCATCCCATCCGGCCCCGGCACCTCTCAGCCGGTCCCGGCGCTTCCTTCCCAAGCGGCCCCGGCGTCTCCTGTTCCGCTGAGTCGGCCAAGGCCATCCCCGGCTGGCCCGACTCGGCCCCGGCGTCTCCTGTTCCGCCGAGTCGGCCAAGGCCATCCCCGACCGGCTCGACTTGGCCCTGGCATCTCCTGTCCTGCCGAGTCGGCCAAGGCCATCCCCGGACGGCCCGACTTGGCCTCGGCATCTCCTGTTCCGCCGAGTCGGCCAAGGCCATCCCAGGCCGGCCCGACTCGGCCCCGGCATCTCCTGTTCTGCCGAGTCGGCCAAGGCCATCCCAGGCCGGCCCGACTCAACGCCGGCGTCTCCTCTTCCACCGAGTCGGCCAAGGCCATCCCAGGCTGGCCTGACTCGGCCCCGCGTCTCCTGTTTCGCCTATTCGGCCAAGGCCATCCCAGGCCGACCCGACTCGGTCCCGACATCTCCTGTCCGGCCGAGTCGGCCAAGGCCATCCCCGGCCGGCCCGACTCGGCCCCGGCGTTTCCTGTCCCGCCGAGTCGGCCAAGGCCATCCCCGGCCGGCCCGACTCGGCCTCGGCGTCTCCAGTTTCCGCCAGATCAGCCCGGCGGTTCAAGGAACTGCTCTCTGACACGCGCCGCCTGACAGCACCAGACGCGCGCCGCTCGACAGCGCCGATGCGCGCCTCCCGACAGCCCCGCCAGCTGATGGGATGTGGCCCACTAATCGGTTCAGATTCACGCGAGGGCTCAACAGTTCTTCTGATTTACGCAATCCCGCGTGATCATGCCATAATCAACCCCTATAAAAAGGTGAATCCACCCGGTAAACAGGTACGCGCGATAACCCCCAAAATCGCCATCTCAACTCTCAAAGGGATTCCTCCTCTCGGAGACCCCTCTTTTTCACCCAAAACAGGGCTCACTCGAGCCCTTCTTCAGCTGTGACCTCAGTCACTAACTTGGCCGTCGGATGGTCCCGCCGGAGCCCCCTCCGGCCCCAGGACTTCCTTGCAGGTAACCCGGTGAAGCAAGGATTCGAGGAGCACCTCCGTTCTCGATGTCCAGGAGAGGTGAACGAGTGTCATCAAATATAGATTCTAAATCTTAGGAGATTGGTTTGGAATTAGCTAGCACTAGCCTTCTGGTGGCACTTTTGTAAGAAGAAAATTCAAGAATTATAATACTTTCAACTGAATCAACTTTCCGATTAGCGATTTTCTACGGCCTTGGGCACACTAAAATCTCTTTTCCCGTCTGTTTAGACTATTAAACTTATAAATTCTCTCGCCTAAAAAACTATGCTTGCTTAATGATATTGGCATCAATTTCTCCGCCAACTTAGAGTTAAACAAAAAAATAAAGGAGAAAAGAAAAAGAGGTGGCCTTGCTGTGGTTTGTCCTAGCGTTCTATTTCACTTTTTGTACTTTGAATGCATTTGAATTGGAAACTAGTTAACTCATTGCAATCAAAAGAATAGCAGGAGATTAAGCGCGATCGATCACGCCATGATGGCGACGAACTGCCTTTCTATATATTCAGTCGGAGTGCATATTTTTTGCAACTCGATTCTCGATGATTCTCAATTATATCATCGGAAAATGCCAGTGACGCAAGGTTGGAACGTGGAAAGCACGCAGAGCAAGTAGCAGGGAGTGGAATTTTTTTAATGAATTCGAATGGAGCACGCAAGTCTACGGCACATGGTGGACTTGGCGTTCTTGGCGTTCCCCACATCGAGAAGAAGAGGAATGCGACAAAGAGTCACACTCCTTCCGGACTGATGCTACGAAAGTGCTTGCTTCCAGCCAAGCACAGACATAGCCTCGAATTTTCCTCGAAGACTGCGGTGCAAGCCCCTTCCTTGGCGTTCTGCGATACATATTATTCAATTGGTACCACTGGGTGATGGGCAGGTTTTTGGCTTGGCTTGATCTGAGGATAGAAGTCCTCGCAATAATGGAGCCATTGCCCAGCCCTGTGAACTCATATGAAACGATGGATGAGCGAGTCGAGTGGATGACAGAGCTTTGGTTTACCGTGAGAATCTGCGCTCCAAACGTTCTGAACTCTATCCAATCCACCAGGGATACAACTTTAATTCGAATGGTGAATATGACTTCGATTGGTGCTGCTTGGTTGGGTGAAAACAAGGATGGGGATTTTTTTTCACTTTTATGTTCTATGAGGTGGAAAAAAAAGAAAAAAATTTTCTACAAAGAAGATAATATTTTAATTTTTTGATCTCATACAATAGCTAGCTGGCGCCAAATGTCCCAAATTACGTCTCTATTTTATCTTATTTTCTTCTATTCTATTTATATTATATTACTATGACATATATAATATAATATAATATTAAATAATAATATTAGATATTATAATATAAACTAATATTATTATAATATTATAATTTAATATATGATATTATATATTATATCATATCATATCATATTGATTCTCATGTAATCTTTACTCTTGAGGTAATATAGTTAAATTTATATTTTTTATGTAAATTTATCTCTAACTAAACACAGAAAAATAGTTATTTTTCTACACAAATTTCTATTAATCTAATATGATAAAATTTATTTTCTTTATAAATTTATTTTAAAATGATAAATTTAGAAAAAAAATTCTTGGAGAAATACCAAATGGGCACTTGGTGATGGAGAGCAATGAATTTCTTTGTTAAACCCATGACTAGATTCCTGTGGATTTGAAAAACTATGTTGAAAACTCTGATGGTAGAAGAGAAGGGGTGGATTGGAACTAATAATCTTTTATTAAAAATTTTTATATATAGGCTGCCATTAATTATTATAATTTTAATTTTGTAAAGCTGGATAAATGAATTTGGTTTAATGATATAAGTCAGATGTGCTTATTATTGGTTAAATTATGATCTATATGGTTTGAACTTGGGCACACCTTTGTTGGGTAATGTGGTTAACGATTTGTATGGATCTGAAACCCAATAGTGATACATAGTAAAAGAGTCTATTAGGGTTTTATTATAAATAGAGTAGATCTCCTCTTCTCTACTTATATGCTGTGATTGATTTTTTTAACACTGTGTAAGGAAGGAGGAGGAAGAGGAAGATCTAGCCTCAATATTTCTAGTGAGTGCTCCAGCTTTTACATAAATCATACGCAAATGGATACGATAATAAAATTTTATTTTATTATTATTTGATATTTTAAAATTTTATATACGTGATCTTTGAAAATTCTTACATATTGTATCGAAATAGGCATAATGGATTTTGAACCCTATTTCTTCTCACCTCATTATGATTTATACCTATGATTTATGCTTGTTGGCTTTGGTCGAAGGGGTGATCAAGTAGGCCGGTTATCGATTTAAGCTTCCCTGATCGAATGGCTTACATTTGAGCATCCAAAAAAAAATATTATAAAAAAGCAAAATAGCTGCACCTTAAAATATTATGTATCCTAAACCTTTGATCAAACATTTTTGACTTTATTTGCTCCTTTCACCTCAATCCCAAGTTGTCAATTTCAAGCTTATCTAATGCTACACTCATCCTCTCATCTCTCTCAGCAGCCAATCTTTGCTAAGATTCTCCACCTCTTATTGTATATAAAATTATTTTTTAATTACTCTTATCTTTTTATAGAAAAATAATTTTTTATATGACTACTGCTATCTATATATCTTATTTCAATATTGGAGCCTAAGTTCTTTATTTTATATATTTATTATCTTTTAAATTATTATTATTTTTTATATTAAGGATAATATTGTAAAAATATTTATGAGTTCTATTACCATTTTGATTCTAAGTAAAAGAATTAAATTTAAGATCATAATTTTATACTTTATTCTAAATATAAGAATTAAAATTTTAATTTGGATGAAACTCATTAAAACTATAGTGTGGTTATCATGTTTTTTTAATATATATATATATATGTTTTGGACGCTCAGATGTGAGCCACTCGATCAAGTTGGCCTAACCGGGTGACCGATCTACCTATTCGATTAAATCTAGAAGCTTCACGCTCAGGCCCTCATCTCTCCTCTTGAGGGGAGATGAGGGTCTGGGAGTGAATATTACAGGCCTCGTCACCAAGGAGAGAAGGATGGACAGAGGGGATAGATAAACAGAAGTCGGCCCAAATGGAGAGGTATGGACGAACATATATTGGATCGGATGAAAAGGTTGCTGGAGGTGGGGCCTCGCTGCTGATGATGGAGAAGGTGGAGCAGGGAGGTTCGGAGGGAGAGATGGACGTGAGTAAGAGCTCAATTGAATTTGGAAACTTCTAAATACACCCAAAAAATTACTCTCCACACCCCAAATTTTTAAAAAAAATTAAATTACTCTCCACACCCCTCAATTTTCTCTCTACACACCCAAAAAAAGAAAATTTCTAAACTACCCTTAAAATCATCCCCCACCCATTTTTTCTCTCCACACCCCTTTCCATCACAATCACACCTCTCACACACCCACTCGCCCGACACCCTCCTCTCCTCTTTCCTCTTCCCTTCTTCTTCGGCAACCACAGCGACAAGCAGCAGCAGCACGGTGATCGGTGGCAACAGTAGTGGCAAGTGCACGCGCGCAGCGGATGAGGCTGATGAGCACCAACCAAGCCTGATGGATGAGAGGAGGAGGAGGAGGATGATATCGAACAGGGAGTCGGCCCGACGATCACTCGTGAGTAAGCAGAGGCACCTGGACGAGCTGTGCTCACAGGTGGTGTGCATTCGAGCTACAAATTGAAGGCTCGTCAATGTGATCATGCTCCTCCATCAGCTGGTTGAGCTCGTCGACGAGCTCAAACAGTTGATGGAGGAGCGTGATCGGATCCTTTAGGAGAATGCTTGGCTTAGAGAGGAAGCGTCTGGCCTCGAAAAAAAGCTGAACGCCATGTAAGTGGGGAGCACGAGTGTGATGCCCCTCCCAATAGTCCCATATCAAAAAATTGAGAGTTGGTTGTAGGGTTTATAACTAGTTAAAAAAGATGGATAAGTACCAATTAGATCCTTTCTGAGCTGTGGTGGCCCAAGTTGGTGTGGACCTTGTCCATCTTGCTTTTAGCTTGTACCACTAACTTTATAGCTTTCGTATTATGTTATGATACTCTGGGAGTCATTATTCGGATCATAGATGATAGGTATTCTAGGTATTAGTGGTTGGAACATAAACCTTAACATTTTCTGAATAGGTATCGTTGTTTATTAACTAGGATGTCGTAGGCCTTTAACTGCAGTATCATAAATTTTTTTTAGCCTGTACCATTAACCTTATAGCTTTCGTGCCATGTTATAACACTTTGTGAACCATTATTCAAACCATAGATAACAAGTATTTTAGATATCAGTGGTTGAAACATAAACCTTAACATTTTTCAAACGGATGTCATAGTTTATTAACTAGGGTATTTTATGTTTTTAACTGGGGGTATCGTAATGTTTTTTTGGCCTATAGCACTAATCTTATAGCTTCTGTGGCATGTTATGATACTCTGAGAGCTATTATTCAGACCATAGATGACATGTATTTCAGGTATTTATGTTTTGAATATAAACCTTAACATTTTCTGAATGGATATCGTAGTTTATTAATTGGGGTGTCGTAGGTCTTTTAACTGCGGTATCGTAATATTTTTTTGGCTTGTACCACTAACCTTATAACTTTCGTGTCATGTTACGATACTCTAGGAGCCATTATTCAGACCATAGATGACAAGTATTTTATGTATTAGTGATTGAAATATAAACCTTAATATTTTCTAAATGAGTATCATAGTTTATTAACTAGGGTGTTATAGGTCTATAACTGTGGTGTTGTAATATTTTTTCAGCCTATACCATTAACCTTATATGTTTCTTATTATGTTATGATACGCTGGGAGCCATTATTTAGACCATAGATGCAGGAATTTCAGGTATTAATGGTTAGAACATAAACCTTAACATTTTTTGAATAGTATCATAGTTTATTAACTAAGGTGTCGTAGGTCTTTAACTGCGGTGTCGTAATATTTTTTTGGTGTACATCTAACCTTATAGTTTTCGTATCATGTTACAATACTCTGGGAGCCATTATTCAAACTATAGATGACAAGTATTTCAGGTATTAGTGGTTGGAATATAAACCTTAATGTTTTCTAAATGGATATCGTAGTTTATTAACTAGGGTGCCTTAAGTTTTTAACTGAGGTGTCGTCATATTTTTTCGGCCTATACTACTAACCTTATAGCTTCCATGGCATGTTATAATACTCTAGGAGCCATTATTAAAACCATATATGATAGGTATTCTAGATATTAGTGTTTCAAATATAAACCTTAATATTTTTGAATGGGTATCGTAGTTTATTAATTGGGGTGTCGTAAGTTTTTAACTAGAGCATCGTAATTTTTTTGGCTTGTACCACTAACCTTCTAGCTTCCATGGTATGTTATGACACTTTGAAAGTCATTATTTAGACCATAGATGATATGTATTCTAGGTATTAGTGGTTGGAACATAAACCTTAACATTTTCTGAATGTGTTGTAGTTTATTAACTAGGATGTCGTAATTTTTTTCAGTAACTCTTATGTATTCTTGTGATGTAACATTGCACAATAATTATTATGCTAAGGATAAAATAACATTTAAAACTATGAATATCAATGTTTATGACTTCATACCTATATTTCTACAGATAATGCTGAAATTATAGATCTGAAAGAAATTGAACACGACATCCTAACTGAAGACGTTAAGGTAAGGCCTTACAACATCCTAGAAAAAAATGTTACGATACCCCAATTCTCATATTATGATGCCCTAGTTATAAAATTATGACACCCTAACTGAAGATGTTAAGGTAAGGCCTTACGACATCCCAAAAAAAAAAAAATTATGATACCTCAGTTCTCATATTATGATATCCTAGTTATAAAATTATGTCATCCTAACTGAAGACATTAAGGCAAGGCCTTACGATATTACAAAAAAAAATTTATGATACCCCAGTTGTCATATTATGATAATGTAGTTATAAAATTATGACATCCTAAGTGAAAAGTTAAGGCAAAGCCTAACGATATTCCAAAAAAAAATTTATGATACCCCAATTGTCATATTACGACACCATAGTTGTAAAATTATGACACCCATTCAGAAAATGTTAATATATCCCAGAAAGATTTTTAGTATCGAACGAAAAAAATTTACAACATCTTAGTTCTCATATTACGATACCCATTCTGAAAATGTTAGGACAGTTAAGGAAGATTTCTGATATCAGCCAAAAAAAAAAGTTACGATACCCCAGTTCTCATATTACGACATCATACTTGTAAAACTATGATACCCTAGCTGAAGCCTTATGACATTCCAGAAAAAAATTTATGACACCCAGTTCTCATATTATGACATCCTAGTTGTAAAATTATGACACCCTAGCTGAAGCCTTACGATATTTTAGAAAAAAAAAAATTATGATACCCCAGTTCTCATATTACAACACCTAGTTATCAAAATACAATACCTATTTAAAAAATGTTAAGACATCCTAGGAAGATTTCTGATATTGGACGAGACCAAATTTAAGACACCCCAGTTTTAATATTAGGATACCCTAGTTTTAATATTACGATACCTCGGTTATAAACTTACGATACTCTATTGAAAATCTACGACACACATTCAAAAAATGTTAAGGCAAAGTATTACAACAAGATTTCTGATATCTCTATAAAGCACCGTAACATCCATTCAGAAATTTGACATTTGAGAACAAAATATGATGAGAAAATTATATTTATTTCATTCCTATATGAAAAATTATACTAATTTAAAAATAATAATTTTTTGTACAATGTTACAAATAAAAAAATTCTATATAATGTTACAAAGATAGGATGATATCTTAAAATTTTGAAGCATCATCTATCTTTTGATTGAGGCCTTCTCTCAATAACCTTGCTGCTAATTGTCATCGATAATTATTAAAATCATCTTTCATGAAATCTATCTTTAGATTAGGATTATCCCAATAAGCAAGGAATTTCATGTACTTCAGATAATAGAGACCACAATCTAGTGATCCGGAAGGTTAAGATGGGCATTTCAAAATTTCTTCCATCGACGAGTTTATCATCTCTACATTATCATAGTTTATATGGAACATTGGGATGAGAATTTTTGTTTTTCTTCGCAAGCTAGGGCTTGTGCCTTTTAATGAGTTCAGGTGTATAAATACCTTTCTTTCCATGTCACCGCAACTAGGTGCCAGTGTGAATTGTCTAAGTTGATGATGAAGAAAACAAACCGGAACTTGTTCTTTTCTTCATCACAACTTCATCAAAGATCATACTCCCAGCCATTCTAGCAAGTTCATGAAATGATGATGGAGAAGTCAGACATATACCGAATGTTATAACAGGTGCAATGATGCACTTATGATATCCATTTGGATGCTCTACCCAGCTCTTTCTCAAAAAACTCCTGCTCGGCATCAATAATCTTGCAATGCAATATAAACCGATTAATAAAAAATAACATGATGTCACACAATTCTGAAATCAATATCAAAAAAGTTATACTTCGATACTTACATCGTCGATTATCATATCTTTGTTAAGAAGATCATGAAGACTTTTTCTTGTAATGCTACCACCTAATTGATTGGTGTAGGCGATCTTCTCACTAAAATGGGTAAGAAAAAAGATATCATTCACATTGGAAGATAAATTAGCATACAAAATAGAAAAAAAAATATCACTTACATGCTGATGCTTTTGCTCAAAAAGTTGTTGATCAAAATTTCATCTTCTTCGATTATTATATTAGCCTTTATATTGTGCCCACTGTCTTTAACTTTTTTGTGGGACGACCTGTCTCTTAAGAATCCTTTCTCAATTGGAAGGCCTTTCACAGCCTAGGTTATTTTTTCACTCTCTTAATAAGTGAAGGGACAATAGAAATTTCCATGTCCCCCTTAGCATCCTTAGGCTTAGGGGTGTTCTTTATTTTTTTCTTCAAACCTAGGCTCATCTTGGCCCTCTAAAGAATGCCCATCCTCTCCATTCTCCTCTTCTTTATTTGCATTGCTCTCCTTTCTGAGCAATGAATTGAGGAGGTCCTCAGCTATGGCAAGCCTGTGCGTAACATCTTCGAGTTGATTCTTCATATGTTCCAGTTCATTACTCAACTCAGCACAGCTTGCACAACTTTCTGTTGCCAGGGATGCTACTATCTCTAGGGATGCTATTGTCACTGAAGTAAGAAGCTATCGCTCCTGTGCCATTGGTACAGTAGCTCCCTCCAACTACAAGCCAAGATCATAAACAAATTAAATTAAAACTAATAATAATAAATTAATATTCAAAATATTTATGATATAATGAATTATAATAAATTAATATTCAAAATATTTATGATATAATGAATTATCTTACTAAGTCATGGGGCTACTTGTTGGCAACCTAAACAGACGACTTCAACTGGCTATCATACGACTTCAATAGCCAGGGCAGTTTATCGGAATATGCTGAGGGGCTCTTGTTAAGGTATGCTCGAGAAACCATGCTTGTACATAATAATTTTATGCTTTAAAAATATGAAAGATTTAAAATAAAGATAATTACACTTTTTCTACATATGAATAATCCTTACCATCAGCGTAGCTGAGCATCCAAATAGGGCAGGCTGCTTCCTAACCTTGTCTCCTCTCTTTGCCTAGATTGGCTTCTCATATCACAAGCAAGCAGCAACCTCTAGGAGACCCAGAATGGTCAACTCCTTGATTGTGGAAGCCTAGTCGATTTTCCTTAGTTGAGTTAAATCATCCAAGTATCAGATAAGATATCTTGAACATGCCTAATTAGACTTTAGAGCCAAAAATATTGCAAACATGTAGGCGATCTAAAGTTTAACGATGTCCTCAACATCCTCCTGTATTTTGGATGATTAGAGTTTATTTATTAACTCCTCTAGCCCCTTATGGTGAAGATCTAATGCTCAACCAAATCTTCTAAATAACATTTCCTTATACATTGGATGTAACGTGTCGATCTTCTTTACATGGGATGGAAAATCCAAAATCAATGCGACTTTGTCGGTACTAAATGTGACTGCCTTTCCACAAAAGATAAACTCATCACTTCCATTGTGACATCTTATTTTCTCTGCAAGAAGTCATCCGTCAACTAAGAATGGCTGACAAAGGCACCAAATGGGATCCTTCGGATTATTTCTATATGGAGTGTATTAAAACTCATCTTCCACACGTTCTGAACATACACAGCCAGCTTGCAACAGTTTTAAACAACTATGAAGCTTTCACAGCAAGGAGTGAAATAATTCCTAAGTCACCTGAAAATAAGGGAAAAAATTGTTAGATTATGAAAAGAAAAAAACTGTAGATTATGAAAAAAAAATTTATGCAGGGTGCCATAATATTTGAACAAGGGCATCATAATATCTGAACTAGAAAGTTATGAAACTATTTTGAGCTTAAATATATGCAGGGTATCATAATATTTGATCAAAAGTGTCATAATATCTGAATTAAGGAGTTATCATACTATTTACTTGTTTATGGTTCTGTAGCTTCTTTTGGGATGGCATTTAAAGGGGCATCATCCTCTTCTGAATAAAGAACCATTGCTTTGGTTCGTTCCACCTCATTTTTGCGATGCTTTTGTATTCGTGGTCTTCATCGATACACGAAACCACTTTTCTCTATAGTGGAAAAAGAAAAAATAGTGGAGAAACTCTGGGACACCAGCGACTACTTAACCACCAAAAGAAGAGAAAAAGCGTAGGTAGAAACAATGGAAGGAACTGTAATGTTCAGAGGTTATTTATCCCGTCTTCCAGAGGATGACAAAATGACACCGGCGTGCCTTCTGAATGAAAAAAAACCAATTTCTAAAAAATTCAAAATTATCCTTATCGAAAGATACGAGGGAAAAAAATATCATTTTCCATGTGTGAAGAGACGACAGAAGTGGCGGGATCTTGATGACGAATCCACAACCATACCCTCTCACGTTCCGCCCACATGTAGCCTACATTTTCTGAATAGGTGTTATAGGTTTCTAACTAGGGTGTATTAATTTTACAACTAGGGTGTCAAACTATTTTTGGCCAATTTTAGATATATTTCAGGAATGCCATAAGTTTATAATTAGGGTGTCTTAATTGTAAATATGGGGTGTTATAATTATTTTTTTGGGCGATTTTCTCTTTGGATGGGATGTCGTAATGCTTTGCCTCAACGTTTTCTATAAGGGTATTATAAGTTTGTAACTAGAGTGTCTTAATTGTAAAACTGGGGTGTCATAATTTTTTTTTGGGCGATTTTCTCCTTGGATGGGATGTCACAATGCTTTGCCTGTCGTAAGTTTGTAACTAGGGTGTCTTAATTGTAAAATTGGGGTATCATAATTATTTTTTGGGCAATTTTCTCCGATGTCGTAATGCTTTGCCTCAACGTTTTTTATAAGGGTGTCGTAAGTTTATAACTAGGGTATCTTAATTATAAAATCGGATGTTGTAATTTTTTTCTGACCAATTTCCTCTTTGAATGGGATGTCGTAAAGATTTTCCTCAACGTTCTCTGTAAGGGTATCGTAAGTTTGCAAATAGAGTATCTTAATTGTAAAATTGGGGTATCATAATTATTTTTTTGGCAATTTTCTCCTTAGATCTGATGTCATAACACTTTGCCTCAACGTTTTCTGTAAGGGTATCGTAAATTTGTAACTAGGGTGTCTTAATTGTAAAACTGATGTGTCATAATTTTTTTTGATCGATTTTCTCCTTGGGTGGGATGTCGTAAAACTTTGCCTCAATGTTCTCTGTAAAAGTATCCTAAGTTTGTAACTAGGATGTCTTAATTGTAAAACTAGGGTATTTTAATTATTTTCGGGCAATTTCCTCATTAGATGGGATGTCGTAATGCTTTGCCTCAACGTTTTCTATAAGGGTATCGTAAGTTTGTAACTAGGGTGTTTTAATTATAAAACTGGAGGATTGTAATTATTTTTCAGGCAATTTCCTTCTTGGATGGGATGTTGTAACGCTTTGCCTGAACGTTTTTTTGTAAGGGTATCATAGTTTGTAACTAGGGTGTCTTAATTGTAAAACTAAGGTATCGTAATTTTTTTCAGCCGATATTCTTCTTGAGTGGGATGTCGTAAAGCTTTGCATCAACATTTTTTGTAAGGGTGTCATAAGTTTGTAACTAGGTTGTCTTTATTATAAAATTAGAATATCATAATTTTTTTTCTATCGATTTTCTCCTTGTGTGGGATGTCGTAAAGATTTGCCTTAATGTTTTTTGTAAGAGTGTTATAAGTTTATAACTAGGGTGTCTTAATTATAAAACTGGGGTATCGTAATTATTTTTCAGCCGATTTCCTCCTTGGATAGGACGCTTTGCCTCAATGTTTTCTTTAAGGGTGTTGTAAGATTGTAACTAGAGTATCTTAATTGTAAAACTGAGGTGCCGTAATTATTTCGATCGATTTTCTCCTTGGGTGGATGTCGTAAAGCGTTGCTTTAATGTTTTATAACTAGGATGTTGTAATTTTATAATGAGAGTGTCTAAAAAAAATAAGAGTTGTCCTACGATGAAGAAGGAAAAGAAACGATACCCAAAAGAAAAAGAAACGATACCTGCCTGCCTTCGAAAGAAGAAGATGAACCGAATCATCCTTTCCAAGAAAAATCTTGGAGCAGAAATGTCCTTTGCCATCCGTGAAGAGACTTCAAAAGCGGCATTAATACACGTCACACTCAGTAAATAACATCGTATTCTTGTTATCCTGTCCCATCGCGTTAAATCATATAGGATCCACGTGGATCAATAAGAAGGAATGATGCAGTCCACATAGAATTTACTGCATCGAAAGTGGTATACAAAGACTTTTACTTTATGTTAGTACCACTGATAAAAGAGGAACTCAATCTTTCTTCTTTTCTTCTTTTCTTCTTTTCTTCCTTTTTGGGCCGCCCTACTTCCGGTTTAAGGAGAATTAATGCATCCACTACAGTGCAAGGTGGTGCGCACTGGGGTGGTGTAGGAAAGGTTGAACTTGAGGTTGAGTTCCTCAGTCCACCCCTGCATTCTTGCAAGGACAACAACTCCGACTTGTTCCCACACGTCCGAGGGCACTTAAATTCCTACACTTTTGTTTCTGAGAAAACTCTTGTGTATGTTCTGAAGCCACACTCCAAGCTCTGACGCCATAAAGCACACAAAAACAAATAATAATAAAATAAAAATTAAATTACAGAATTAATTTTTGTGCTTAAAAGATTATGTTATTTTGATTTATGAATTTTAAAAAATTATAAAATAATTTCAAACTTTTTATTTTATAATTCCTATCATTAAATAAGGAAGACGCTGTTTATTTTTTATTCTAAGTAACAGCACACGTGACGTCGAGATGATAAAAATAAATTTAAAACCCATTAAATGATGGGGGGGGGGGGAACAGATCAGAGTGTTTATAGAGTCTTGGTGGACTCTATTTTAGGAACCAAGGGCGTTGTACGTCGTTGAGCAACCTCCTTCTTTGGATCTGATCCAAATTCCTGAAGTAAGAACTCAAGATTTTGTTGACATTGGTGTATGTTCAACTTGAAAACAGAGTCACTGTGGCCGTGAATTCGGCAACGTAATACACCGCTTCGGTAAAGTCTCCAGCGAGGTAACCACCGCCTTCTTCTTCCTTTCAATGTTAGCTCGTTTTCTTGTCAACGGCAAACAATCTGCATGCAAATGAGACTTTCTGTAGTCCTACACTGGTTAAGAATAGACCGTTGACAAGAAAAGTTTATGGCTCAACATGTCTGGGAAACTCCAAAAGAAAATGTAATGGTTCATATATAGAAACTGAAACATTTTATCTTGCCATCTTACCAAGTGCCATGTTGGATTACTCAAATTAATTCTTTCGCTCTGCCTTTGAGTTTGCCTTAATGTGCACTCAGGATGAAAAAGGTCCTCGCGAGGGGGGGTAGGGTTGCTGTAGGTTCAGGAGGGAGGAGGTCCTCGCGGGGGTGGGGGATGAAGGGTGTAACCTTCGGGATATGATTACCTGATCGCGAAACTTAATCGCGATATTCTTGTAATAGATAACACATAACGGTTATATTTTTGAATACCCCAAACTAATGGAGTCTCAAATCCCTTGATTTGAGAAGTCTGTGTCGCCTTTAAAGGATCACGCTAACCCTCATTCCCATCATCCTCAAACGCCTCCTTCCCATCATCCTAGTGTGCGCATCTGCTTCTGGTAAGTCCTTCTATACATGCATGGGAGGGAGAGAGAGAGAAAGTCATAGAATGAGAGAGAGAGAAGCGATTAGAGATGAGAGAGAGAAAGCTTGCAGTAGCCGGTTTGATCCTCCGTTCGGGCCCGGCAGCGTGCTCGTCGTCTCACCGGGCCTGAGCTCCCGTCGAAGATCCCCACCAGCTCCGGGCAGGCATCCGGTGGAGGTCCGACTGGCCATGGTGGCCGGCCGTGTCGCCGGCACAGTAATGTGCCGCGATGAATCGTGAGGGAAAAAGGGGGAGAAAGAGAGAAATTAGGGAGAGAGAGAGGGGAGGCCGGCTCTGGCCCGGCCATCGGTGGCCGGGCCACCCCAATTTGGCCGGCCGTGTCATCGGTGTAAATCCTAGCTGCGGGGATCATGGAAGAGAAAGAGAGATATAGGGAGAAATTGGAGAGAGAGAGAGAGGGAAGGGGGCGGCGGCCGGCTCTGGTCCGGCCACCGGCGGCCGCCCCTAATTTGGCCGGCGGCGGCCCTGGCCGCCGGCCGAAATGTCCCCTGTTCGGTTGAAACAGGGGAACGGGGGGAAGAATGGGCCGGCTGGGCCGGCCGGTTTTGGGCCTATTGGGCCGCTGCGAGCAGTTTTGGGCTTTTGGGCCCGTAACGGGCCAATTAAAAAAAATTATATGGCTAGAATCTGGTTAATTCTAGTTTCTTGGGGTATTTTTACTTCCCCAATTGGGTGTATATAGTGGGAGATATTCGAGCCCAAAGTTGGGCCCGTGAACTAGTCTGGGTAGGTCTTAAGGGTATTAATTAGATTTTAGAATTAATTATGTAAAATGATCCTGTAGGTGCCCAGACATCTGATTAGCTGGGTTATCATTGGATTTGCGTACTGAGGTAAGTAAGCCTATTATAATTTAATAAATTATTTAATTTTAAATTGAATTTATAATTGCATGCATTTATAAATGAAAAAAAATTATATTGATGTAGCATGAATGATTTATTATGATTATGTGAGTGCATGTTATATGTGTATATGCTATGCTGTAAAATTATGTTTATATGAGATGATGATATGCATTATGATGATGTGAAATACTTGTAGTATCGCCGCGGTTCTCCATGATGATATGACACACACATTGTAGATGTGTTCTGATTATGATATGGCATACTGGTATGGACCCTTTCTTAGGGGACATTTGTGTACAATATGAGTATTGCAGGGCCGTGGGACACATAAGTGTATAAACAGTGTTTGCTGATTGTATTTATGGAATGTTGAGCATGTTAAATATGTATGATATGATTGTGTATAGGCTTACTTATTGAGTGTAAGCTCATTAAATCTTCACAATGTTTTTCAGAGCCTCAGGGTTGAAGATGGATATTTGGGGTGATGGAGCTTCTATTAAATAAAATAAGACCATTATTTTGTTGTACCCAGTATTGTGTGTAGGGCTTGGTAGCCCAAGACATGATTATGTAGGGTTTGTAATAAATCTTGAATTTTTTATATTGATTTATGTGTTGAAATTTAAGACGCCTTGCGTGCCCGGCACGCGGCGGGTTGTCACCCTAGCCCAATATTTGGGTCTGGGGCGTGACAGCTTTAGTGGTATCAGAGCCTAGGTTATGACCTTAGGGACACATACATGATGACACCTAGGCAAAAATAGGTTGACATTGAGACAATTATTTTATATGAATTTCAATTATGCTTTAGCCTGACATTAAGTTTATCATGATTAATTATAACTAATTTATCAGGAGATAGTAATGGCTCGTCGCACTAGGAGCCAACAAAATGATGAGGGCTCCCAGGTTGGTAATGCTGGTCAACCGGGAGGTCAGGAACTACTGGAGGTGCTGCCCCTGCCAACCCAGTGGGACTGATCACCAGCGACTCCAGACCGAGATGCTTCAGGTTCTCTCGGGTATGGCGCAGTCGATGCGGGACATGCAGCATCAGATTCAGCAGGCTTTGACCACTCAGTCTGCCCTCCTGTTCCACAGACTCAGCCTACCTACTGCTCCACAGACCCAGCCTGCTCCATCTCAATCCTGGGTGGGGATTGGCCGTAGCTTTGCAGATTTCAAGAAGTTTGCCCTGCTCCTTTCTCTGGTTCTAGCAACCCTATTGATGCTGAGAGATGGGTGCGAGATATGGAGAAGGCTTTTATGGCCCATGGTAGTCAGGAGATGGAGCGGATCAGATTTGCTACTTATCTTCTCCAAGGGGAGGCTTATGACTGGTGGTTAGTTGAGGAGCAGCGTCGGGGTGGTCAGTTATTTCTTGGGGAGAGTTTAAGGAGGTATTCTTCGACAAGTACTTTCCCAGGAGTGTACAGAGGAGGATGGAATCAGAATTTCTTAAGTTGGAGCAAAGGAATCTTTCTGTGGCCCAATATGAAGCTGAATTCACCAGGTTGGCCCGTTTTGCTCCAAGTATTGTGACTAATGAAATGGCCAAGATCACCAGATTTCACGGAGGGACTGCGACCCAGACTGATGCAGGCAGTCAATGCATTTGAGCTTCACTTACAGTGCTGTGGTGAATAAGGCCTTGGTAATTGAGAGAGATATGAATAGTTCAGAGGGATTGGGAGCAGCAGAAGAAGAGGAAAGGGCCTATTCTGGCCAACCCCCAGCTCAGGCCAAGAAGAGAGGTGCACAGCAGGCCCCAGCAGGACCACAGAATAGAGGAGACTCGTTGCTTCGCTGTGGGAATTTCCACCCAGGAAGGCCTTGCCGTGGAGTGTCTGGTGCCTGCTTTCTCTGTGGAAAGACTGATCATAAGATGGCTACTGTCCCTTCGAAGGATCAGCAGCCTCTTCAGTCAAGGGTTGATCAGCAGCAGCAGCAGCCACCGAGGACCCAGGGAAGGGTCTTCAACCTCACTCAGCAGGATGCTGCCGCTTCTAATTCTGTGGTGACAGGTATACCATTTAATTTCATATCTAGTATTACATTCTTATCCTAGTGCAATGCATTAATAATTAGTTAGACATTATATCTTTGATGTTAAAACAAATTTCACTTATGTCCAGGAATGATTAAAGTAGGCACTGCTTATGCTCAAACTTTAATTGACCCGGGTGCCACGCATTCATTTATATCTGACACCTATCTTGCAAGAATGCATCATTGACACCTGAATCTCTAGACCATGAGTTGCACATTGCCTTTCCAAATGGTGATACTATGAAAGTTGCACAGTATGCAAATCCTGCTTGATTATCATTGAGGATAGGAGATTGAATGCTGATCTTATTGTCCTTCCACTGAAATCTTTGATGTTATCCTTGGCATGGATTGGTTAGCCTCCTATCATGCTTCAGTAGACTGTTTCAGGAAGATTGTCAACTTCAAAATTCCTTGTCAGCCTGAATTCAGTTTTACTGGTGGCCAGAAACATCTAGCCTCAGTGTTCATTTCAGGCTACAGGCTGGAAAGTATCTGATGAGTGGTGGTCAAGGATTTCTTGCTGTTATTAAGGATCTTCAAAAGGAAGAGACCAAGTTGGAGGATATTCCTATAGCTCGAGAATTCCCTGATGTCTTCCCTGATGAATTGACTGATTTGCCCCCTGATCGGGAGGTTGAGTTCTCCATTGATTATTCCTGGAACTGGACCTATATCCAAGGCCCCTTACCGCATGGCCCCGGCTGAGCTAAAAGAGTTGAAGGATCAATTGCAGGAGCTCCTAGATCGGGGATTTATCAGACCCAGTGCTTCTCCTTGGGGTGCTCCAGTTCTATTTGTTAAGAAGAAGGATGGCAGTCTTCGGCTATGCATTGATTACCGGGAAATCAATAAGGTAACAGTGCGGAAATAAGTACCCTTTGCCGAGGATTGATGACTTGTTTGATCAACTCCAAGGAGCCCGGATATTCTCAAAGATTGATCTCAGGTCAGGGTACCATCTGTAGGGAGAAATAAACACCGAGGCATGCATATTTTAAAATTTGATAACTATTATCAATGCAGAAACTAAAAGATTACATATTAATCTATCTAATATGCATCAAGATCATATCTTTGCCTTATATATAGGATCGCTTGATCTAAAATATGCATATAAATAAAATCATCAAGATCATATCTTGATCCTCAAGGTAAGAAGTCATACTTCTTGCCTTGAATCATGCCTTAAGGTTTAGGGATCATATTACTTACCTTAAGGGCAATTGGTAAATCCTTTTGTGCTATGCAGCCGTTCAATCGTCCGGCCTCTAGTATTGTCCATGCGAAGCCCCGAATGATCGGATTTCCGGGAGTGCTAGCTCGCGGAAAAATAACTTTGCTGATCTTGAACCCTCCCACTTGAATCTTCCTCCAAGATCCACCAAGCTTTTGCTAACACCAGAATCACCAGGATTTTCTATTCTAACTTTTTAGAATTTCAATCGTGTGTTGTTGTTCTGTGTAATCTGGTGAGGGATGTCCTCTATTTATAGTCTCATTTTAGCCAGCCCATTAAATTCTAACATTTAGAATTCCACCGTTCGGTAAAAAGGAAAGAGACGCCGAACCAAAGAGGCGCGGCGTTTGGTTAATTCCGACGTTCGGTGAAAACCAAAGAGTCGCAATGTTTGGCTAATTCAAAGAGATACATAAATTCTAACACTTAGAATTCCAACGGGAGAAGATTAATGTCAGGCATTAAATTCTATATGAGAATTTAATCTCTCATGAGATGAGATTTTAGCCATCTCATCATGTGAGATCCTTATGCCAGAGGTTTGGGTTCAGGTGATGGTTTGATCTGATCTGAATTTATTGGACTGAACCCACATAGATCATGGTCCTAGCCCAAATCAAATTTGGCTAGTCCTAGATCTATTTAAATCTAAATCAAGTCTAATTTCAAATCAATATTTGAAATTGACTAGTCCTTCTAATAGACTTAAACCAAATTGAATCTTATTCACTTGTACTTAACCCAATTGAGATAATTTAATCAATCAAATTGATTAATTAAATCATATACGATTCTCAATCGTTGATCAGCAAATAGATCATCCTAGGAAACTTCTATGCGTGTGACTCTCTAGGTTCGAACCTAAGCCGGTAGTATAGAAATAATTTTCTATACTAATCGATGTGCCCATCTAGCAATGGAACCCGATGTCTGGATAGGTCGAAGAGTTACCGAACAAACTCCAAGAACCCTAAGAAATAGTTACCGTATAATTCATCCTTTTGACCACAAATGCTAAGGATGGCTTAAGAGCCTGTCAACTCTAAATAGCAAATCCATAAAGTGATTTCAATTTTAGTGATCATGTGACTTTCACATGAAGTGCCTTGGCCAAGGTCTTGCTAAATTGAAACACAAGCATTTCTCCTTTTAACGGGATAGGTCAAATTTCATCTTGATCCACAACTGACTACCATAAGTACTTGACTGCACCCAGTAACCTTTCGTAGCTGGAATAGAAATCCAGGTGGTTTGGCACCTAAGTATAATGAGTTGTTTGTAAGCCACTGGTTATGATCTTCAGGTCTGAAGGATACTTATACCTATATCTTCTCGGATTAACTCTTGACAGAAGAGTATCCGAAAATGAGTCACGTTCGGTGAAATGTACTCCTACACTTTCACCTATATGTCATACAAGTGTCTCTACACTCCTTGGTTAAGAGGACAACAAACAAATATGATATACAACGTCCTATAATTGATAGTACTATGGCCCTGTCATAGTATATCATTTGGTCGTGAATTCTTTTAAGGACCTTCATAGATAAATCCTCCTTTATCATGAAGGAAGATCCTGAGGGCTTCATTACTATTAGGAGTTTTAAGAAGATGTTCTTGTAATGAATAAACTGCCAAATAACTTTTATTAATATATCAATTTATATACAATTTACATTAGCACAATCATCAAATGATTGGCTTTAGGATACAATTCCCAATAAACTTCCACTTAGCCTAAAGCCACTCATTACAGTATTTAATACCCATCTTCAATTTATAGTCATCAAACTCCTTGATGCTGAGTGCTTTAGTAAATGGTCACCTAGGTTTTCCTTTCCATCAATCTTCTGAAGATTTATGTCACCTCGGTCTACAATCTCTCGAATAAGATGAAACTGACGCAGTATGTGCTTGGTGCGCTGATGTGCTCGTGGTTCCTTTGCTTGAGCTATGGCACCAGTGCTGTCACTGTACAACATGACTAGTCCATCTATGGAAGGTGCCACTCCAAGCTCGAAGATAAACTTTCACAGCCACACAGCTTTGTTCGCAGCATCTGATGCAGCGATATACTCTACCTCGCACACTGAATCTGCCACTATATGTTGCTTGGAACTTTTCCAGCAAACAGCTCCACCATTTAGGATAAACACGAAACCTGACACACTTTTACTATCATCATGATCTGATTAGAAACTGGAATCAGTATATTCAGCAAGTTTTAAGTCAGACTCTCCATAGACTAACCACTGGTCCTTAGTATTTCTCAAATACTTAAGGATTGTCTTAACAACTTGTCAGTGTTTTTCTCCTGGATCAGATTGGTATCTACTCACTACTCCTAATGAGTATGCCACATCTGATCTTATACATGTCATGGTGTACATAATTGATCCACTGCCGAAGCATATGGAATTCGACTCATACGTTCTCTTTCATTAGGAGTTGTCGGACAATCAGATGAATTCCATGACCTATCTGAAGATAGCCTTTCTTGGAATTCTCCATGCTAAACCTTTTTAGCACGGTGTCAATGTACGTAGATTGGGATAAACCAAGCATCCTCTTAGATCTATCTCTATAGATCTTCATCCCTAGGATGTATGATGCTTCTCCCATATCTTTCATAGAGAATTGTGATGATAACCATGTCTTTATTCCTTGTAATGCAGGGATATCATTCCCGATTAACAGAATATCATCCACATATAATACAAGAAATACAATAACGAAATCGTTAGCCCATTTATAAATGCAAGGTTCTTCTTTATTCTTAATAAAGCCATAAGATTTGATCACATTATCAAATCGTATGTTCCAACTCCTAGATGCTTGCTTAAGTCCATAAATGAACTTCTGTAGCCTGCACACTTTAGACTCGTCTTCAGATATAAAACCTTTAGGTTGTATCATATACACCTGTTCTTCTAAATCACCATTTAGAAAAGCGATTTTAACATCCATCTGCCAAATCTCATAATCGAAGTGTGCTGCTATAGCTAGCATAATCTGAATGGATTTTAGCATTGCCACAGGAGAAAACATTTCGTCATAGTCAATACCATAACGTTGACGATACCCCTTAGCAACCAGATGTGCTTTATAGGTCTCAACCTTTCCGTCTATGCCTCTTTTCCTCTTGAAAACCCACTTACACCCTATGGGTTTTATCCCTTTGGGTGGGTCAACTAATGTCCATACATTATTGTTCTTCATGGAATCAAGTTCGGATTTCATGGCATCAAGCCATTTATTAGAGTCAGTCCTTTGCATAGCATCATATAGGTGATCGGATCCTCGTTGTTCTCATCGAGTTCAGCAGGATCTTCATTCTAGACCAAGAAACCTAAGTATCTGTCCAGTTGATATGGTACTCTACCAGATCGCCTTAATGGTGCATCTAGAATGGGTTTTGAGTTTGATCTAATCAACTTAGATTCTAAAGGTTCACTAGTTTGTGTTGTTCCTTCTACTTGATGAACTTCCTCAAGTTCAATATTAGAGCTATTTGTTGCTTCACTAAGGAACTCCTTTTCAAGAAAAACTGCTCTATTACTAATGAATAAATTTTGTTCTTTAGTATTGTAGAAGTAATATCCTTTGGTTTCTTTCGGATTGCTGATAAAAAAATATTTGTCAGATTTGGGTTCAAGTTTGTTTGATTTTGCACGTTCACATAAGCCGGACACCCCCAGACTCTCAGATAGGTGATAACCGGTTTATGTCCATACCACATCTCATGTGGAGTTTTAGAAACAGACTTACTTGGAACCTTATTAAGAATATGACAAGCTGATTCTAATGCGTATCCCCAAAATGATATTGGCAAGCTTGCAAAACCCATCATGGACCGAACCATGTCTAACAGAGTTCGATTCATTCTTTCTGACACACCGTTATACTGCGATGTTCTAGGAGGAGTCCATTGGGAGAGAATCTCATTCTCCCTTAAATATATCACAAAGTCATTGGAAAGGTATTCGACTCCTCGATCTGATCGAAGGATCTTAATGCATTTTTCTGTTTATTTTCTACTTCTTTATGATATAGTTTGAACATTTCAAACGACTCAGATTTATGTCTCATAAGATAGACATAACCGAACCTAGAAAGGTCATCTGTAAAAGTAATGAAGTAGTAATATCCACCTTTGGCACAAGTGCTCATTGGTCTATATACATCAGTATGTACTAGACCCAATAGCTCTTTGGCTCTTTCATCTTTTTCAGTAAAAGATGACTTGGTCATTTTACCAAGAAGATAGGATTCATAGGTAGTTAACGATTCACAATCATCAATTCGAAGGATGCCCTCCTGAGTTAACATGTTTAATCTATTCTTGTTGATATGACCTAGCCGATGGTGCCAAAGATAAATGTCTGTGACATCAGTTGTTCTAGGGCGCTTACTTGATTTGTACACTATATTTACAGGCTGTGATAATATATAAATGCCATTAGATAAATGCCCAGTCATTATAGTGACTCCATTCATAATGATATTCAAAGTAACATCCTTTATTGAAATTTCATAATGACTTTTGGCCAAAAGGCCTACAAAATTACGTTCAACAAGAACATTGGGCAAAAATGACAATCATTTAGTATAATGACATTTCTATTGAAAACTATTTCAAGAACTCCTAATGCCAAAACTGGAACTAATCTTCCATCACTGACATTAAGGAATCTTTCATTGTCCTCAAATCTTCTAGTGACCTATAGTCCCTGTAATGAATTGCAAAAGTTAAAAGGACTCCCGGTATCCAATACCCAGGTCTGATTATCATATACATAAAAATTATAAGGTGTTATCATATAAATACCTTGTTAAGCAACATCTTGCCCCTTTTCTTCTTTGGCCTGTTTGGATCAAGTGTGGCAATGTAAAGAGGACAGTTCCTCTTCCAGTGCCCTTGCATCTTGCAATGAAAGCATTCAGCTTGACTTTTATCAACTTTATTCTTTTGCATCTGACCACTTATAGATGTCCTAGCATGTTGTACCTTTTTCTTATTCTTTTTCTTCTTCCCTTTCCCAAAGGGTTGACGCCCTACCTTAGATCCTTCAACCACATTAACCAAACCCTTAGAGAGCTAGTTATCCTTCTCAAAGTTCTGTAACAACCCCAATAAACCATGGTAGTTGACTGCAGGCTTTGTCATTCAAAAATGAGTAAGGAAAGGTTGGAAGGATGGAGGCAAGGAATTCAGGATCGCATCTTTTCCCAACTGCTCATGTAGGGGAAAGCCGAGCTTGCTTAGCAGTTCTATCTTCTCGATCATGTATAATACATGATCAGTGACAGGAGATCCATCCCTCATTCGAGCATTAAAAATAGCACAACTAGTCTTGTGCCTTTCAACGTCGTCAGGTGTGCCGATAGATTCATTCAATGCTTGAATGATTTCTTCTGGCTGAGCATTCTCGAACCAGCGATCGAATTCATCGTTCATTGCTGCTAGCATGATGCAACGTACGCTAGTTCTATCACTTAGCCACTTCTGATAAGTGTTTTTCTCAGAACTTTGTGTGCTTGCATCAGGTATCTTTGGTGTAGGATTATTCAGAATATAAAGAATCCTCTCATGCTCAAGGACGATCTTAAGTTTTCTAAACCAGCTATTGAAATTTGAACCATTCAACTTGTCACTATCCAATAGGGACCTTAATGATAAATTAGTGGCTATTTTCTGCATAAGGAAAAACTGAAGTTTATTAGTATATAAATTGATTCAGTCTAAAGACTTAGACTTTAGTCTAAAGATTCTTCCACTATTTTATTCAAATTGGCAGCCTCTACACCCAATTCAAAGAATTATTCTTAATTCTTTAGTGGGCACTAAGATCTACATAGACTACATACATGCCCAAGTGAAGCTTGGCCAACTCATATGCATCTAAGAGTAGGTTCAAAACCAATTATTTTCCCAAACAATTATTAGTGTTCAGTTTTGCCCCATGTTCCTCTTCAGCAAGCATGGAGTGCCTCCACTGAAAGTTCTGGTTAAATGATATAATCAGTGTAACCTATCAATAGACAACCAAGCCCGAGTGAAGCTTGGCCCACTGACTGTCTATTTAATAGTTACGCTGACTTATCATATAATGAATGATAATTCTGATGGTTGACAAGCACCAGGCATGGAGTGCCTCCAATGATTATCAAGACATCGGACTCATTATCACCCACCTTAATGGGAGGCTATGATCTAGTTATCATATAACTATTTATTTTAAGGACCTAATAATTTTAGAGGATTTAATAATCTGAAGATAAATTGACTAATCAAGTTCTCCTACTAAACCTATGAAATCGGTAGAATGAAACAAGATTAAGTATGGTTAAGTGGCACCTAAATCAGTCAGACTGATTTCCTTACAGGCATGGGTCAACCCGAATTAGATAAATGATCAGAATCATAAATGGTTCACCATATTGATCAGGTAAGTGAGATCGATGGGAGGGATATGCCATTAACTTGTTAAAGATGCATCAATATGAGTAGCTCCCAATTAAAAACCATTCGATCGTTGATCCTAGAGCAACTTGCCAACTCACCTTGACATCATATGGTTAACCAATTTTGATTTGACCTTCTAAGAAATTCATGCTCAACCACGGAGCCTAATCTACTTCCATTTGGTTTAATCAAAGAGAAGGACAGGATCAACTACAACTATTGTTTGATTTAGAGCATTCTTAACCTAATCTAATTAATTTAGATTTGATCAAATACTCTTTTAGTCCAGTTGATTTAAACCTTAGGGTCTAACCCTTTATGGACCCGATTTAGCTAACCCAAAAGATTAAATATATCATATTTATATGTCATATATTTCAATCAAGCATCACTTGTATTATGTTACTACTCATAATTCCTATATTTAAATAATATCTAAAAAGATTATGAATTAATATTTGACATTCAAATAAAACTCTCATAAATATTTTATGTTTCATAACATAGATTACAAGCCATCATATCTCATATCTATGTTTTATACTAAACATGCAAATATAATGCTTTTATACAACATCAATATGTATCAAATAAAAAACATATTTTGAGAGTGTGTGTAATCTGTGTTTTGAAGCCAAAGATCAATTTAAATTATCTTTTGACTAAACATCAAGAACCATAACGTCATGGCAATATGTCACAGAATACCTCATTGAATGAGTAATTTGGATTTTTAATCCGAATAGACCTGTGATCCGTTTTATCTTTGATTACACAATTAATGAGAGCATTAATCTTACATGCAATAAATTAGATCAATGACGAAACCATGATACCATTTATAAGGAGAAATAAACTCCGAGGCATGCATATTTTAAAATTTGATAACTATTATCAATGCGGAAACTAAAAGATTACATATTAATCTATCTAATATGCATCAAGATCATATCTTTGCTTTATATATAGGATCACTTGATCTAAAATATGCATATAAATAAAATCATCAAGATCATATCTTGATCCTCAAGGTAAGAAGTCGTACTTCTTGAATCATGCCTTAAGGTTTAGGGATCATATCACTTACCTTAAGGGCAGTTGGTAAATCCTTTTGTACTCTGCAGCCGTTCAATCGTCCGGCCTCTAGTATCGTCCACGCGAAGCCCTGAATGATCGGATTTTCAGGAGTGCTAGCTCGCAGAAAAACAACTTTGCTGATCTTGAATCCTCCCACTTGAATCTTCCTCCAAGATCGTCCACGCGAAGCCCCGAATGATCGGATTTTCGGGAGTGCTAGCTCACGGAAAAATAACTTTGCTGATCTTGAATCCTCCCACTTGAATCTTCCTCCAAGATCCATCAAGCTTTTGCTAACACCAGAATCATCAGGATTTTCTATTCTAACTTTTTAGAATTTCAATCCACGACATATCGTGTGTTGTTGTTCTGTGTAATCTGGTGAGGGATGTCCTCTATTTATAGTCTCTTTTAGCCAGTCCATTGAATTCTAACATTTAGAATTCTGCCGTTCGGTAAAAAGCAAAGCGACGCCAAACCAAAGAGGCACGGCTTTTGGTTAATTCTGATGTTTGGTGAAAACCAAAGAGTCACAATGTTTGGCTAATTCCGATGTTCAGTGAAAACTAAAAAGTCGCAGTGTTTGACTAATTCAAAGAGGTACATAAATTCTAACACTTAGAATTCCACCAGAAGAAGATTAATATCAGGCATTAAATTCTATATGAAATTTAATATCTCATGAGATGAGATTTCAGTCATCTCATCATGTGAGATCCTTATGCGAGAGGTTTGGGTTCAGGTGATGGTTTAATCTGATATGAATTTATTGGACTGAACCCACATAGATCATGGTCCTAGCCCAATCAAATTTGGCTAGTCTTGAATCTATTTAAATCCAAATCAAGTCTAATTTCAAATCAATATTTGAAATTGACTAGTCCTTCTAATAGACTTAAACCAAATTGAATCTTATTCACTTGTACTTAACCCAATTGAGATAATTCAATCAATCAAATTGATTAATTAAATCATATATGATTCTCAATCGTTGATCAGCAAATAGATCATCCTAGAAAACTTCTAGTGTGTGACTCTCTAGGTTCGAACCTAAGCCGGTAGCATAGAAACAACTTTCTATATTAATCGATGTGCCCATCTAGCAATGGAACCCAACGTCCATAGGTCAAAAAGTTGCCGAGCAAACTCCAAGAACCCTAAGAAACAGTTACCGTATAATTCATCCTTTTCACCATAAATGCTAAGGATGGATTAAGAGCCTATCAACTCTAAATAGCAAATCCATAAAGTAATTTCAATTTTAGTGATCATGTGACTTTCACATGAAGTGCCTTGGCCAAGGTCTTGCTAAATTGAAATGCAAGCATTTCTCCTTTTAACGAGATAGGTCAAATTCCATCTTAATCCACAACTGAATACCACAAGTACTTGACTGCACCCAGTAACCTTTCATAGCTAGATTAGAAATCCAGGTGGTCCGGCACCTAAGTACAATGAGTTGCTTGTAAGCCACTGGTTGTGATCTTCAGGTCTGAAGGATACTTATACCTATATCTTCTCGAATTAACTCTTGACAGAAGAGTATCTGAAAATGAGTCATGTTCGGTAAAATGTACTCCTACACTTTCACCTGTATGTCATACCAGTGTCTCTACACTCCTTGGTTAAGAGAACAACCAACAAATATGATATACAACGTCCTATAATTGATAGTACTATGGCCCTGTCATAGTATATCATTTGGTCGCGAATTCTTTTAAGGACCTTCATAGATAAATCCTCCTTTATCGTGAAGGAAGATCCTAAGGGCTTCATTACGATTAGGA
The DNA here is from genome assembly GCA_900491605.1 of Calamus simplicifolius. Taxonomy (NCBI): domain Eukaryota; kingdom Viridiplantae; phylum Streptophyta; class Magnoliopsida; order Arecales; family Arecaceae; genus Calamus; species Calamus simplicifolius. The sequence continues at coordinate 15,231 of UESW01001532.1, read as the reverse complement.
GTTTTAAGAAGATGTTCTTGTAATGAATAAACTGCCAAATAACTTTTATTAATATATTAATTTATATACAATTTACATTAGCACAATCATCAAATGATTGGCTTTAGGATACAATTCCCAACACCATCAACTCAAAGTCAAGAGGGAGATGTGCCTAAGATAGCATTCAGAACCAGATATGGCCACTATGATTTTTGGTGATGCCGTTTGGTTTGACTAATGCCCCGGCAGCATTCATGGACTTGATGAACAGAATATTTAGGCCATACTTGGATCAGTTTGTGGTGGTATTTCATTGATGATATTTTGATCTATTCTAAGAGTCTAGGGAGCATGAGGATCACTTGAGGATTGTGCTTCAGACTCTTCGGGAGAAGAAGCTTTATGCCAAGCTGCAGAAGTGTGAGTTTTGGTTGGACCAAGTAGCTTTCTTGGGTCATATAATTCTGGATGGCATTTCTGTGGACCCGAAAAAGATTGAAGCTATTATTAGCTGGAGCCGACCTTCCAATGTGGCTGAAGTCAGAAGCTTCTTGGGGCTAGCCGGGTATTATCGAAAATTTGTGGAGACTTCTCTCGCATTGCTCTACCCCTAACTCGCTTAACCCAGAAAGCGAGTGAAGTTTGACTGGACAGAGGAGTGTGAGGAAAGTTTTCAGGAGTTAAAGCAGCGTTTGGTGTCAGCTCCCATCCTTGTTCTTCCGACAGGATCTGAGGGTTTTACACTTTATACTGATGCCTCTCGGAAAGGATTGGGATGTGTTCTAATGCAGAATGGAAAGGTGATAGCCTATGCTTCCAGACAACTGAAGCCTTATGAGCAGAACTATCCTACTCATGATCTGGAATTAGCTGCGGTGGTTTTTGCTTTGAAGATTTGGCGGCATTATCTCTATGGGTGTCGTGTGATGTGTATACAGACCATAAGAGTCTAAAATATCTTCACACAGAAGGAGCTCAATTTGAGGCAGAGGAGGTGGTTGGAACTTCTGAAGGACTATGATCTGAATCTACATTATCATCCAATGTTGTGGCTGATGCTTTGAGTAGGAAGACCTCTTCTGAGTTAGCTGCTATGCTTACCTCCCAGCCTCACATTCTGAGGACCTCGAGAGGTGGGAGATTGGACTGAGAGTACAGCAGTCTGATGGACTTGTTGCTGCACTTATTCTTCAGCCGACTCTTGTTGACAGAATTAAGTCCTCCCAGATGGAAGATCCAGATCTTCAAAAATTAAAGTTGCTGTTCAGTCAGGAGTTCAGAGTGGATTTTATGTAATGGATGATGGATCCCTGAGATTTGAAGGCAGACTTTGTGTACCTAGCAATGAGGAGTTGAAAGCCGAGATTTTGAGGGAGGCTCACTACTCTCCCTATACTGTGCATCCTGGTGGTACTAAAATGTATAGAGACTTAAAGGAGAATTTTTGGTGGAAAGGATGAAGAGGGAGATTGCTCAGTTTGTGGCCAAGTGCTTAGTATGTCAGCGGTGAAGGCCGAGCATCAAAGGCCTGCGGGACCTCTTCATCTTTGATGATTCCTCAGTGGAAATGGGAAAAGATTACTATGGATTTTGTGACTGGTCTGCCCAAAACTCCCAGGAGTAATGATGCAGTTTGGGTTATTGTGGACAGACTGACAAAATCAGCTCATTTCCTACCTTTCAGAGTTGGAGTCTCGAGTGACAGATTGGCTAGCTTGTATATTGAGCAGATTGTGAGACTCCATGGTGTTCCTGTCTCTATTGTATCTGACCGGGATACCAGATTTGTATCACAGTTTTGGAAGAGCCTTCATAAGGCCTTGGGGACCAAATTAAACTTCAGTACAGCTTATCATCCCCAGTCTGATGGACAGTCAGAGAGGACCATACAGATTCTGGAAGACATGTTGCGAGCCTGTGTGATGGACTTGGGTGGGGCTTGGGATAACCACTTACCTTTGGTGGAGTTTGCATATAATAATAGTTACCAAGCCAGTATCCAGATGGCCCATTTGAGGCTTGTATGGTAGGAGGTGCAGATCTCCTTTATGTTGGGATGACGTGGGGGAAAGGAAATTGCTAGGCCCTGAGCTGATCCAGCAGACAGTAGATAAGGTGCATTTGATCAGGGAGCGTCTTCGTACAGCTCAGAGCAGGCAGAAGAGTTATGCTGATGTCAGAAGAAGAGAGTTAGAATTCCAGGTTGGGGATCATGTTTTCTTAAGGGTATCACCAACCAAGGATGTGATGAGATTTGGGATTAGAGGAAAGCTTAGTCCACGCTATATTGGACCTTTTGAGATCTTGAGCAGAGTTGGGGAGGTTGCTTACAGCTTAGCACTGCCTCCGATTTTATCTGGTGTTCACAATGTATTCCATGTATCTATGTTGAGGAAGTATGTTTCAGACCCCAGTCATGTATAGCTTATGAGCCTATTCAGTTGAGGAAGGATTTATCATATGAGGACATCCTGTGCGTATCGTGGACCGCAAGGATCAGATTCTGAGGCGGCGTACCATCCCTATGTCAAAGTTCAGTGGAATAATCACTCTGAGAGGGAGGCTACTTGGGAGCTGGAGGAAGAAATAAAAAGAAGTATCACAACTATTTTAAATTATTTGATTATCTAAATGTTGATTTTGATTAGTTGATTGTTGACTTGAGTCTAATGAAAGTGTATCAATTTCGAGGCCGAAATTTTTATAAGGAGGGGAGAATGTAACCCCGGGATATGATTACCTGGTCGCAAAACTTAATCGCGATATTCTTGGAATAGATAACACTTGACGGTTGTATTTTGAATACCCCATAACTAATAGAGTTTCAAATCCCTTGATTTGAGGAGTTGCATCGCCTTTAAAGGATCAAGGAACTCCTTCCCATCATCCTCGGCCTCCTTCCCATCATCTCGTGTACGCATCTGCTCCTGGTAAGTCCTTCTATCCATGCATGGGAGGGAGAGAGAGAGAGAGAAAGTCATAGAGAGAGAGAGAAGGGATTAGAGACAGAGAGAGCTTGCAGCATCCGGTTTGATCCTCGGTTCGGGCACGGCGGCGTGCCCGTCGCCTCACCGGGCCTGAGCTCCGGTCGGAGACCCCCATCGGCGCCGGGTAGGCATCCGATGAGGTATGGCCGGCAATGGTGGCCGGCCGTGCCGTCGGCACAGTAATGTACTGCGGCGAATCGTGAGGGAGAAAGGGGAGAAAGAGAGAAATTAGGAGAGAGAGAGAGGGGAGGCTGGCCGCGGCGGCGACCGGCTCTGGCCCAGCCACCGATGGCTGGGTCGCCCGAATTTGGCTGGCCGTGTCGCCGGCATGAATCCTAGCTGCGGCGGATCGTGGAAAGAAAGAGAGAGATAGGGAGAAATTGGAGAGAGAGAGAGGGAAGGGGGGCTCTGGTCCGGCCACCAACGGCCGGGCCACCCCTACTTTTGGTCGACGGTGGCCCTGGCCGCCGACATGGAATGCCCCTGTTTCAGTTGAATCAGGGGAACAACAAAAAAAAAAAGAAAAAAAAGGGAAGAGATTGGGCCAGCTGGGCTGAGCCGGTTTTGGGCCTATTGGGCCAGTTTGTGAGCCATTTTTGAGCCGCTGTTTAGGCCCTGTAATGGGCCGAAAATGGTAAAATAAAATTATGGCCCGAATCAGGATTGATTCTAGTTTCTGGGGATAATTTTGTTTCCTTATTTGGGTGTATACATTGAGAGATATTCGAGCCCAAAGTTGGGTCCGTGAAATGGTGGGTAGAGTCTTAAGAGTCACTGTATTATTCAGATTTTAGAAACTTAATTATGAAAAATGATGCTATAGGTGCCCAGGTGTCCAAATAGCTGGGTTATCAATTGGGATTTACGTACTGAGGTAAGTAAGCCAAGTATTATAATTTTATAAATTATTTAATTTGTAAATCGTGAATTTATAATTCGATGCATATTTATGAAATGCGAAAAATAAAGTTGCAGTTATATTGAAATAATACATAGTACCATGAATTTTTAAATAAGCATTTATTATGACTCTTGTAGTAGATAATATTTTGCAAGATATGGCTTATATGTGTATATGCAAATTGTAATTATGTTAATCTTGTAAAATTATATTGGTACTATCGAGATGATGATATGCAATTATGATGATGATATTGAAATTACTTGTATGTGTCGCCACGGTTCTCATATGACTTGAAATGCCAAGTGATACGTGACCCACCTCCACAGGAAAAGATATGTAGAGGACACTCATCCGTAAGATGTGTTCTGATGATAGATTATGATATAGCATAACACTGGTACCAGAACCCTTCCTCTTATGGGATATTTAAGAGTGATACAATAGATGAGTGTTGTAGGGCCGTGTAACACATAAGAAAATAATAAATGTATAAACAGTGATTTGTTTACATTGCATATTCTAGTATTTATTGTTTAATTAAACTTTCAAATTATTTTGAGCTGATGATATGAATGTGCTGATAGCATGATAAATGTATTTGAAATTGAAAGTTTTTATAAAAATGTGATTTGAGAATATCTTGATATGATATGATAAGATATGATGATTTGAAACTGTATTAGGCTTACTTATTAAGTGTGAGCTCGTATAATTCTCACAATGTTTTTCAAAGCCATAGGAGTGAAGAAGGATATTTGGGGTAGATGGAGCTCTATTAAATAAATTAAGATTCATTATATTGATGTAGCTCAGTATTGCTTGTGTGTAGGGCTGGTAGCCCAAAAATTGATAATTATGGTTTGTAATAAATCATGGATTTGGATTTTGCCTTAAATTGATTTATGTGTCGAAATTCGAGATGCCTTGCATGCCTGGCATGCGGCGGATTATCACCCTAACTCAAAATTTTGGGACTGGGGCATGACAAAAAGGGTTGCGGGGGGGTCAAGAGGGAGGAGGTTGCATCGGGTGGGGGGTGGGGGGAAGGGGGTTGCTAGGGTCAAGGGGGATGGAGGAGGTCCTTGTGGGCCCGAGAGGGAGGGAAGGAGGTCCCAGGGCGATGGATGCGCGCGTTGGGGATGAAGGAGGTCCCGAGCCGAGGGTAGGGATGTGTTTGAGCAAATCGGGTGAGGAAAAGATTATTTTTATTTTTTATATTTTTTTAAATTATTCAATAATGGGTTAATGAATTAACATGTTTTAAATTTATTTTTATCATTTGGATGCTACGTGTGCGGAGCATCTTCTCTATTTAACGGAAGGGATTAAAGTGATATAAAACAGAAAGTTAATCATTTTTATAATTTTTTAAAGTTAAAGAACTAAAGTGATACAATCCCTAAAATATTTTTTAAAATAAAATACACCCTAATTTTATATCCTTTTCTTTTCCAAAAATGTTCTATCTAATCAATTGTGCCTGAGTTTCGAGATTTGGGTCAAAAGATAATTTGAGAGGATTATGGGTAAAAGAGATAATGAATTTTATTCACTTTTTATTCACATCGATAGGAAGAGAATGCCTTTGAGCTCTATTGATGTGAAAAGAACTAATAGGAAGAGAATGCTTTTGGGATTTATTGGCGTGAAAGGATCAAAAAAAAAAACTATAGTTCTATTTGGTTCGTGCTTTTGGAATTTATTGGCGTGAAAGGAACAAAAAAAAACTATAGCTCTGTTTGGTTTATGATCTAAAAAATTATTTTTAAAATATGAATTGTATCCAAAATTTAAGTTGTATTCTGTTGATTTTTAGTATTCAAAAATATATTTGGTTGATGCATTCAAAAATTATTTTTAGAAATAGCAGAATTGTATAAAGAAAGGTCACAAGAAGATGGAATTGGTGAATCGTGAGTTTCGGACATTTTGAAAAATGAAGGATAAAAACTGTTTGAGATTTTCTTTGTTTTAATGTTATTCAGATTCATTTAGATTTTAGAATTATTTCAAAAAAGTATTTTCGAAAACGATTTGAATGAACACATTTTTTATATTATAAATTAAATTTTTTATTTTTAAAATAAAAAAATAATCCAAATTTACTGCCAAACGGATATTCATAGTACTTAGTTTTCACTTTTCACTTCAGAAAGATTGAGCACGATCAGGGGGCTTTGAAGGGAGAAGTTGGGAAAAGGAAAGGATGAGAATGGAGGGCCGTTTCGTCGTTATAATTACACAGACATACGATGACAATCCATCAGTCTTTATTATTAATTAAAAAAAATCAATGGTAATTTCTCATAGGTAACGGTTGCATTTTGAAGAGGGATTTAAAGAAAGCCGGCCAAATGTAAATGCCACGGAAGCATAGTGAGAAGTCTCACTTTATATATATATATAATAAATATAACTGTAATTTAACCCTAGTGAGTTCACAATTGAAGTAATAAACTGTAACTCTCAAGCTCATTTGCTGGCTTATGACCTAAAAACTCAAGCAAAGTTAATGGGTAATAAGTGAAGTTGAACTATAAATAAATAAGCAAATAACAGTTTTTTTTTCATCCAATGTGAAACTAAATTTAGGGTGTCACAATCAAATTATAAGATTAAATTTGGGGTATTATAATTAGATCATTAATTAGTACTGTAAGATGATTCTACAATATAGCGAGACTCTACCATCATCACATAGATAGTTCTTTTCTCATGCCCATCAACTTTCACCGTTCCATAGATAGCCCTTTTTTCACACTAGAGTGTGTTCTAATGCCATTGCTAGCTTAATTGACTCCATTAGCGAGCTAAAACTATATGGTCCAAAAAGTTTCAAGTGAAGTTAATAGATGATAAGTGAACTCAAGTTATAGACATATAACATTTTCTTTTTCATTAAATTTGAGTGCCATATAGTAAATTTTTTGGTCAAAGCAACCTTATTGTTAATAACAATTAAACCATTTTATTTAGAAACGTTTCCCTAATCATAATTCTATTTTGGCAACAAAGATTGATTTTTTGACTAACTATGATTCCTAGAAATCTATTCTTAATTAGCTTAATGAGATAAGATAATTAATAAACGATGTATACACATTAACTGAATTTCTATAATTACATGAAAGTTCATTTACATGATAGAGTGACCTCTTCTTTTCTCATGGCACCTAAAGAAAAGCTTATGATCTCAACGGCATCAATCTTATAATGTGCCATGCGGGAGACAAAGATTTTATGGACTTGAAAACACTAGAAAGAGTGAGGCTTTCAGCGATTAACGAGAAAAGATATTAAGAAATTAATACCATACCCAACTTTCTATGGATATATATTGTAGATTTTGTAATAAAATTAGTTAAAATATGCAGCTTCCTCCATTATCTCAATAGCAATAAATTTTAAGCTGGTTGCTTTCGAGAGAAAAAAATTATAAGAATTTTTTAAGATTTATTTAAATGAAAATGTTCAACCACTATGTATAACTTTTGATTGTAGTCATATGACGTATAGTAGAAAATTTTTAAAATAATACTTTCATGATACCTTAAATTTAGTCTGATATTAAATGAGAAAAATATATTATATGCTTATACTTAAATTTACTTATTATTCATTAACTTCTACTTCAGTTTTTAGGTCATATGATGGTAGAGTCCCGCTTGTAGCACCAACGATCCTCGTGCGACTGAAAGATTGTGATACCCCAAATGAAAAAGTCTTGTTGCACAGGATGCGATGCATTAGAAGCTACATCGCGCTCGGCGATTGGTGCACGATGCATACCAAATACCAAAAGATATTTTTGTTCTTAACATGCGTGCACGTGTAGCGTCCTAATCGTCTGGTGCGGTGTGCACGAGCTGCACTGCACCTAGTGTACAAAGACTTTTTCTATCCCAAATATAGTCCAATATTGAATGGAAGTCCGTTTGTTATTTATTAACTTCGTGGTCTATTAATAGAGTTAATTGAGCTAGCAAATGGGCTTACAATAACTTTAGTTTGGTGACAAATATTAAATAAAAAGGTCAAGCTTTCTTTTGGTCAGGCCAAAGGCGAAGAAAGTTTGTAGCTAAATTATGGTGATGTTTGCATTGATACCATAACCAGTGATGCAACTTAACAAGGCCTCGGCTTATTGAGAACGATCGGCTATTGGGCTCCCTAAAGAGTTAATTAATTTGTTTGAAGAACTTGATTTGCTCATCTATTCAGGCAAGTGCCGAAGGGTTAAATGGGTCAAGTTTCAATGTGGAGTGATCCATCTAGAAAAAGTTCTCCTGCAGCTGATTGGCCGTGCGGATGCGATGCACGGTGCATGCAATTATCAAGTGCGATGCACAAAAATGCGTTATCTTTCGGATCCATCTAATACGATGACATATGTGACCCAATTTTCTTGAGCAAAGAGATGAAGACAGCTTAGATACGAGAATAAAGATCTTGTTAGTATGTGATGCAAAATCACAAGTATGAATCAGTCCGTGATGATGTGTCCTGTTTGTTTTTTTCTGTTTTTTGAATAACCCGATCTTGAGGAGAGTTAGTTGTTATTTGTTTTAATAAACACAGTCATTAGGAGCTGTTATGAAGTTGTTTGAGTCTTTGGTTACGTGGGTGTAAAGCCAAGAGTATAGGCACAAGTTGTTGCTGAACGTTGGGCTGATCTCTCCTTAAATAGGTGATCTTGTAATCAGTTTAATATAGAAGTTTTTGTTATACCACTTAAAAAGGAAGAAAAGGCTTCTCCGTTCTCTTTTTTCGTCCATTCTCTGTGCTGTGTGTTATTAAAAGAAAGTTCCTCATCTTCTTTTGTGTGAGTATTTTCCAACATTGTGAGTATTTTCAACATTGTGGTATCAGAGCCTGGTTCCGATTGTGCTGGGCGTTGCAGTGTGTTGTGAAGATTGTTGCCGAAGCAAGAAATCTTCAAAAGGGGAGGTAATTATTTGGTGGTGATTCATCATGTCAAATGGTATGAACACTCTCAACCTCTCAACATCCTTTGTGCCTATTTTTAATGGTGAAAATTTTGATTTTTGGAGTATCAAGATGAGGACATTTTTTATTTCACAAGATCTTTGGGAACTAGTTGAAAATGGTTATACAGAAACAGTGGAAAAATCAGCTGACTTGAAGGAGCTTCGTAAGAAGGATGCAAAAGCTCTACTAGCCCTGCAGCAGGCAGTGACAGAGAATATTTTTCCTCGGATTGCTAATGCCACCAAATCTAAAGACGCTTGGACCATTTTGAAGCAAGAATTTCATGGTGACGATAAGGTAACCACAGTGAAGTTACAAACTCTTCGTAGAGATTTTGAAACCTTATTCATGAAGGGGGGTGAGTCTGTCCAAGATTTTTTCTCTAGAATTTCTATCACCATTAATCAAATGAGGGCATATGGAGAAAATATCTTAGATCAGAAAGTAGTTGAAAAGGTGTTGAGGAGCTTACCATCTAAATTTGATCATATTGTGGTAGCAATTGAAGAGTCTAAAGACTTATCTACTTACTCCCTTAATGAATTAATGGGTTCTCTTTTAGTCCATGAGGAAAGAATGAACAGGTCAGTGGAGAAGAATGTGGAGCAGGCATTTCAAGCCAAGTTGGAGGTTAGCAAAAAGGATAAAAATGGTGATGGTCCATCTGACCAAAAGTTTACTGGTCGAGGACGTGGTAGAGGTGGCTACCGTGGACGTGGACGTGGACATGGTCGTGGACGTGGAAGGCCCGACAACAATCAGCATAAATCAGAAAATGAAGATAGAGGTAATCAAAAGGAGACCCACAAAAATAGATTCTGTAATTTTTGCAAAAGAACTGGACACACTGAACCATACTGTTGGGACAAAGCAAAACAAGAAGCTAACTTTGTTGAAGGAAAGCAAGAAGTAGGTAATTTATTTCTTACTTGCTTGAACACCCATGAAAATCCTAGTGATGTGTGGTTTCTAGACAGTGGATGTAGTAATCATATGACAGGACAAAGGAGCCTTTTCTGCAATATGGATGAATCTGTAAAATTATAAGTTCGGCTTGGCAATGACAAGTGTGTGCAAATTGAAGGCAAGGGAGCCATTGCTATCAAGACTAAATCAGGTAGTGAAAAGATAATTAGTGATGTCTATTACATTCCTGGTTTAGCTCATAATCTGCTTAGTGTGGGACAATTAATTCAGAGGGGACATTCTGTTATATTTCAAGATAACATGTGTGAAATTAGAAGTAAAAGATTAAGCACTCCTCACATTAAGATTCACATTGCTGAAAACAAAATGTTTCCTCTTGATATTTCAAACCTTGGTGATTGTGTTTTTGCTGCAAATGTGAAGAATGAATCTTGGTTTTGGCATTTACGTTATGGTCACTTGCATTTTAATGGGCTGAAATTATTAAGTCAGAAGCAGATGGTATGTGGTTTACCTTCCATTGTTTGCACTAATGATGTTTGTGAAGGATATGTTTACGGAAAACAACACCGCTTGTCATTTCCAGTGGGAAAGGCGTGGAGAGGCAAAATGCCTCTTGAACTAGTTCATGCTGATATATGTGGGCCGGTAAACACACTATCATTGAACAAGAGTAGATACTTTCTATTATTCACTGATGATTTTACTCGTATGAGTTGGGTATTCTTTCTTATTCAAAAATCAGAGGCACTTGAGAAATTCCAGGAATTCAAGGCTTTTGCAGAAAAAGAAAGTGGGCATGTTATAAAGATTCTTCGCACCGATAGAGGAGGTGAATTTTTATCAAATGAATTTGACTCATTTTGCAAGCAGAATGGCATTCATAGGCAGCTGACAGTAAGGAAAACACCAGAGCAGAACGGAGTTGCTGAGAGAAAAAATAGAATAGTAGTGGAGATGGCTCGGAGCATGTTGAATGAGAAGCATCTTCCAAATGAATTTTGGGCTGAAGCAGTGGCTACATCAGTTCGTCTTCTTAATATCTCTCCAACAAAAGCAGTGTGGAATATGACTCCATATGAAGCTTGGTGGCACCGAAAACCCAATGTGAGTTTCTTAAGAATTTTTGGTTGCATTGCATATGCATTGATTCATTCTGATGATCGTACTAAGATGGATAAGAAGAGTGAAAAATGTATATTTGTTGGGTATAGTGATGAAACAAAGGGTTATCGGTTATAAATCCTAAAACAAAGAAACTCATTATTCGTAAAGATGTTATTTTTGATGAGAACAGCTATTGGGATTCGAAAGAAGAACCAAATCAGCACTTGCCATTCATAAAAAATGAAGCTGAAATGACTCCAATAAATGAGAATGTGTCAACACCTCATGCTTCTCCAAGGTCTTCTGGAATAACTTCACCAAGAAATTTGAGCAGTTCAAACAGCAATACCATTGATCCTACACTTGATGGTGATACACCTCGAAGTAAGGTACGGTCGTTGAAAGAAATTTATGAATCATGTACTTTTACTCTTATGGCTGCAGAACCTACATGTTATGAGGAGGCTTGTGGCAAAGAAGAATGGGAAAACTCTATGAGAGAGGAACTAGATGCTATTGAAAGAAACAACACGTGGGAACTTGTAGATTTGCCACAAGGAAAAGAAGCCATTGGTGTGAAATGGGTCTATAAAGTGAAGTATAATGCTAATGGAAGTGTACAAAATACAAGGCGAGACTAGTCGTCAAAGGGTATGTGCAAAAATATGGTATTGATTATCTTGAAACCTTTTCCCCTGTTGCTAGATTTGAAACTATTAGATTTATACTAACATTGGCAGCTCATATGAAGTGGAAAGTTTTTCAATTTGATGTTAAATCAGCATTCTTGAATGGTAATTTAGAAGAGGAAGTCTATGTCAAGCAACCACAGGGATTTGTCAGTGATGGAAAGCAGGAAAAAGTATACAAACTAAAGAAAGCATTGTATGGTCTCAAGCAGGCGCCAAGAGCATGGTATGCAAGACTTGATTTGTATCTTCATCAAAATAAGTTTCGCCGAAGTGAAAGTGAGCCCACTTTATATGTGAAGGTGAAAGGTATGGACATGCTTATTATTTGTGTCTATGTGGATGATATTATTTATACTGGATCCTCTTATCCTCTTATCCAAGAATTCATAGCAGCATGATGAAAGAATTTGACATGTCTGATTTGGGATTATTGCATTATTTTCTTGGTCTTCAAATTATGCAAACTGATGATGCATCTTCATCTCTCAAGAAAAATATGCAATAGATTTACTTAAAAGATATAACATGCTTCATTGCAAGTCATTTTCTACTCCCATGAATACAAATGAAAAATTGAGCCTAAGTGATGGGACAGCCAAAGCAGACGAAAAGTTATTTAGAAGTATGGTTGGTGGTCTGATGTATTTGACTCATACTCGTCCAGATATTATATTTCCAGTCAACTTGGTATCAAGGTTCATGCATACTCCATCTATGCACCATCTTGGAACAGCAAAGCGTATTCTCCGTTATATCCAAGCAACAAGCAACTTCGGAATTTGGTACAAACCAGTACCTTGTTTTAAACTGTTTGGTTTTACTGACAGTGATTGGGCTGGTTTTGTAGATGATAGGAAAAGTACAGGTGGTTATATCTTCAATCTAGGCTCGGGAGCTATATCATGGTGTTCAAAGAAGCAAGCTACTACGGCTCTGTCATCATCTGAAGCTGAATATATTGCTGCATCAGTTGCTACGTGTCAAGCAATCTGGATGCGCAGAATTTTGGAGGACTTCAAGCAACCGCAATCACAGGCAACAGAGATATTTTGTGACAACATGGCGACAATTTCAATGACAAAGAACCCGGTGTTTCATGGAAGAACGAAGCACATCGAGCTTCGTCATAATTTTATACGCGATCTTGTAGCTGAAGGTGTGATCATGTTGAAGCATTGTTCAACCACGGAGCAACTTGCAGATGGTTTTACTAAAGCTCTTCCTTACTCAAAGTTCGTGAAATTCAGGACCCAACTTGGTGTATGTGACTTTGCATCAAGAGGGGATGTTAGTATGTGATGCAAAATCACAAGTATGAATCAGTCCGTGATGATGTGTCCTGTTTGTTTTTTTCTGTTTTTTGAATAACCCGATCTTGAGGAGAGTTAGTTGTTATTTGTTTTAAATAAACCCAGTCATTAGGAGCTGTTATGAAGTTGTTTGAGTCTTTGGTTACGTGGGTGTAAAGCCAAGAGTATAGGCACAAGTTGTTGCTGAATGTTGGGCTGATCTCTCCTTAAATAGGTAATCTTGTAATCAGTTTAATATAGAAGTTTTTGTTATACCACTTAAAAAGGAAGAAAAGGCTTCTCCGTTCTCTTTTTCTTCCATTCTCTGTGCTGTGTGTTATTAAAAGAAAGTTCCTCATCTTCTTTTGTGTGAGTGAGTATTTTCCAACATTGTGAGTATTTTCCAACAGATCTATGTCGAATATTTTATTTTGTCATTATATTATGGTATGGTATGTATATGACTATATCGATAGGTTACAACTCAAATAATCAAAGACAACTTGGAGGCTGAATAAAACCAGAGGCCGTGCCATCAGCGTGTTTGCAAGATGACTCTGCCGGCTTATTTCCGTATGTAAGCTTGATGTCTTGTAGCCCGATTCCCCTGCATGGATTGGTTGCACTGCAATCAAAATTCACTGCCACCAGTGACGCAGATGACCCATGGATGTCACTGTAAGTCACCTCGCTGATCTTGACGCCAGAATTCTGCGAGAAAAAGGAAACCAAACTTAATTATCTCAGGAAACTAGACGGTTGTCCAAAGAAAAGAAAATTATAAGTATTTTTAAGGGGACCTGACGTGTGGTCCCTCAATGGAGCAGGAAAAACTCTTGCACTATTCTCTCCTTTTAAACTCCCCTAAATGTATACATTGCACAAACAAGTGTGCACTCTAATGAGACAAATAAGCACATTAAATATAATATTGACAGTGACCAGATAAATATCATGTATAGAAATCAAAAGTAGACTAAAAGTTATATAGTGATCCCATCTATACTTATTAAATATCTCTTTTCCAAGCTCAGCCTGCCTCTTGAGCCAAGCTGTCATGTATCCAACCTATGCCGTTGAACATAGAACAAGCCAAATAAATACCGTGGCTGTTCTACTACTGTAATGACCTACGGAAGCAAAGGAATGCCATTATATACTCTTTATCACGTACGTATGCTCTCTTTTGTGAAAATTTTATCACCCCCTCCCAATCTGAGGCATTTACCCCTGGAGTTGGACATGATTTCGTTACCTGGTCAGGGCATCCTTTGTCATCGGGGCAGTAATTCTGGTCAATGATGATGGGATTTCGGACATTTTGCATCGACGAGTGCTCAACACCACGCCCTTCACGAACCCCTCGCTCGGCCTCCCCCACGTCTTTATCCGCAGCCCGTTCTCCGTTCCCGTGAACACCGTCGTCTTCACCGTTACGTTCTCCACCCCCTTCTCGTCGTACCCCTTCCCCAAGCTCCCAATGCTGCCAGCCACCAGCATCGCATCACACGTGCACATGGACGTTAGCGTTAGAACACTCAAAAAAAAAAAAAAAAAAAAAAAAAAAAAAAAAATTGCGTGTTCCCTTACCTTATGCCATGTCCAGGGCCACAGGTGACCTGCTCGATCCACAGGTTCGTCGTGCCGGGGCCGATCGAGATGCAGTCGTCGCCGGTCTTGATACCGGTCGCCGTGATCGTGACGTCCGTCGATCCTTGCACGTGGACGCCGTCGGTGTTGGGGCTGTTCCCTGGAGCTGTGATCTTGACGCCTTGTACCGTCGCCCCTTGACAATTGTCGATCACGACGTGGTACAGCTCGCTGTTGATCGATGTCAGTCCACTGATCATTATATCCTTCGAGTTCCTGAACGCCAACGACTGCACAAAGAGAAAAAATATGACGGCTGGTAGATGGCCGGTTGGTCAATTCCAGATCAGCTCAGTATTTTTTACCTCGAGCTCTTCGGTTCGATATAGTATTTATTTAATTATATTAGTAGGAAATTAAAGATCGATCGAGAGGCCATTATATTTCACGCTGGTAGCACTTACAGTTGCACCATGCGGACATTTCCGGCCGCCGGCAGCCTTGCAGGCCAGAGAGACGAGCCACGGCCATCGATGGAGCCACCGAACACCGACACACCCTCGACGTGATCAAACACCAACCATTCTTCGACGTTGCCGAAACTGGCGTAATTTGATGGTGCGACGAGGTTGCCTTCGATCTGGATGGTGATCCTGCGGCTCTCGCAAGGACCATTGAAGGTGACGTGACCAACCAAGAAGAGGCCGGTGGGCACACGGATGGTCGCGGCCGGCTCTCTCGAGCCACAGGCTGCAACCCATGCT